>OY756943.1:40512910-41045410 GCA_963580275.1 Crataegus laevigata | reverse complement strand
ATTCTGCTCGTGAGCGTAATGGTATAAGCCTGTCTGATTGTGCTATAACGTAAGTAACTCAGTGCTTTCCAACCTACTGGTCTCTTCCTCGAACCCAGTATTGCTGCCTGGCCCATCACCTTGATATGATGCATACTCGATAAGATCTTACCATTACGCCTTAAATATCCATATTCTAGGAACCTTGGACGATGGCTTTCCCCCAATCAACCGCCTATATTCTCAGTCGGCTTGCCAATCAACTAACCCGCTTTCCTTGGCTAAAGTAAAGGGGATCGATCCCAAACGAGAATGGACTTCTCCGTAATGTAATAGAAGAGTCACAATCTCTTCTCGACCAAACGAGGGGGTGACTAACCTTGGTTTGGAGGTCGCCCTAAGGTTACGATCCGTTAGGTTGGAAAACAAACCTGGATCCTATTTCCTCCAAGAGCCCTATCGATTAAGAATGAGATTAAGTGGAAAACCACTGAGATCGGATCTCTGATGGAAAATGTGAGGCCTTAATTTATGTCTTTCTTATACCTAACCAATAAAAGGGAACCATGACCATCTTTCTTACGAGACTTCTTTCTTTACTTGGAAATGCTTTCAGTGTTTTTATAGAAAATGCATTCGGACGTTTTCTAGGATCAGAAGGAACCGCTATAATGACCACCCCAGAATTTCTCCATCCTTTATTTGTGCTTGTTGTAATTTTAATTATAATTTATCAAATTCTACTTTCGAAAAAAAAAACTTCTTCTATTATTCCTAATTTATATTGTATTTTTCTTTTTATGTTGTCTCTTTCGCTTCTTCATTTTAGAAAAGATTGTAGCTTTTTTAGGAGTGACAACAGCCTTATCCACTTTGATTTGGAATGTTTCTTGTCCTGGATCAAATTCGAATGTCCATTCAGGCGAAGAATCCGGGGAAATAAGTCTTCCTCCCTTGGAGTCTTCCTCCAACCCCGAGTCCTTATCTGGTTCTACTTCTCTTGAGAATCATGCCTCAAGCTCAGAAAATACAGAAAAAGACTATTTCTGCCATTCGTCACAATTTTCGTCCCCATCTACTTCCACGTCAACTCCCGAAAACCAATCCATTGATAGTTCTCCTAACACCGAGCAGAAGAAAAGTTTGGACTTTTCCTCGGACGAACTGCGAAGCTTTTGGAAGACTGAAATAATTAGAGTCGTACACAAAAGATTAGCAGAAATTGATCCACAAGAGAATATCGGACAGATTCGCAACAGAGATATCGTGGATGGTTTGAGGCTCGATTCCCCTCTTTGAACGAGGCAAGAAATGGAAGACATTTTTCAAAATGTTTGGAAAAGACCATGGCCAAGTTACGAGGAAGCTGATAAAACCTCCATTTATCCCCACATATGGGACCTTTTCGGAAAAAAACAAAAGACCGGATATTTGATATTAATTTCATGAGGTAGAGGGACCTTCCACAATATAAAATACTTCCATCAAACAGTGGCCTTGGATTATGGATGAGGAAGACCCCTAACGCGGTTGAGGGGCAGCTGACCGAAAGGAAAGCGGGTAGACCGCCTACTTATTATTGTGAAGGTGGCACTCAGAAAACCGGGGTGCCGCCTTAATTACAAAATGCGAGGTACCAACGTCGGACGGGCAGACCTCTAAGGATCTGGTAAACAGGGTAGCCCCTGGTACGCTTAGGGCTGGATTGAATCCTTTTATCGATTAGGAAAATGGTCAAAGTAAGACAGTGAAAGAGAAAGCAATTTACGTAAAGAGCATAACTTCTTTCACGTACTGAAAGGCAGGTCTTTTTCATGGTGATTTTTCTTTTTTGATTTCTTTGGAGAAGGGGAATGGTGAGGCGGGCCCCATCTACCAGAATACTTTAACTTTACAGACTCTAATGAATCCCAAGCACAGGAACTAGCTAAAAAGGGGCTCTTATCGCATTTTATTGACTCAAGATTGGCTCACTCTTTCCACTCGCTGGTTTCACTACATAAACTTCATATCCCTCTCTCTGGTCTAGCTTAGTCAACTTCCTCTGACCAGCTGATGACGTCAACTTAGTCGTCTCCAGTTTGTCGAGCTTATTAAGCTGCTTCTGACTTGCCGATCCAGTCGGTGATGTCACTTTTTGCCAGGGATGTGGGCACAGGCCGGTGATCTTGACTTTCTTTAACAGCTTCAGCGGAGTTCGAATCTGCAATTCTAGCTTTCGAGGCTAAGCCACCACTCTTAAGTTTTTAAACTTTTTTCAACTAAGAGTTCTACGCCTGGCTCGCCCCTCTGTGTGAAGTCCGTTTTGTTTAGCTTTCTCCGCGTAGATCGGAGCTCACTCCTTTTTGTCCGGGCATCTGCCCCCTAATTCGGTGGAGTAACTGCCCACCCTATATCAGGCGGTGCCTGTCTGGCTGCCTTTGTCCTGTAGAACGTTGTTTAAACCCTAAACCCCTAAACCCTCAACCTTCAACCCTCAACCCTCAACCCTCAACCATCAACCCTAAACCCTAACCCCTAACCCCTAAACCCTTCAATTGGATTTACAAACTTCAAAATTGTACTCATTCATGGACGTAATCATAGTGTGCTTCAAGCAATGTCTTTCATGATTAAACGGTCTGTAGAAGCGAGCCAAAGAGCCATGGAATCCTCATTCGGAAGGTATTTCCATTTATAATGCTTCGGGCATAAGTCTTCGAATGAAGATCATGGCAAAGGCTTATTCAGCTCTTTGCCATTGTTGGCTTCAATGGTTTCTCAGCTTCTTGATAGTCAAGTGGAGATTCACGTCTTGTACCCCACATAAAATGGTTTCTATTAGAAACGTCCAAATCAGGAAAATCAAACTTTGTGACGGTTCGACAATCCACTGAATTGGAGGGAACAAGATTGTGATTAGTGCTATGGTAAGGAATCATCCATAAGCATCAAAGTTTGAACATTCGAGTTCTAAGACATGGTTTTCATGAAAAACGTCAGGTTTTCATGAAAAACGTCAGGTTTTCATGGGTGTGTTGTTTTATGAAAACTTTGGGTTTCAAAGGCACTAAATTTAAAACTATAGGTTCAATTTAGTTTATGAACGTTTAGTTCATAAAAGAAAGGTTCCTGCAAGAACACAGAATGCAATATACAATTAAGTGTAATGGATTTGAGGTTCTTCGAGAACTCAAGTGTGAGTGATTCGAGACTACGAAAGTATGTCAACGGTTCAAAGAAGAAAAATAAAATATTAAATTGTTAATGTCCAAAAGTGATCTTCCGGTCATGTAAGGAGCCCAACTTTAGGCCCGTGCCAATTGAGCCCAGTCAATAACTGGCTGATAGGCTGAAGGCGCTGGACTAGCCTAGCTCGTCCTGGCTTGGTCTTGGCGCAAGCTGGAGTAGGGGAAAGCCCAACAAACAAATGCTGGTTATGATGTTATATAGGGTTGCGAGCCCAGCAACATTTAGAAACCTTAAGCCTGGCTCAGCCGAAGTATTTCCCAAAAAAAATTTAAAAAAAATTCAACAATCTTTAGGGTTTGAAAAAAACCCTAATTGCTTCTAATTTATTTCAATTATTTGACTCACATATTCCACATAACGATTTATAATTGCGTAATGCATGAACAAATATATATATTGGAAGGAAAATATAAACATAGGGGTTTATGCATCATGGGGAATGTTTTCATGCTTCAAAGTCGTTTCAAATATCTTACTTTATTTTAAGCATACCTGATTGGCAAAAAACAACAAAAGCCTTTGAATTTGTAAAAGTTCCTTCTCGGAAAGCCAAAATTGCATCTCCAAAGCGGTGTATCACGCTCAACAAAGAAAAATTAAATTGAATAAATAGCATGTAGATCAATTCAAAATAATAATAAAGTAATCACAAAAAGAATAATTTAAACATAATATTCCCTTGATTGAAGAATAAACTCTCTTTAGCGTAGCGTCAAGAGCGTACTGATAACGTGTTGTATGTATAATTTACTGAACGATTATGGAGGCCATAGAGAGAGAAAGGTGCGGCATAGAGAGAAGAAGATAGAGATGTGTAATTGTGGGTGTGTTGGATTCACCCCATTGTGCCTTTATTTATAGTAGTAAGATAGGTAAAAACCTTTCCCTTTAGGATTACAACATTTAATAGGTAATCTACTCCTAATAGGAATATAAGATACATTCTCATATCTACTAGGATTTACACAATCACATTCCTATTCTAATAGGACTACATCAATAACAAAGAAAATCTTTGGGCCCATGCCAATTGAGCCCAGTCAATGACTGGCTGATAGGCTGAAGGCGTTGGACAAGCCTAGCTCGTCCTAGCTTGGTCTTGGCGCAGGCTGGAGTAGGGGAAAGCCCGGCAAACAAATGCTGGTTATGATGTTATATAGGGTTGCGGGCCTAGCAACATTCAGAAACCCTAAGCCTGGCTCAACCGAAGTATTTCCCAAAAAAAATTTAAAAAAAATCGACAATCTTTAGGGTTTGAAAAAAAACCCTAATTGGCTTCTAATTTATTTCAATTATTTGACTCACATATTCCACATAGCGATTTATAATTGTGTAATGCATTAACAAATATATATATATATATATATATATATATATATATATATATATATATATATTGGAAGGAAAATATAAACATAGGGGTTTACGCATCATGGGGAATGTTTTCATGCTTCAAAGTCGTTTCAAATATCTTACTTTATTTTAAGCATACCTGATTGGCAAAAAACAACAAAAGCCTTTGAATTTGTAAAAGTTCCTTCTCAGAAAGCCAAAATTGCATCTCCAATGCGGTGTATCACGTTCAACAAAGAAAAATTAAATTGAATAAATAGCATGTAGATCAATTCAAAATAATAGTAAATTAATCACAAAAAGAATAATTAAAACATAATATTCCCTTAATTGAAGAATAAACTCTCTTTAGCGTAACGTCAAGAGCGTACTGATAACGTGTTGTAGGTATAATTTATTGAACGATTATGGAGGCCATAGAGAGAGAAAGGTGCGTCATAGAGAGAAGAAGAGAGAGATGTGTAATTGTGGGTGTGTTGGATTCATTGTGCCTTTATTTATAGTAGTAGGATAGGTAAAAACCTTTCCCTTTAGGATTACAACATTTAATAGGTAATCTACTCCTAATAGGAATATAAGATACATTCTCATATCTACTAGGATTTACACAATCACATTCATATTCTAATAGGACTACATCAATAACAAAGAAAATCTTTGTCATAGGTATCCTTTTTACACACGTTACCTTTGGCGATGTAAGTGGTGCCACGGCTGCTCGTCTACACCTTTGCAAGGAATTCATTCTTATGGCATGCTTGTTGGCTCCTTTCCTTTAGCATGTCATTCCAAGTCATGCTTGCCCATGCCTTTAAATGTCATATTAAGCTTCAGTCAATCTCAAGCATGGCATAACATGCTTGTCGTTCATTGCCTTTTACTTGGGTTTAGGGTTTAACAACTTGAAGGCCTGGAATGCCTTTTGCATACTTTTGCTTTTTGTTCAAGCCTTTCTTTAAGGGTTTAGGGTTTGTTCAAGCCTTTTAAAGGCATGTGGAGCATTTATAAAACCACCACACACCATTTCTTTTTACTTTCCAATTGTCATGCATTTTCGAGACATAACTTTCCCTCAACATGTCTTGATGTGGCATTCTTGTTCGCAGTTTGCCATTGTTGCACCTTAGCTAGGGATATTGTGCTTTTGTGATGCATGAAGTGGAATGTATGTGCATGCCTTCCCTAGTTCCCTTTGTTGTGCCTTTTTCATTCCCTGGCGTGCCATTTTTGTGTAGACCTTGTCTTGTCATGCCTTTGCAAAGTATTGCTTGCCTTTGTCATGCACTGGCGTGGCATTCTTGTTCGTTCCTTTACAAGTAATATGGTGCCTTTCCTTTGTAGTGTCATTGCAAAACTAAGATGCCTTGTCATGGGGGATGCTTTATTATAGCCATGCCCCTTTCATAGCCAAAGGCAACAAAAGATACAACTTGCATTGCCAAAGACAGCAAAAGGCCCCACTTTACCAATGTCAATGCACGACCAACTTTCTTACCCTAGGCAATGCAGAGGCACGACTTACTTGTCCGAAGGCACTGCAATTATGCAAGGCGCCAATTCCATGGCCATAAACAAAACAAGGCGCCTCTTGCTTGGCCAGAGACCCAACACATGCAGCATTTTACTAACCAACAGCAACCAAATGCACCACTTATTAGCTTATTAATTGCAATAATAACATAATCTGTTTCTAGTTTCATAAAAGATGAAAGGTGTTTTTCAGGTTGTTCTGTACAATGTGTCCTCCATGTCCATGACACCCTTTTTCTTGCAATGCATTTGCGATTTTTGTGCCCTACTTTTTTTCATACCTTTGCAATCAGGTATGAAATATGATGATGTACTTCACTCCTCAAGTATATTGTGAATAACCAAAAATTTAACAGATTGTTTGCCGAACAAAATAATTCCTGGTTATGGCCAACTTAAATAAGAAAAGAAGCTGATTGCATTTACACAATACGGATTATACAATTCTCTTTCCCTCCAAAACTTCTTGGTCATCTGTCACCAATCATCATTAACCCTGATGCCAGGTTTCACTCCTGGAACTACCCATTCAACTCTTGCCCCCAAGTCCTGAAATCATAAAGATATGGGAGAACTAAAGACAGGGAAGGGTACGGCTAGAGTTACAATGTCAAAAATTGGGTCCTGACATGCTGCAGAAATATACTGTGCACTGGCAGGAAGGCTTCGCATCAACCATCAAGCTTTGCCAAGAAGTTACTGAGATTGTATTCTTCGGTGTACTGTGAGTGATCCCACAACTCCTCCAGCCCACCAAGAATTGCTTTCAACCCCTTTCCAGTGCCCATTAATTTCATATCTCCATCAAATTTTCCATCGGGATGCTTTAATATAGAAATTCCCTAGAAAACAAACAAAAAGTCGAAAATTTTCATTGACATCAATTAAGAACTTGCAGCAGACACATAACAATTCAATTAGAACTTGTAGAAACTCATATCAGCTTCTGTAAACGTGCACAGCTTCCAAAATGAATTCAGAAAATAGACCAGCCAGCAATACCTTTTTGGACGTTTCTGCAGTAGCAAATAGATCAAGCAGTTGGTCTGTATTCATGGTTTTCATACTAGCATTTTCAGCATTAATGACTGCATTGGCTACTGAAAGCTTAAACTTTTGCAAGCTCATAACTTTCTCTTCAAGAGTGCCACGCATAATAAGGCGATGGACATTGACAACTTTTTTCTGACCTAATCTGTGTGCTCTGTCCATTGCCTGCAGGTGAAAAAAAAGGGTAAATAACAACGAATAATGCTGAGCAATTAGGGAGCTTCAATGAAGTTCATCTCAGAGATCTTTTCCTGAATGCTAGACTCAAAATGTGACAGACGGCCTCTGATTCCAATTTCAAGAGATGAAAATTTCGACTCCTTAAGAGGATAAAGACAGCAAAAGACAGTCACCTGATGATCCCGCATGGGGTTCCAGTCATGCTCCATGAAAACGAGTGTGTCTGCAGATGTCAGGTTCAAGCCCAGCCCACCAACTGCAGAAAGTGATTAAACTTTAGTAACACTCTGATTGAATCTAGTACGCAGGCAAAGGATAAAATGCCAACCATGGGTTGTGAGTAGCAGGACATCGATTGTAGGATCCGAATTGAAAGCTTTGACAATATCAAAACGTTTTTCAGGTTCAACTGACCCATCCAGCCGCAAGTAGGTTACACTGCTTTAAAGAAACACATAAGACCACTGGATCACTATACCATACTATACAAGAGGATAAACATTGTGAAAGCAATTGCACAAGTTCACTATACTAGAGGATGATTCTTCTACAGTTATACCCACCATATCTAGAATTTATTCGTCACATGTACTCAACCCCCTGATTTCTGGCATATTAATTTTTCTAGGTCCAAAAACCAGATTTCTAACTGAAACAGTTAGAACTCATGTAATAATGTTACTTATCAGAATTGTGCGACAATACTGTGAGAGAACTCAACACTAGAATAACTTTCCACTCCAAAACAGTCTTTAATAAGATTAGCAGACTTCAACAACTAACACAGATGCATGAGAGAGGTTTACGAGACCAACCTCTTCATATGAGTATGAAATAAGTCTCTTTCTATTAAGTCCAGAAATGCCTGCATGAGAAGCCATTGAGCATTATAAACCATGAATTAAAGCTAAGCACAGGTGGCTTAAAAGAGAATAAGTCAAACATAAACGGACAATACTTTATGTTGAGCAAATATCAAGACTCTGTGCTGCCCCACACTTATGGCACCTTCAGAACTAGAAGCATCAACGCCTATTCCACACTCTTCCAGAATCTCCTGAAGTGCAACTAGTTTGGGAGAGTGGTACAGCTTGTGCAATTCTGAAATTGTATCAGAGCCTCCCAGTAGCAGCTCTGACAAAAGGCATGCAATTGAATCTGGGACCTTTTTTTCAAGAACAAGCAATGGGTGACTGCAAAGTTTAAGTAAGTACTGAAGTGCCTGAAACAAGAACAAATAACATCCATTCAATGATAGGAACATACTGAAGCAAAAGAGAACTAAATTAAAATAAACAACAAAATTACCTGAAAAACATGGGATGAAGCTCTAGGTGATTCACTATGCCCTCCTGTATCTGCTGTCTCATTTTGTTTTACAATACTTGAGATCTCTCGTCTCACATGTGACCCAGAAAACTGTTCGTACAATTTCAATTGTACAGGGCTCAGGTCACAGAACCTGTCCTGAATAATTTTCTCGGGAAGATCAGACAAGACTTCATCTTTTGTTCGACGGAGAAGGAAAGGCATGACCTATTTGACAGAATTTTTAAGTCAGGAAAGTCAACAATTTCTACACGAACTCCTATCACTTTTGCCAACAGTTAGTACTAAGCCAGCTAATAGAAGTATCTCAGTGAACAATTTGCACTCTTTAAAATTCCAGAACTTGGAATGCACATAAAATTTCATATATACTTGTAAAAGTTTGACCATAGTATTATTTTTCACATCAGTATCCAGTGAGATTGCAAGGTCAACTACCAAAGGGGTCAAACACCAGGTAGCACAATTTTTTCAAGATGCTTGATTTACAAAAAATATAAAGAGTGGTATCACAAAAAAGGAAGAAAAGAAATTTACCTGCTTGTGCAACGCTTCCATCGCAAGTGCTCCTGCTTCAGCATCCTTGGCAGAGCACTTAGGATCTCTGGCTGCCACCAGTGGTTTCCCAAAAGTGGCTTGGAACTGCCCAAAATAACATTAAAACAACATATTTACTTATTTATCATATCAGATTGACAATTGTTTGGGGGAAATGTGTACTACACTGTTACACACAGAATGTACATACATCTAAATTTTTCAAGAGATTAGCAGATCAT
Organism: Crataegus laevigata; assembly: GCA_963580275.1. Classification (NCBI taxonomy): domain Eukaryota; kingdom Viridiplantae; phylum Streptophyta; class Magnoliopsida; order Rosales; family Rosaceae; genus Crataegus; species Crataegus laevigata. The sequence continues at coordinate 41,035,979 of OY756943.1, read as the reverse complement.
GAAAGAGAAATTACAATCACTTAAACTGATAATGGAGACTATCCAAACATATAGTTGATTACGGGAAAGACAGAATTTTAAATAATATTATTTTCTGATAGATAATGTTCATCTCCATCAAACCAGACTCTTAGTAACTTTATAAGTACACTCTTAACAGAAAGAAAACACAATGTAAGTTACGCTCTTAAAATAATTGTACGCTATTAGTAACCCTCATTCTAGACTTTTTAAGTGTTAAATCAGAGTAGTTTCTCTCTTGATTATGTTATCCTCCAAATTGGAGGATATATATAGCAATACAAACAATCTAGATCAAGTATGAAACCAATAAGTCAAATATGAGTGCTATGAATCTACTCCCAACAATCCACATTTACTCTATAGAATCAACTCTATTCTTTATATGAGATTTCTTGTCTGATCTTTAGTCAAGATTTCTGCTTCAATTAATATCAGCCAACACTTTATAAGTAGAGTCTTCGGAGACCAAAAGTTACAAAGATGGATACTCTGAGCCCCTGCTCCCAGAAAATAGGGTTTTAAGATTTTTCTAAACTACCAAGCAACATGGCCAAACTCATTTATTTGAGTTGCTGTAAAGATTTATGTGGGTATCTATCAGAAAATTATTTATGTGGGTTTAGCCTGAAAGCCACCATGTGTTTTCAGAGTTTGTTTTTATGCTTACTTCTATAAGAGAATTCTATCTGCCACATCAAAAGATTCAAGGAAAGAAAACAAAGAAAAAAATATAATATATAACAGAAGAAGGCGAAAACACACCTGCCTCTCTGTTCCAAGAAAGCCGGGCATTAGGAAATCAAAAAGGGACCATAAATCCATGACATTATTCTACAACAAAAGGTAGGTCCTTTTCAGAAGAAAATAGAAAATCAGTTTTAAGGTAATTTCATGAATCAGTGAAAGACCAACCTGGATTGGTGTTCCACTCAATATCAAACGATGCTGGGCTTTCAATTGCTTCACTGAAAGTGTAACTTTTGACTTTGCATTCTTGATCACATGTCCTTCATCTAAGATACAGTAGTTCCAGAGAAGCTTCCCAAGATAATCAATATCTTTGCGGACCACATCATATGACATTATTATCGCATTATGCTTTCCAAAATGTTCTCGAAGTGCAATACGCTCTTGAGCAGAACCAACATATTGGAGAGTAGATATTACGGAAAGATCAATGTACTTCTCTATCTCAAAGGCCCAATGTCCAACAAGTGTTGATGGGCAGATAATTAAAGATGATGGAAGATTGCCGTCATTCGAAGTTTGATGTTCGACTATATCAGAAGCCACAATAGCCAATGCTTGAAGTGTCTTACCAAGACCCATATCATCACATAAGATTCCATGAAGCTTGAAACGTTTTAAAAAGGCTAACCAATTTATGCCTTCCTGTTGATACCTATAACCAAAAGAATCTGTTAGGAACCAGAATGTTGATTCACTGCAAAGTCAAACCAATACGAGTAAGCCTTAGAAAATAGAGTACTCCTATATCAACCCAACTAACAGTCAACCTCAGCCACCAACCTTCTACATGACTCTACCAGTAAGATATACAACAATTTAGATATATTTTCTCTTTTCCGCAATTCTAACCAGTATACATTATAAACATAGGTTTAGAATACAGCTACACATCGTGAATAAACCAGACACAAACATATGTAAAATGTCCCCAGTTCATTTAGAGTTGTAGTCTTAGCTGTTACAACGATAAATATCAAGCCAAGTTTCAAAAGTCTTAGCCACAAATTCATTCAATATTAAGTATTTTAGCTACCTTCTCAGTGTCACTTTCAGTTCAGTACAAAGCTTGTAATCATCAATATGGGAGTTGTCAAGTAGTTGCTCCAGAAATGTTGCATCTTCTGCACTTTTGGAGAAACTTTCAGTTAGTCCAACAGGTGGAGGGAGGCCCAGTGCAAGTGGAAGAAGAGGTACAAGAGCAGCAAAACTGTGAGTCACACTCTGTCTTACAGACTGATCACAATCACTCATACACCTTAGAAGAGGAACAACTAAGAAAGAAGCATATGGAACCAGCTTCACACCCAATCCTTGGACAAGCAAACTAATAAGCATGCCTGCACCTTGTCTGGCACCAACGGATGTCATATCCCCTAACATGGGTATCGCATTTTCAATCACAGCTCCCATCACAAGCATTTCCATCGACTTGGCCATTGTGGTGATGCATCTAGAGGAAGCCAATCTAACAGCAACATGGGAATGACGAACGCACTTCAATATGTATGGAAGAAGGGTGAGTAGTTTTGGTTTCAGATCCTCATTTAGCATTGGAGCAATAGAACGCACTACCTGCAAGTTTTGAGACAATTTAGGTTTCGAGTCCGTAGGTCCACAAATTTTGACGGTTTACCATTTGTAATGCAATAACTAATATGTTACAATCTCAAATTCTAAAAGATTTCATGTTCAGAACTAGAAAGAAAACCCAAAGAAAAGGAAAATGTCATTTATCAATACACCTAGATTGTTATGGATAAAAAAGACATTAGCAACTAATGCAATAATGTGACCCAAATAGTTAGAAACAGAGCACGAACAAAACAACTTCTGATAAGATCGGGCAAGTCTTATTTTTAACCTTTGGCCTTAAGAAAAATAAGCAGTCAAGAAATTAAGGTTGGCCATTATTAACCAGGAAAGTATTAAAAACACAAAACCATTCCAGAAGTGAGTGAAGCAGCATCAAGTTGTCATGTTGAGTAAAGATGGATATGCTTCTTAAATTTTATCTTCCCCTTTTCTTCTAGTTCCCTGATCTTATTATTTGCAAATCCACACTCCTATTTTTTTTTTTTTTTTTGGGGTCAATACACTCCTATTATTTTAGACAATATCAAAAAAATAAAAAAGGAAAAGCAAAAAGAAATTGCATGATCTTCCAATTTTCATTCCACATACCCACAACATCTCAGTTCATGTAAATACTTTTCCTTAATTCTGCAACCTTGACTGGTCTCTGGTCCTTTATCTCTATTAGTGACCTTGAATCGCCGTCATTTTGAAGTAACAAGAGTGAACAGTTCTCATAGTTTTTTTTATTTTTTTTATAACAATTTAATAGACAATTTTCATATTTGTAACACCTTTTGACATTTACTGATCCATATGCACTATCATACGCAAAAATATTAGTACTGAATGCAGTCAAATATTAATACTTAATGCAGCCGCAAGATTTAATAGAAGTAACACAACCAACAAAATCAAGGATGATAAGAACCTGGATATTATTTATCAAGGTCTGGGGATCCTTCACAGATTCCAGAGTTTGTGTAATTTTCTTTTCGTCTGCAGGATTAAGGGACTGAATACTACTAGGCTTAAGCACTTCAGTGAGGCAATCCCACAGTTTTGGAAGCTCGTCAAATAATGAAGCACCAAACTTCATACAAAGATGCCTCAAGGCAAGTTCAGAACCTCGTCTACTAATAAATCCCTCAACCTTTGAGCGATCTTCGCTTCCAGCCAGAATGACCTTTGATTTCTGCTTACCAGTATTTCTCCCAAAAGATAGGAGATCTTGGTCATCAATAATATCTATGGAACAGATGACTGCAGCTTGAGGTGTTTCTCTAGGATCCATACATGTTAAATTACATATATTCTTAATTAACTTATCATTTGGGCTTCGGCTACGTGAAATACAGTGAGAAATAAGCTCTGCAAGTGCCTCAGCTGCCTTCTCTTGTAGTATTTCCTCCTTCCCAAGAGATTTAAGATTATCAGATTAAATAACTAAGCAACCATAGGATTAAGAAAGCATTTATATATAGAAGATTACCTGTTCTCTTTTGATAGAAGCCATCAAAGGCAAAATAATGGGATTTAGTCGTTCAGGAAGCTCTGACATCCAAACAACAGAAGCAGCAACAAGAGAAGAGACAGTAACATGCAGATTGCTCTGCAGATTGTTACAGAATGTAACAGTGAGCAAAAGGTAACCACTCAAATATAATTAACAAGGAGCAAAAGGTAAACACTCAAATATAATTATAGAATTGGGGAAAAGCTAATACAAAACCCTTAATAAAAATGAAAAACGTCAGACACTGTTCCAATGATTCCATTAAAAAAGAGAGATGTATCCTTCTGCCTAGCACTTAAAGAAGCATATCAAGAATATGCAATTATGTCCTACAATTACCTGAACACATTTTAAATATCCACAAGTTGTCAGAAGTCGTTGTTTTGCTGACTCTATATCATCAACAATGTGCCTTTCCAAAGAATTGTTCCCCCCAGTATCATTACACAACATTGGAAGTTTCGATGCAAAATTAATTGCATTGTCCACGTTCAACTTTTCCAAGTCAATTTTGAAAGTAGACAACAAACTCTGAAACATACCCGATGATTGAATAGCATTTAACAACTGACTAGCCTCAGAACGCATCTTACAATACGTTCTTGAAAGCTCGGCATAAGGAAGACATGGATCGTTTGTAGGGAATGCAGGTTCAAGGCATGCCAAGAAATCCAACATCAAATTTTTGAGATGGTTCAGAAAACCTGGCATGACTCCAGCATTTTCAAACACACCTGCCCTTTTAATCTCTTTGAACCAAGAAATAAGAACCATAGACGCCACCTGATTGCATATGAGTAACAATTAAATATACGAATACTGAAAAAAGAAGGGAAAGATGGTGGAACTTGCATTTAAAATCAAATGGTACCTGCCGCTGGACACCAGATAAAGAGGTAAAGGCATCAGTCAGTGGATCAATTACATACTGCATTGATCCTTCGTGCAATCTAGAAGCAAAAACTCCCACTGCTGCTGCAGTAACCACTCGGGTATGAGTCACAGACATTTCAACATCCGCACCAACAACTATCTGAACATTATTGGTTGAAGCATCTCCACCTTTTTCCTCTGGAATGGATCCCTTTGAAGATTCGAACCCAATGTTTCTACAAGACTCATTTTCAAGCTTCACAGCTCTCATTTTAGCTGCTGCTTTAAAATGACTCTTTCGTGGGAGAGCAACAGGCCAAAACATTTTTGTAGAATCTAATGCTGAACCATACGAAGTAGTTGCAAGTTCTATCCAAGAGGACATAAATAACCTTGCAGCAATTTCCAAGTCACCTAATGGACACTGGTATAACCAGGGAGATAGAGAGAGAGAGAGAGAGAGAGAGAGAGAGAGAGAGAGAGAGAGAGAGAGAGAGAGAGAGAGAGAGAGGGAGAGAGAGTTAGAATGAGCACAAATTTTTGCAAATAAGAATCAGTAAAATGTTACCAAAAGCAAGAAACGGGAAGCAAGAGCAGAGTCATAAATCAAGAAAATGGAAGCATGTGGTGTGTCAATTGCATACATAAATGTAGAAATGTGGAAAACAATATCCAGGTAAAAGTAAAAAAGACATCCATAAGAGGTTTAGATTATTTGTGCCTCCAAATAAAAGTCCCACGCAGTCATGCTAATGTGAGAGCAGGTCACATTTTCATATTCTTTTGTTAATTATTATAAAAAATAAATAAATTTAAAAAATTAAATAAAATAAAAAAAGAAGCAGCAGATAAATACACTTCAACAAGGGGAAATAAACAAAAGTAAAATGAAAACTATTCATTATCACAAAGTAAAGAACCTGAACAAGGAGCCTCCAAACTCTCTCTGAAAGTTTCAAAATTTCATCATTTGATTCAAGCAGTAAATTCTGAAAAACAATCCGAAGGGTATCACCCAAAATAAAAGATGGCCAAAATGAAGTACTCAAAGACTTGGAGATGCTCCTTTTGTATCCTGCTTCAAGTAGCCGTTCCTGCCAATGAAAATGCATAGTAGAGAATTAACTGTAAATAAACATATTACAGGCATGCAAACAAATAATTACACATACTTAAGAAGATCTGAACCCTGATGCACAAGTCAGCATTTTATAAAGGGGCTTTTATATCCAAGTCAAAAAACATAGAGTGTTTTTAGAAGTGAGTCCAGTTATCTAATTATAATTTTTTATTTCTTTTATACTCATTTTATGTTTTCTAAGAATATTAAAATTCAATTAAAATCTTCTAAAATTATGCATTTTCCAACTCCAAAAAATATAATTAATATCTTATAACAAAAAAACTAATATACTAACATAAATTTATCTGCAAAACATTCTACCCTAACTCAAGTAACAAATATATGAATGTATATTATACCTATATGTGAGATATGAAACCTAATTAAAAGGTAGAAAAAACATAACATACCTACAAGCAAGACACATTAATCTATGACAGGTTGAATATAAAAAAAGAATCTGTCATATAGGTAGATAAATATAATTAACCTGTGATATAGGTTGATTATAAAAATAAAAATAAAATCTATAAATGGGTTTTAAAGTAGGAGGAAGAACGAGAAATTACAAAAAGATAAATAAAAAGAAATAAGCAAAGAGATAATTGGAAAGAAATTTGATTTTCATAATAAATCTTATCATTGAACATATAACTATTGATAATTAAATAAATAAATATAACAAATTGGACTTATTGTAATAAACTGGACTATTTCTACTATTGGCTCAAAAAATTGGACTTATATCAGGTTTCCCCTTTTATAAATGTCACACACGGATTAGTACCAATAAAACATTTACTTTGTTTAAACACAAGAAAATATAACATTGGATGGATGGTAATGGCAAAATCACGTCACTTATGGTGGGACAACAGGAATAATCTGGCTTTGGTAATAAAGCTAGTGTTAGCTATGTTCACTAATATACCAAACCAAAAGTCAAAGCAAGTCACATTATGGTCAATGGGGATTGGCAGCGTCTTGCTAGATCCAATCAGCTTCTCATTATTTGTAATGGTTGTCTTGTTGTCCAATGAACATAATTAACAGTCAAAATGTGGTGTGCACACCAGGAAATCTGGTACTTTAAATAGTTACAACACTCGCAACACCAGTAGGGGCGCCTTTGCTTAAAGACAAGAGGGTGAAACTGCCTTGATTTATGCATTGAATCCAATGTTTTAAAAAACTCGACTCGGGGCGCACCTAGGGCGCCCTTGAGGCTGGGCGCCATGACAAACGCCTCAGTTTTGCTGGAGTGGGCGAAAGGCTTCGCCGAAGCCACCTAGGAACCGCCTCAGCCGCCTAGGCGCCGCCCAGTGGGTTTTTTATTTTTTATTTACTCCCAAACCCAAATTTTGGGTAGGATTTTATATAATGGATGTGTGTGATGTCTACGTGCATTGTTATATGTGTGCTCATTGTGCTTTTCATCCGCTATTTTATACATATATAATATAATATATGTATATTTATATGTGTGTGTATATATATATTTATAATATATGTGTGTGCTCAGGTGATTATTGATTAATAATCTTCTTCTTTTTAATATAATATATGTGTACGCTCAGTGTATATATTAAAAAATTTAGGTCCCGTGAGGCTTCGCCTCACGCCTCACGCCTAGGCCGGGCTTCCCCTCGGACGCCTCGCCCACGCCTCACGCTTTTAATACATTGATTGAATCATAAGCATGCTTTCATAACTTGGTTGCTGGTCAATATGACATTAACAGATTTTGTGTTTTGGGCTTTTTTATTTCTTGCTCTAATCTAAATAAAACTTAAATCCATCCTTGTACACTTTTATATGAAACAAAATAGTCTAAAGACTTTAATAGACAATTTATATTTTTTTTTTTAAATGGTACAAAATTGTATAACAAAACTACAACAGACCAAGAGAAGAGAAGTTTACCAACGTGCGGATAGCTGAATAACGAACTGATGTGATACTATGCCTCATAAAGGGCCACAACCGTGGTGCAAGTGTAGATAACATGAAAGGATTATCATGCGAAATTAATCCTTCTCCAGTATCATCAATGCTACCCAATTCATTTAAATCTAACTCTTTCGATGTCAAATCCTCAAAAATCCAAGGAATCATGTCTTCCTGGGAATATATTTCCGCCAACAGATTCATTACGCTGCAAAAACAACATCCAAGATTGATCTAAGGAGTAAGGACTAATATACCTATGACAAAAGTTGGTTATAAGCTATATATTAGATTTTCACTAAATTTACAAGCGTGTGATGTCTTAGGCGGATAAGAAATGTGCCAATAAGAATCTCTCTTCAATTACAGTAAAGATAACTGATTATTAAGTTTTTTCTATTGACTAGTATCTGCCCACACACAAAGTGCCTATGGATTTTTTGCTTTTTTATTTAAAATTGAAGAAAGAGAGTGAGAGGGAACGCGAGAGTGGGGGGAGAGGGAGAGAGGTTTTTTTTTTTTTTTTTTTTTTTTTAAATTAGAGATGATAAAATCATATGTAGGTGAGGCTTAAACAAAAAATAGCAAAATTTTGTTTTGTGAAATTACACTATTGTCCTTAACTTTTGTGTTGTGAATTGTGATAGAAGACAAAAATGTCTTTTCACACTCTTTTGGTTGACAAAGAGGGTTTCATTAATATGTAGTTTAGATAATTGAGAAGCACAAAAAATATGGACGAGAAGTCTGAAATCCTAGATGTATATACAAACTGAAGAAGACGACAAACTAAATGACAAGAAGTCTGTGAAATCCTAGATGCATATACAAACCGAAGAAGACAAACTAAATTCAAGTCATACTCACCCCATATCAAGAAGAATTGTGTATAAAGGTTCATCTTTATTTTTTTTCACATAATTTATATCACACCATGTCATTTAGGAAAATTGCTGTATGTAACACCAGATTGCAAAGCTTTTCCAAAAATACTGTCTTTTTAAAATCCATGCACAAATACCACCAATAAAGACATTTATATCAACCTCCGTTCTCCCATTTCTCTCCAATTTTCCAAGTCTTCCTCCTACCCCATCCTTTCTCTCCTCCTTGTTCCATGAAGTGAGTGCGCACAAGACTTTCCTTATTTGTGTGCAACACATAAATTATCTAGTCAGAGTCAGACATATTACCTTGAGAAGACTATGAAGCATATATTAATAGAAAACAAAAAGGCTAATTGACTACAAAATAATCAACAAACAAGAGTACCTGCTAGTGGATGGACTTAAATCATCCAAATCAAGTAATATATCCCATAGTAACATCACTATAGAATGCAAAGTTTCACCCTTTAAAGCAACAATAGCAGCTGAGGTAGGTATCAAAGCATCTGCAGCTACTGCTCGAACATCATCATCGGGGTCCTCCAGGCCAGCTTTACATGCAGGCAGGACCCGGTCAAGAAAATTATGAAGCATCTCCTGGTGCCATAAAAAGAATCATTTTTTTTATAAAGAAACGATTGTATTAAGATCAAAGGAATAAAATAAAGAGGATGGTCCAGAAGACCAAACCTGGAAACAGAAAACAAACACGACTAGAAAGCAAAAACATAGAAAAAAACAGTACAAACATACACATAAAAGTCATCAGAGAAAAGCCACTTTCCAGTCTAGCCTAAGCATAAAAAGAATCATAGTAACTATAAAATGTGATTGACAATAATCAATAATTGCACGGATATTTCACTTTGGTTATCAGATACGATACTTGTCGGATACTCATCCGATACGTATCATGGTCAACAGATACGACTTTGACTTGATGGATACATGTATCCCACATTTGGGATACACATATCATGCTTTTAGGATACTTTTACACTTTCAAATAAGAAATTAAAAGGAAAAAATTAATGAGACAGCTTTATTTGAAATCTGATGTATATGAAGAGCTAGCCTCTAATTGAAAATATGAATACAAGCCGTATCGTATCACCGTATCCGTATCCGTGTCCGTGCTTCATGGACAAGAATTTTAAAATGCAAGAAACAAGCAAACCAGCTTATTCACAGATAATGAAGCGTATACAGAGTTTGTAAAAGCCACTGAGAAGCATCTGAAGAAAATCTCAGCAGGATTTTTTAAGGGCTGGGTCAGGTGATGAGTGTAGATTTTTCTTCATGAATCACGACTAAAGTAAAAAGGAAACGGGTATAGCATATCTCTCCCTCAATCCTCTTGAGGCACTCAACCTGCCCATGATCACCGAGAAGTTAACCAAACTCAAGCAACAACTAATCCATTTTCTCCATGTTCTACCAAACCCTATTCATTTCAGACAAATGATGTCAAAAGGCCAATCAACATAATCGTAAGTTCTTCTATCAAACTTTATTCTAATACATATCCTTCCTATCATCCAAATTCCTGAATCACCTCCATAGGGGCGGTGAAGCTTCATCAAAAATTGTTTTCCAGTGAGGATAAACTGAAGCCAACACTTTTAGGTATGGATGGGAACAACAACTCATGAACAGAAAGCAGCTGGTTGAAAAGGCCCATTAAGGAGGAGGTTAAGAAAGAAATTTGTTTTTAATGCCACAAAGACAAAAACCTGGTTGTAGATGGTTTTCCATAAGCAGCGTTTCAGCAATGTTGGGATATCATGAAACTGGATTTCATGATAGTATTACAGAGGTCTACATCAATAGCCAACACATCTCATTTATACCAATAATTTGGGTTCCTTGAGGATAAATGACTATCAGCCCATCAGTCTAGTTTCAAGCTTTGCATCATAGTTCTGCCAGACCAACCAACCTAGGGAGGACCCAGAGGAGATACTGGCACAGGGTTACCTTTGCAAGAATTTTTGTGAGGTTGGGAAACTTTAGATGCAGTGTTGGTGAGTTGCAACTTTTGCAGACTTCTGGTCAAATTTGATTGTGCTCCTCCCCTCTTTTTTTTTTGGACAAGAAACAGAACTTTTATCAACAACAGAAGGATTTACAGCAAAGGGATAAGAAATGTATTTAAAAACTAGACTCGGGGCGCGCCTAGGGCGCCTTTGAGGCTGGGCGCTAAGGCTAACGCCTCTGTTTTGCTGGAGTGGGCGAAAGGCTTCGCCCCAAAACCAAATTTTGGGTAGGGTTTTAACTGCCTCATACCTCTTCCTTGCACTACTGTCTCTCTGTCTTTCTTTCTTTTATTTATTTTTTTATATAATGGACGTGTGTGCTGTCTGCGTGCATTGTTATGTGTGTGCTCATTGTGCTTTTAATTCTCTATTTTATATATATAATATAATATTGGGTAAATGACAGTTTACTACCCTATGTTTGGTGGTTTTCAACATTTAGTACATCAAGTTTTTTTCATCCCAGAGTCATACCTAAAGTGTAAATTTTGGGACAGTCTCATACATCCGTTAGTCAAACTGTTAGTTCTCCCGTTAAGTGATGATGTGGCGCCCTACGTGTCATTAAAAATATTAAAATAATTCTTTAAATAAAAATAATATTTTTTTAAAAAAAAACAAACCCAGAAAAGAAAAGGAAACAGAAGGAAGAAGAAGGAGAAGAAGGGGGGTTGGGGGAAGAAGAAGGAGAAGGAGGAGGAGGAAGAAAAAAATATGTGATCTGGGTGGGTGCCCAGGGGGGGCGGGGGGAAGAAGAAGGAGAAGGGAGGAGGAAGAAAAAAAAAATCTGGGATCTGGGTGGGTGCGCAGGAGGGGGGGAAGAAGGAGAAGGAGGAGGAAGAAGAAAAAAAAAACAAAAAAACAAAAAAAATCTGGGATCTGGGATCTGGGTGGGTGCGCAGCAGAGGGGGGGAAGAAGGAGGAGGAAGGAGAAGGAAGAAGGAAGAAGAAGGAGGAAGAAGAAAAAAAAAGAGAGAGAAACCGAAGAAGAAGAAGAAGAAGAAGAAGAAAAATGAGATGACTAACGGATGTATGAGACTGTCCCAAAATTTACACTTTAGGTATGACTCTGCGATGAAAAAAAATTGATGTACTAAATGTTGAAAATCACTAAACATTAGGGTAAAAAAATGAGATATGTCCTATAATATATGTATATATATGTTTGTATATATATCTATAATATATGTGTACTCAGGGTGATTATTAATTAATAATCTTCTTTTTTTTTAATATAATATATGTGTACCCTCAGTGTATATATTAAAAAATTTAGGTCCCTTGAGGCTTCGCCTCACACCTAGGCCGGGCTATCCCTAGGACGCCTTACCCACGCCTCACCCTTTTAATACATTAAAGAAACTCACCATCTAAAATACTAGACAAAACCTCTCAAGGACTAATTTACAAAAATCAAAATCTGAACCTGAACTCATTTTAAGACACTAACGCATCCATCAATATAGAAGAATGAGAATAGTCCTCATTCGACACTTAAGCCCAAAGATTCTCTATTAAGCTCCACCAAATGTTCAACAACCTGCCAATGCCAGACTGCCCCCACAAAGTTTTAGCTTTCTTCCCCCTAGCTAGAACCTCGAACTTGGTGGTTCGAATAAGAACAACGCTGTATCGAAAAACTTCCTTAAACAACTTCCACCACAGCTGTATCGAATCAGAACAAAGTAGCGATTGATGCTCTCCTCTGCTGATTTACCGAGACAACACCACTGTCGCTTTTGAATTTGATCACAAGTATTGACCTTCCCAATAGCCACTAACCACATGAGGACTTCAACTTTTGGAGCTCCTCTCCAGTTTTTAATATTGTGCTTACTCCTTTTATTAATACATATATTCTATTTCTTACCAAAGGAAAAAAATATTCCTTAAACATACCCATAGAATACTGTTAGAAACTGTGGACCAAATATAATTGTCCCACATTGAGTGAATGTCCATATTGCTGTGTATTAAAGTGAAAGCACTTCGATAAAATAAAAAAATAAAAAAAGTGGAGCAAATTTCACCAAGATGTTTTGAGATAAAACCTCATATCTGAATGGGGCACTGAACAGTAGGTCTGTGACACAACCCTAACTTAGACCAAGAAGTGGTTTGCAAACAAGTGGAACCAGAGCCCACAGTTTAGGTTGGGACACTAGGCTCATTATTATCATCAAGGTGGAGCAGACATATGCTCAGATGGCTAACCAATTACCCAATAGATGGTGCAAGCACAAGAAAATCTTAACAGGGTTCAAAGTGGACTTGCAAGGGACCAATTAATCCTTAAGATGGAGTTGCCTGTAAGATTTTTCAGCAAATTGGGATGATGATACCTAGAGATGGACGTTTATGATAATTCAAGGTGGGACTTGAACGAGGAATTGTGATTTGATCCAAGGTGGAGAATATTAGGAATTGTGTATCAAATAAAATTGTCCCATATTAGAGAAGTGAATGTCCATACTGGGGTATATTAAGAATGAGTCTTCCTAAGTAACACTGACGACTTTTGAGGATAAAATTTCATACATATATGGGTCCATAAAGCCTGACCCGACCACATAAGGGACCTAGTTGGTAAGGTTAGGAACAATAACGATGCAAACCGGGGGAGCAGCCACCAATAGATACTGCAACCCATCTTTCCTTTTTTATTGATAAAGTAATTAAAATTGATCAAAAACAAGTGCTTCTAGTCACGATAACAATCTTAAGAGTAACAGAAAATATACCAGTTGCGCTGCCCATACCTCACTAAAATAGATAAAAATAAACCTACAGCTCATTATAAGTAGATTAGAACAAACCTCATGACTATAAGTGTTATAAAGAAACACTTAATAAAGCTCAGTTGGAGGGAGGAAAACCCCTTGGCTATCCACTTACCATGTTCTAATTGATTTTTACTCGTGAATTCCCTTGATGTCCTTCCCTCATTGCAAAATCAGCAGGCAGTTTTCTAAAGTTTGGGTTTGAAGTGTGTTCCTCTTAAGTGTAATGTTATCAAGGACTTATGTGAGAAACCCTTTATTTGCAAGTCATTTCTTTAATTGAATTAATAACAAGAACTTTAAAATGATGCAAGAAATCCATCAAGAAAAAGAATCTATGTATTCCATTCCATATATGGATCCTGTTTGTGCGTCCATTTCCGCTCGAAAATAAATGTTCAAACATCAAAATATCACTTAATACCTCAATTTCTAAATACCTGAAGTACAAAGAACCACCACAAAAACTATCATTCCGCATCACAAAAATTTGAGCTCTATAATCTATATTATGGAAAATAGTAAAAAATAACACAACACATCAACCAACACATGGTTTTTTTTAGTAATGTCCAAAATATGCATGGTATTCTAGCAAATCGCAAGTTATCTCAAAATACTGCAAATAGAAACAAATACTTACCTGCCGTACGGCAACTAGATACTTAATACCCAATAGGCTTCCATGACGAACTTCCCATTCTGATCTACACTGAACAAATCAAAATATCAGAAGCATAAAAACCACAACACCAATAATAACACCCAAGTGGAACCAATGTACAGCACTAAAAGCATGGCAATGCCACAGCTGACATTTACCTGCATCTTCAGCAAAATGTTCAATGTTTCATGAACTAAACTGGGATGCATGTATTTGAACACAACACCCAATGCTTGAGCACAGGTTTCACGTACTGGAGCAACTACCTGATCAGAGACATAATCTCCAAAACTGCACCCATAAATAAACAAAAAACATATATTTTATCATTTGAACATGCATGGAGTTTCATACTAACAGCCACATAATTTAGACCTAAGCAAATTAATAAATTATCATGCCTACTTTTTTTTTAATTCTTTGGGGTAAAAGGGCAGACTTGAGTAAAAAGAAAAAAGCCATACCGGTCTAGTGACAAGACACACAAGAAACGAATTGCACAATCTTGAAGGAATTCGCAATTTTTAAGCCATGAATGCCTAGCCAGTTTAACCAAGTTCATCATATCACTATTTTCAGAGAGCCTCTTCAGCGCATCCATTTTCTGAAAGGACCCCTTATTGTGAGAATGGCCCTTTAACTCAGTTGTTTGAGCTAGTTGCTCACATGGGTCCACCTTAACGAAGCTTAAATGAAGTTGACCATTAACCTGCGCAGAAGGCGACTTACAACCACTGTCTTCTACCTGTATACTGACATCAAAATCCCCACACTTGCTGGAAGAGACCTTTGTATCCACAAATGGAGATGTAACATCTTCAAACTTCAGCTTTTTCAGTTCTGGTTCAGATTCATCAATGGGAACTTGCATATTCAAATCAATCTCTCTGTCTCTCTTCATTGTAGATGATGTGCATTTATTTTCTAACTCCCCAATCATTGCACCCTCCAGGTTCAAATCAGAAATAAATACTCCCGCAGAAGCACCTTGATGGGTTAAAATTTCTCTCAAAGCCATCACACTACCATGGCGTACTTCCCAAACTTGGAAAAACAAAAAATTACAAATAATATTCTAAGATTAAATACCATTTAAAAGCAATTATAAAAGCATATTATCAAAATATATGTATATGGACACAAATATACACATAGATAGAACAGAACAGGCACTTAAAGGATACACCAAGAAGGCAGCCTATGCCCTGCTAGAAATAAAAATAACAGAAGCCAACCTTGATCAAACATATCTAGGATTAGTTGCTCAGCGAAGCTTTGAAAAGGCCACCGCCCGTCTCCATCATGTTCAATTTTTTCTTCATGATTATTGAAGTCCAAAATTTCCTGCATAGCTAATAAACATTAAATGCAGAAACTTATTCCCCCCCACAAAGGACGAAACCAGTGAGAAAAAAGTAACCAAATTAATTCTGCAACAGAACAATGGTTAGGAAATTTACACCTGAATATCATAAGATGTGAAACCTTTTAAACAATAGCAAATGCGAAAATGAATAATAGCATGTAGAGATCAGCCTGTAAAAGTCTAGTGAAACCTAGTACCGAATCGCAAGCAAACCAGTGCATCAATATCCTAGCTAGTAAAAGACTAAACCTTCAAATTGTAAACTTTTGAGCCATCCTAAGTTCATAACCAAATTATTCCTATGTAAATGTCATTTAAATCATTTATCAACTACGATAATACATAGACAAAGGGCGACCCCAAGCCTACAAGGCTCCCCACTTTGCAAAAAGGCTGTTTCCATGACAATAACTAATTATTATTTCCTTCTTTCTTCACCCTTATAATCATCCCCTTCATAATCCAATCTCCCCTTAACAAGTAAGGCTTAGTCATAAATCAAAAACTTAAATGATAATTCAAGAAACCTTATCATGAAAATTGCATGCAAAATTTATCCAACAAATACAGCGTGTTCTTACGATTTTGGTTCATCAAAGTTAGTGTCCTATTTTTTGTGGGATTGTATTATGGAAATTCAAGGTGACTTCTCCTAAAAGGACAAGGACGGGATCAAAGTTTCCTCGTACAATTAGATTGGGAATACTAGAAGATAATTTGGAAAAGGAAAGGAAGTGTGCTTTCCTATTAGGCTATTCCATATAGAATAGGAGACTTAATCAGAAAATAGGCGTGTAAACCACACCTTATACTTATAAATAGGGTGCGACAAGGCTAGGGAAACAGAGAGAAAAGCCAGATACAGCTGAGAGGGACAAAGAGGGATTAGTTCTAGAGTTTTTCAAAAGTACTGTAACTCTATTATTAATCAAAGAGGCCATGATTTCTCTACCCAGGGAAATCACAACTGGAAGGCAAAATCCAGAAGAGAGTCAGAATTATAACACGTGTCCCTCAATTGCCTACACTTGAAGTTTACTCCATGAGCTTTTTTTAATGACACTTCTTGAAAATATATATTACTCAACACAACAATATAAAAAATGCAATAACAGAGATACATCAAAGAGCAAGATCCACAAGAGAGTCAGAATTATAACACGCGTCCCTCAATTGCCTACGCTTGAAGTTTACTCCATGAGCGTTTTTTAATGACACTCCTTGAAAATATATATGACTCAACACAACAATATAAAAAATACAATAACAGAGATACATCAAGAGCTTCATATTTTATTACAACCAATTAAGAAGTGTTTGTATGAAATAGCATAGCATACAACATCAAATCAGCTAGCACAAAAAGAAAAAAAATGATCAGTAGGCAACCTAGTACCTTATTAGTCCCAAATGAGTCAGGACATGCCACCTTTGGTGGTATATTTTGAGCACATGGAACCTCCATATCCCCATCCTCAGACCAACCTTTTGACTGGTCTTTCGAAGTGATTTTTGCTTTTCGTTTTAAAAGATTCAATTCCCTGGGACTTGGCCTTTCTGATAAGACACTAGGAACCATATTTGCAACTAATTGCTGAATATTATGTGATGTAGAAACTCTTGGATATGTCCCGTTCCCATGAGAGTCGTGTGAAATAAGGTCTTCATCTTTTATCATATCATTCACATCCATGAACTGCTCACATATATCCAAACCTGTAGAATAAACAGTGAGATTTCTATTAGATCCAAGAGATTGAATTGCAAGTTAGCACACCATAATTAATAACACAATGTTCGCAATGACTACATTATGAATATAATAAAACACCACTAACTACATATTCTGGTATTTCACAATGGTCTTCCCCCCTTCGTACAGCACTGTGTGGATTAGCAAAACCGTGAGTGATCTAACATATCAAGACTTTTGGCTTCATTGTAGCCATCTGTGTCAGTACGATATAGAGAAGAAAGCCAAGGTTTGTAGGTTGGGTTATATCCAGAGATTGCTTGTTCTTTATATTAGATAAACATAAATTACCAAGAAATGGGAAGAAGCAAGCCAAGGTTTTATGGAAAGAAATAAGCTGATCTTTGGGGATCTCACAGGCAGCATGAATAAGGAGTTGTGGGATAAAGGCCGTAATGGTCATCATCATGGGCTTCGGTTTCCTCAGTTTAGAGATTGTTCTTTTCCGGATATTTTCCTTAACTGAAAAGCTGCTATTAGTTAGTTTTATGGAGTTCCAAGAGGTGTTGAGTTTAGGATGATTATGCTCACGTTTCTGCTTTGTTTTACTTTGTGGAAATCCAGTCTGCTCTTGTAAGTTTATTGTTTAAGCATTAAGATTTTGTCTCTTTTCAGAAGAGGGAAAAACAGGGACTGGACAGCTGTTGTATGCTAGCTGTATAGTGTATATTGGGGTCAGAGCGAGCAGGCAATGTATCAGCTTTGCTCATGCGGTGACTTGGGTCATATGGATGGAGATAAACAGAAGGATGTTGAAGATTTTCTTGAGTTGGTTCCATGGAGCTTCGGGACAGGATTCTGTTTCTGGCAATTCTTTGAACTTGTTTCCTCAGAGTTCATGGGAATTTTACTTTCTTTGCTTAGGCTAGAATGGAAGGTGGCTGTCCTATAATGGATTTTAGTTCTTTTCCCAGCTGTTTGTGTTGGGTAGTTTCTTTTTTTCTATGAGTTTCAGAGTTAGTCCTCTTGACCCACCTCTTCATTGTTTTTCTTCTCTCTTAACTCATCACATGTCAGTGAAAAATAAAACTCCAGATTTTAGCCCAAGATCAAAAAGAAAACACATTAAGGAAAAAATTTCCACATTAGAAATCATAATCTGGTACATGGTCATTGGCTTGCAGGTGGGATTTGGATGGTAGTTCCGATGGGTATAGAGTGGATGGGTGGATGGGTGGGTAGGTGATATTTGGATGGTGGTGTGTGTTTGCTAAGACAGAGAAAGGTAGGCCCCACTATGTCATGTGCCAGCCAACAAAAGACCACATCAAGGCAAAACTCAGCAATAAGGAATAAGAATCATGAGATCTACAGTTCAGATACCTGTCTCACTGATAGCTAAACTTATTCTCAAGTGGACAGCGTCTAGATTTTGTCTTTTTCCATACAATCACTACAGAACATAATGGTTCAAAGAGCCAATCATCTTATCAGTACTAGTAGATTGAATTGAACTTTAAAAATTAACCATTACCCTCTCCCCAACAATCATACACTGTCCATGCTACAAAGACACCAACCTAGAGGGGATTTATCTGTTTTTCCTTTTTGGCCCAGGTATATTATCAGTGCAATAAACTAAACCATTACTAACCTAAACGACATCGAAGTGTTTGTTTCTGACGAGCCAATTTCTGCCTAGGGTTCTTCATGTGATCATTTGCAACATCATACTCCTGTTCCAAAAATGAAAGCATCCATTATAAAGAAGAAATGAAGACTCAAACAAAGCATATTTTTTTTAGTCAGAAAACAAGCATGATGAAAAGCGCACAAAAGAAATTAACCAAATTAGGCCATCCTCTTGCACAAACAAACATCTGCAATTCAAAAGGCAGGATCCACAATTCTTTTTTATCTTTTATAAGAAGCAAAGATATTATTTAAAATCAGAAAAGGATCCGTTCAAGAATTATTAAAATGTGTCAGCCTTTTTATATATCATTTAATTAAGTAATGAGACAACTTATCTATTCATTTTATGAAGCCATAGATCATCTAAGAATAGCACAAATCAATGAGCAACATAACTCCTTTTAGAAATTTACATATGAATAATCATTAAAATAAATTAAATTAAATTGAACAAAAGTAAAAATAAAATATGGAGAGCACTATAACTCCATCTCTGATCTCTTTAGTTTATTTAATATGGAGAGCACTATAAATAAATAGTTAAAAATGGCTACACTGGCCTATTAATGTTTCCCACGATTATCTTGTTGTAAATATGAACAAACATTAACACACACAGAAATAATAGAATTGCACCTTGACATGGACAATTTGAAGAAACTACCTATTTAAATTACATAATCAAACAGTGAAATTTAGACATCTTCCCTCTTTGATATAAGTGCAATTGTGTCAACAAACATACAATAGACACTGCATTACCTGTCCCCCAGATGCAAACAGAGCACCAAACTCCAAAACCTTTCTGAGATCGAAGCTGTTAAGAAAATTCAAAGTTAGATAATCAGCCATGCCTCCAAGAAGACTCGTGTATTCACAGGCACAAATCAAGAGCCAACCAAACAGGAGCACTACAAGTGTATACAATAATGTCGCACCTTCTAAATGACGTGCCAGCAATGTTCGAATCAAAAATAGGGAAAGCAACCATATCTTCAACAGCACCAGATATCCCAGCATCAGACATCTTCGATTTAATACAAGTAAAGAGTTCAATCAAAGAGGTGTGCTTCACATTCTCAGCAATAGCCCCAACAGCATGAGCGGCAGCAACCCTTGTATCCCAGTTTTTGCTACAAAGATATTGTGAAACCTAATCTCGCAAGTTACATAAGTTAAAGACAGATTTTTTCACAAAAAAAAGAAATCAATAAATTCAAAATGGAATATGTAAGAAACAAAAATCTAAGCTACAGCAAAAACAGACATAAAACATTGTACGTCAAACAAACCAACCAACCATAGGCTAGAGCATCTATCAACTGTTGTGATTTATGACTCAAAATTAGGATGATGCAGAAATTAGATTTGTGTTACCTATTTCGTTTTGTTAATTACCTATTCGATTAGGATTTGGATTTACTTCGAATTAGGATTATTCTCATTGTAACCTAAGACCTATGCACTACAAAAAGGACCTTAGAGTTAGTTTATTTTGTGTGCCTTACCATGAGTGTAGGGAATTTTCTCTCATTGGGTTTTGGGTGAAGGTTACCGTTGGGAGTCATGAGTGTGTGGCAAATTCTTGGCTACAATTTGGTGAGAATCAATTTGTGAGTTTGAGAGTTAGAGAACAATTTGAGAGAATCTCCTCCGTTTTATTGCTTTGGGCTCTCTACTCGTTTGGTTTAGGGTTTGTATTTTGTGGGATTTGGGTTGTGAGAATTTAAACACTCTTTTGTAAACTCCGTTTGTTTAGTGAAATTCCTCTCCATGCTTCGCCCGTGGACATAGGACGCCGAACCACTTTAATCTCTTGTGTTCTTATTTTGAGATTGTTTGTTTCTTCGCTTTTGCCTACGACGTCGATATTTGGTACTTTATTTTAATTCACTTCCGCTTGCACATAAAAGTACAACATCAACAAAAAACAAAGCAAAGAGAAAATAATGCAACAATTAATGGGAAAGGGTTTCATATATTTTTTCTTTCTTTTGAGAGGAAACGCAAAAATCATTGGCAGTCAGTTTCAACTCGTAGTTGATTAACCTTGTTTTTTTGGTGTTTCACGCATTTGTAACCCTTAATTAAAGATGGAAGGACAACATGTAGATGCATTATGTTATTGTAAAAGAAAATCAGAATGGTTGGGACAGGTTTTGAGGTTTCGTGGTATCGTATTCTCTTAGTAGTTCTTGTGCAGTTTGGCATGCCTTTGGGTTAGCTGTTTTTTAAGAAATGTTTCTCTTTTTATTTTGGATTCCTGACAATAGAAATGTTACTGTTGAAGTTCATTCTTAATATAAGGCTCGTGTTTAAGTACAGTGAAAATAATTTAACTTTACTTGGTGGTGAATATATGAACAAAAAGGGAAGCAAAATTTTCATGTAAGACACCAAAGTTGTACATTTGCTGGTTTTCTGGTGTCGTGCTCCATCTATTCGGTATCCAGTGTGTTGTGCGCTCAATAGAGTTATACATTTGCTGGTTTGCTCGAAGGGCCAAAATCATCATCATAAGAATACCAAATTTTGCGTGAAAGGCACAACCAGACATTTGGAGGTATTTGAAATTCACATAATACTGTTAAAAATACTTTTATCTTAGAAATTTATATGAGTGGATGCTAGCTCTTAGCAGCCCTCACGTTATTCTTTCTTGGATTTCGATCTTTTCATTAACAGGTTTCTCCCTATCTTGAATGAAAAAGGAAAAAAGTGAAGCTCTACCTAGCTCTCTAAACACATAAAATGGCAAAAATATTTAAGCTTAGCCACCAAAGAAATGAAGTTGTTGTAATGTTGATTTTCGAATAAACCTCAACTTCCTCATTGGTTTAGTTACATTTTCAAGGCAGCAAAGATGCAGATGATATGGTGTGCATGGTATAACTGCACAAAAGCAATCGTGGAAGTCAGTAATACCATTTTCAACAGAGAGCTCAAGTCCTGAGGATGCGCTTTGGCAATGTCCCCTATCTGCCGAGCAGCTGTAAATCTCGTCGCTTGGGTTGAACCAGCTATCAGGATTGGGTTAAAGAAAAATTCCAATTGAAACCAAAAAATTGGGAGATTGAGGAAAGAGGGTGATTCAATATGTAACCAAACCAAACAACATGCATTCAACAATAATTTGATTTAATTTAGTTTAATAGAGCTGAAAATATAAGAAAAGGAAAAGGTTGAAAGGATACTGTCCAAGAGAGTGAGAAGGCGGTGGAGACGAGAGGACTGCTGGGCCATAATAGATCATCCCAACTCTTCTTTTCCCGGTGCCAACAATCTAAGTACTAGTAGTAATAGTAGTAACGCTGTAAACTCTCTTCTTCGTCGTCGCCGCCATCTTTTCAACAACTGCGGTCAATGGAACCAGGATATACAATCTTCACAGATTTTCTCCATTATACACGACGAACACTATAATTACGTATAGGCTTTGGACGCGGACAATTGCGTTCCCGACGACCGAGTTTCTGTCCAGACACCAAATGCGTCAGATGTCTTCTGCAAATCAGCACAATTTTTTTTGAAAAATTCAGATAATTTTGAAATAATTAAGCAAGCCAAGTGGAAGAGGGCAAAGCAATTGCGAAAGCATTAGATCGAGCAAGCAATCAGCACCTGAGATGGAGGCGAAGGCACGGGCGAGACGACTTACCTGAACAAGTGCAAGATAAAGGCAGCCTAGTGTCTCTCCTTCCTTCTTCCACGGTGGCCTTTTTTTTAATAATCTGGGGGGTGAACACCCCAAACCTTCCACGGTGGCCTTGGTTTCTTCCCCAACCGCTTTTACGGAGACTGCCTAATGATTTTTTTTTTTTTTTAATTCTTTATTTTTCCATTGGCTCAGTAGACACAAGAGCTACGAATTTCCTCCTTTCTACTGTTAACGATAAATTTCGGTTTTCCCTTGGGCTTTTCGGTTGCAGATTCCTAATGGGCTTTGAATTATATATTTACACGGGGGGGCAGATGGGATGAGATCCGGTTAACCAACCAAGGCCTAGTTTGTGTGTTTTGTCGCCCTGAAAAAGGGTGTGTGACTTTTATACAGGTAGATCTCGGGTTCGAGACTCCAAGCTGATAAATTTGCTTGAATGTGATCAGGAAGATGTTGAAATGCCTTTGTGAGTTGTTACGGGCCTTGGAATTGGTGAATAATCATGGCTTGTCAGTTGTCTCCTTTTTTTCAAAAAAAAAAAATGATTAACTCAAACACCTATATTAGGTCAAAAAAATTGAGTTTTATGAGAGAGATTATGATTCTTGAGTTCAATGTATTAAACTTATGTGTTTAATCTTTATACAATGGACATTCAAACATTTCAAAAAGAGCTTGTGGTAGTAAAGTCCATGAATTTTACATCATGTTTAGTTTTCATCCTGAACTCTCATATTTGTTTCTCTCATCATTTAACTTAATTTTGTGTTGCATGAGTGGTCCTTCCGTCAAATCCTTCTTCTTGACAATCAAAGTTAAATATGCAGTGATCTTTTAAGGTATGGGTTGTAGTAGGGCTGGGCACGGGCCGGGTCGGGCCCATTTTTGAAGGGACCGGACCCGACCCGAAATTAAAGGAAACGGGGCGGGCCGGGCCGGGCCTTACCATTTTGAAAATAGGAACCGGACCTTACCCGGCCCGGTTGAAACGGGCCGGTTCGGCTCGGGTAAACGGGTCCTTTGAGTTTTTTTTTTCTGTTTAAAAATGTTTGCAGTGTCAAAAAACTGATTACAGTGCTCCAAAACTGCACAGATTGCAGTTTAAAAAACTGCACAGAAAATATGCACAGATTGCAGTTTAAAAAACTGCACAGAAAATCTGCACAGATTTTAGCTTTGGCATCTCTTATCCATCATAAATACAATTCTCCAAAAGCACAACTAATTTGCACAAATCAACATACGAAAACAAATTCAGCTGCAGAAATCGAACCTATAAACCAAACTGATCCATTCCAAATAGCAAAACCAAACCAGAAACGCAGTATCGTATTCACAATTTTATAACCAAAGCATACAAATCAAAAGTACAAAATCTTACATTTAGGACACGAGAGATTCCCTGAGTCTTAAGAAGTTCAGACTTCAGAACGAGAAGCTTGCCAAATTACTGCAAAATTATCAATTCAATCATCAATCTACTGCAAAATTAACTCTAGTAACCTAGTTCGAAAACCCTAAAATCCCAAATTCCAATTTAAAAACCCTAAAATCCTTACACCCAAAATTCAAAATTTCAAATTAATAACAAAACCCTAATTCAAAATTACCTACATTTTAGAGGGATGATGGCTGGTACCAGCGTCCTCGAAGACGGTGATGGGGTGATGGCGGTCACGCCGGCGGGGGTTACTGTCGAAGAGGAGAGAATCGACGGCAGGGGTGATGGCCTGGCCCCTGGGTTCTCTGGGATGTTGTCGAGGAGGATGATGGGTGGTGGTGTCGTTGTCTTAGCCGAGGAGAATCGACGGTTGGTGAGGGGGAGGACGATCGGAGTCGAGGGAACTATCGAGGGACTGAGAGTCTGAGAGTGAGAAAGTGAGAGTCGAGATGAGAGAAAGAGATGGAGAACTTAGGGTAAAACTAAAACTAACGGTTCAGATTAGATATGGTAGCTTATTCATCAATCTGGTTCGTTCATTTTAATTACAAACGGGCCGGTCCGGGTACCCGCAGTTCCTATACTCCAGGAACCGGCCCGAACCGAAAATCACAAAGGCCCGCCCCGGCCCGCCCCGTTTTTCTTTTTTAAAAATAAGAACCGGCCCGTACTCGGCCCCGCGATTCATGTACCCGTTTGCCCACCCCTAGGTTGTAGGAATACCACCATGTAATTGATATCTCTTCCCAAAATTAATTTTTCCCACCAAATTAATTCACAATTGTTCTTGAGAAATGAAATTTTCTCGCCAAAAAATGCCACTTATGATATGCTTTTACCACCCAAAAAAAGTCCAGTTGAAGTTTAACAATAATAACAAATTAGTACTGAAAAAACATGTGCCAAAGATCACCAAAAGTATCAATAACATAATAACTTTGAAATGCATTCTATTATCAGTACCAATGACCAATTCAAGATCCTCAAAAGCATTCAAACATCATCTCCTAGCTAGATTTAGTTTACTGGTTAGATAAAAAGTTTACTAATTACTACACAAAACAGGGTACCAATTCTACCATCACACAAGACATGATTCATGTTGCAAAAATGTCCCAAAAACAACATCAGTTTATCCCCTTGATCATGTCCAATTTAGATCCCATCATGGCTTCCGTTGTTTTTTCTTCTTAATTAGGTGGTTGTGAAGATGACGTCCCTGCTCCCTTTCCTTTTGCAATGGATGATGAGATCTTTTTGTCTTTCTCAATTGAAACCTAGACATCACAGTCTTTACAATTGGTGTTTTACAACACTCTTGACAAATTTGGATAGTTATATTGTAATTAGGATTAATTTCTTAGTGTTTCATTTTTTGCTCTTTACTCTATAATCCTACGTATTCGTCTCCACATTAGAGAAAGAATAACACTTCAGAAAATCTTAAATACTCCAACATTGTTTAGCATATACAAATCAGGTGATGTAGCTCAAACTAGGTTATCATGAAAGCTCTTAAAGGCGAAACCTTCAACATTAGACTTGCCAAATTAGTTACTTCTCAGAACTCCAAAGACTAAAACCTGAGCAAATTTTTATGAACTTTTGAAACTAATCGACATGTCAATGAAATTCTACGGGTAGTTCTATGAATTCTCTTAAAATCCCCAGTTTTCATTACACCAACAGCTCCATCAAATTGTGAAGCATCATCATCTGTAACTGGACCATGCTGTAGAGCTTGTACTTCGTTTACAGCCTGGAAAAGAAGAATATTTATGTCAAATTGTATTGGCACACCAAGTGATATGGGAAATCTATTGGCTAATGAATCATAACCAACCTATCAAAACAATTAAACACAACTTAACGATTGACTGGCTAAGAATAATGTATTTTGCTTCATCACGGGATTCAGTTTGATCTTAGCAGAAATATCTGGAAGTCCCGACCTCAGGCTCATGGATTGCAGAAGTATCCCTTTACTGATTTTCTTCTTGCCCTAATGTGTTGTGTTGCTTTCTTTATTATTGTTCTTTTAGAGACGTATGCCTACCGGTGCTTTCAGTACTTTGAACTGTTCCTATATTTTCAACAGAATTTTTGTTTCTTACCAAAAGAGGGAAAATAAAATCTGAACTTACCCCATCATAACATTGTACCTCACAGTCTTTTATTGCATGCAAGTAATCTGTAAATCACAAGTAGGACCTTCTCAGATTTTCTGTTATAATAAAGCAGCACCATAACAAGAGATTGAGCTGTTACTTAAACAAAAAGACACAAACCTGAGTATGCTTTATCTTTGAATATCAGCAAACTGCGAGGCATTAATATGACAGAAAATGGATGAAGTTCATTCATTGACTTATCTGTATTAATATTAATGACCCCCGCATCAGAATTTGTATCCTCAACAGCATTTGCACAAGTGCTTTTGCACAAAGTCAGTCTTGAATGGGGAGTAAAGTCCATAACAACAGGTGACTCAAGGGACAGAATTGCTACAACTGGATAATAAGCCGGCCCATCCTGGTGTGCCTATTTGAACACAATTACAGTAAGAGAGGCTCCGGCAAAAGAAAAAAAACGAACTATTGTAAATAAGAGGCACACAGATCCACCTTGCAGCTAAAATGCGAAATAATGTAGGAAGTAAAGGCTCAGTATTTCAGATAAAGTAACCCCAACATGGCACCAAAAACAAAATATCATTTGAACACTCCTTCAGTGGACAATTGAAAAGCAATAATAAATTGCGAAGAAATATCCATCACTAAGCAAATGCATGGCACAGTTAAAGTCACACGAGAATAATAATCACTAGTCAAAGAGTTCAAAATATGCTTTCCGATCCCTTTATCCACTTTAGGCCTTTAAAATTGGTTACTCTTAGATACCCTTGATTATATTTTTGGTTCAAATTCTGTATCCATTGTCAGACATGAATGGGCATTGCGGATGTGTAGTACATTTTGGGATTTGGAAACAAAGTTCTCTTCCTAATCCGCACTTTCCTCCATCCAATTAGACCCCAACCTCGTTGCAGTACAAACTATGGACAGATATCTTCATGAACTAGGAGATTAAAAAGCCACTTTTAAGTTCAAACCCATAGATGAAATCATTTAGAGAAACTCAAAGGCACTGTCATGTCTTGCTCAAAGCCTCCTCTTTCAAGTTTCTAATAAAAAAACCACGAGCATAATTTCCTTATTTCAGATCTGCGCATTGCTTACCCACTTCATAAATATATACAATTTTGAAGTAACTGTAAATTAATAATTATTTTGATAAAACTGGTAACTTACACGTGGGTTGTAAACGCTGTGGCCACTGATGTTTCTTGTCAAAGATGAACTCGATATATATTATTTTATTGTCCATTTTATAGGTTTGCATCCAAGAAAATATTTAATCTCTTTTTTTATTTCATTTCCAAAACACTTGTCACTCTACAAATTTAAATAATTATAAGGACACAACAAAAGTTAAATAAAAGTACAAGGACAAAAATTAACAAGAAAAAATGCCTAGTGCGTACCATTATGCCTTGGTTAGGAAGGTATTCATTGATAAGGACATGATTAATTGGCAATGGGAACAGCCCTGTTTCTTCATATATCTTGCATGTAATCTTGGTTAGCCATGATGGCACTGCAAGAAAGAGATTTTATTGTTTTGAGCAAGGGAATTAACAAACAATGAAAATACTATTAACAATTGCTTAATCACATAGAATTTTAGAACTGTCTAAAGATTGCTTTATCATCAGTAGCTTTGCACTTACTACAAGGAGTGCCACCACAATTATTTTCACATATCAAGGTAATAATCAAACAAGTCTTCACATACCAGGAAAGTTGTACATATTTAAAGATGATTTATGGCTTGTAGAGTCAATAGTTTTTTTTTTTTTCTTTTCCATGTGGAGGCAATAACTTCATGACTTGTTCAATTGTAAATCTATTTTCATCGGGGGTGGCAAAATCTCACACGCCAAATAGTCCATGTGATATTAGTGCACTTTATACTTTTTCAGAAAAGAAATTTACTTTCATAAAGAAATAGTAACAATATAATATAGGGGAAAGTTGTACACTATCTATCACGTCTATACTACTCAAGAAGTAGTTGCAAAACAAAGCTAGACATTACAATATAAGACAGAAAACAAAAATTAAAAACACCAGCACTCCAATCATAAGATATAGCCTCAAAAAAACTATGCCTAAACTCCAAGAATACCTTTGCCGAAAATGAATACTACATATGATAAGCATGCTCTTGAGCATGAGTGGTTTGATTAGTCTATTTTCCTTTGGTGGGAGTTGGTAACAACCACCATTCAGAATCTACAAAATGAGGTCAAAAGCTAGTTCCAAAGGCCAATCAATAAACCAGGATGTGTCATATGGTTTTCGCTACTATGGCTTGATTAGTTTACTCCCCAAGAATCATTAAATCTTTCCATAAGAGAACCATACAAACTGTGAGACTTCTTTAGCACAATCAAACACTGCCTCTAAACTTATTCCTCCTCAAAAGACCTTTCAAGACACCTAATTACGTCTACATTAATCGGTTACCACTCTAGACCCTCCACTTTAAGCCCTGTTCCTCACCTGTAGCACAAAGTCCCTTGAAGAAAACCATCTTATTTACAATTATTTCCTCAATTTCCATCCACATTTTACTATCTGCTTATTCATGTTGCGCTGGTTTTGTTTTTCTCTTTCTTGATATTAACAAGGAAGTTCCAAGTTATACTATCTGCTTATTCATGTTTCTAGTACTAGTTTTTTTTTTTTTTTAGATAAGATACAAACTATTAACCAAGTACAAAACAAGAATGACAATAAATGTGTCCGCAAACCAAACAGAGTAAAGATAATAAACATAACGATATCAATGTCAATATCGCACAAAACCAAAAAGGGTAACGATAATAAACATAAAGATATCAATGTCAATATCAATTTTTGAAGACAGATATTCTCTGAATGTTTTGAAATTAATAAATTTCTAACTTACAATCCTGTGGCAGAAGACCCTTTTCATGGACAATACCGCCTGTCAGTCAAAAGGAAAAACTAACTCCATTAATTCTATATGCAAAATGTAAGTCAAATTCAAAGGCATTACATGGAAAATCAGTATACATATACCTATTACCTAGATAGAACACATACCCCAGTTTTGTAACCTCCTATTCTTTAAAGATTTCCACTTTGATACTGGGCCTTCATAAATCTATAAAGCAGGATGAAGCCAACATACAAAGAATTTCAGTTTAAAAAAAAAAATCAATAAAGCATTGTAAAAGATGAAGGGAATATGTAAGGAAGAGGGATTTCTACCTTATTTAGAAGCATGGTTTGTTCATTATCCGTAATGAAGTCCGGGATGTATATTAAAGTCGGAACAGATCCAACTTTGAAATCATCTAAGGTCACTTTTCTTTCCATCCCTGTCGGAAGACTCAGAAGTCTCAGAATCTCCACACAAGGTATGGACATCAAAGCAGCATATAATCAAGTAAGTGTTTAGGATGATGAACACAGAAGATTTCTACAAGATTATCGAGGCTTATAACTTTTTTTTTAAGATAGTCTACGGCTATAACTCGCATCACCCTCTTCAGTTTCACTTAACAGAATAGTGGCACTACGGCAGCATTTGTTGATTTCGAAGGTTGGTAAAGAAAGAGTGCAACAAAATTTACAACACAATTGAAAACCAGTGAATACTGTAGAGTAAGTTGGTAATTATGCAGACATTGAGATGTCTGTGTGTAAGGAGAGAGGAGGCGGGGCGTGAAGATTTTTAGTATGAGAAAAAGAAGAAAGTTTCTAACACAACAGAGTATTAATACAATGAGATGTCTACTTCAACAATACATTATACATCATTAAAAATGAAACTATTAAATCTCACAAACAGCAAAAACTGAATAAAAACATTTAGATTCCGAACAAGCAACAGCTCTCAAATCTTCCAAATTAAAGAAAATGGCACACACTATGACGCCAAAAATCTGACTTTGTCCGTCAAAATACACTCATGTGAGCTGCAGAAGTAAGCCTAAATCAAATAACTGAATTTTACTTTTCCAAAAAACTATCTGATGCGAGCGTGTACGCTTCAGCAACTGAAAGTAGAAAGTAGTAAGATTACACCCATGAAATCACCCTAAGGCAGCAGAAGGAGAGTTATACCCA
Organism: Crataegus laevigata; assembly: GCA_963580275.1. NCBI lineage: Eukaryota > Viridiplantae > Streptophyta > Magnoliopsida > Rosales > Rosaceae > Crataegus > Crataegus laevigata. The sequence continues at coordinate 41,005,730 of OY756943.1, read as the reverse complement.
AAATTCAACTCAATCAACTTTGGATACGATAGGGGCTACACAATATAATCTACCTTCTTTTAAATTCTAAAACAATCCATTCAACAACAAAGGACAAGAAAATCATTAAAAAATTAATTAATTAATTAAAAGAATGCATTTCAACAACGATACACACCCCTGCTACTGCTAGTCCCGATCAAGCCACACGACTGGCCTGGGAATAGGATGGATGGACGGACCGGGATTTCAGCGCTCACTGGTCTCTCTTCTTCAGTGACGGGTTTGATTTGAGTTGGATGCCTAAATTTACAAAATTTTATAAAGGAAATAAAATTTGAATAAAAATTAGAATTTATAAATTAATATGAATTAATTTTTTTGTTTAAATTTATAAACATAAAAATTTAGAATTTGGACATCTAATTCTCAAGTTTAAATTCTATATAAATAAGTGTTATTTCTCAATTTCTATTATTGAGAGTTTAAAATTAACAAATTTCATTCTCAATTCTATTATTCTTTTAAGTTAACCAAATAAAAAAATTCACAAATTCTAAAAAATAAAATCTCACCCTTTTAAAATTCTTTAGTAATATTAAATTTCTTCATTCAAAAATTCCCAAAATTCCCAAACCAAACCAAAAAAATACCGATCCCAAACCAAAAATGTCCCAAACCGATTTTCTCAAAATTTCGGTATTCCCATACCGAAAAAATACCGAAATTTCGGTATGGGAATCGGAATTGTCTTTCCAATATTTCGGTATTCCCATACCGAACCGAAAATATATATTTTTAATTATTATTATATATACATATATATATTTATTTACATAGATAATAATATATATTATTTTTTTAATTATAGTTATGGTTAATTTGAATCGTTGGATTGTTTCAAATTAATCTATGCCGTCCATCTATTCATGCATGTCTAACCAGTTCAAGGATTGAGTGAAAGAGTCCATTCTTCCTTACCTTTTTTTTGTTGTGAACTGGACGGTTCTTAGCATATGTGGAGGTTATTCTCTTCTAGTAGGAAGCCATTATTAATAAAATGGATGTCACATTAGCGACCCATATTTACCAATGTTGATCAAAGTTTAAGCAAGATAAATTTTTTTGTCTTTTTATGAGAATTACTTGGGGTTTTAGGCAAACAGCATTACTGATGATATTTCAAATGTTGTTTTGTTGGTGTGTTATTGTTAACAGAGAAGGTGTACAAACCAATGCCACAAGGACATCAAGGACAAGGTAATTCTGTTTGCCTCAACCAAGTAGGATTTATCTCCTTTCTAGCCTTGTTCAGCTTCTCCATATTTACCGTTATGAATGACTGTATAAACATCCTATATGGATTAAATCCGAGATGTAATGTACATGTACTGTTGATTTGGCAGATTGGGCCTAGCTATATGTCAATTTTTCAATATAAAAGGTTGAATTTTAGCCCAAAAGCATAATATATCAAATTTTAGTCCAAAAGCCCAAAACCATTTCGGGATTCCCGATTTGTCTCGAAATCCTGAAACCATTTCGGGATTCCCGAAAATTAGGATTTCCGAAAATTTGGTTTGGGATTGGTATTAAAATTGGAATTCCCGAAAATTTCGGTTTGAGAATCGGGACAAGGGTTTCGGTATGGGATCCCATACCAAACCACCCCTAGCATCATCCAACCCCAACTACATATCCAAGCACAACCACAAAGTGAAGAGAACCAACGAAGTGAAAGAAGTTTGTGGGATTCCACGAGCACCACTGTCAACAAAGGCAGACAGAGAAAAAGTGGTGGTGTTGGGAATATTCGAGCTGATGGAAACACCGAAACTCTACTCACTATCTCGATGGACCGGAACAAATCACGATGAAGCGTGATTACAGATTGAAGCTTGGATGAACAAGAAAAAAGGACACTTGTGGGGGTAAATAATTTGTTATTTTGAAGAATTTTATAGTATATTTTAGGTTTTAGCAAATCATGTGTCTCATTTTCAAATTTTAAATTATTTTACTGAAGTATATAGATTCTATGATACTTCATTAAACTTCATGGATTTTTAACTCTTTTAAAAAAGGCTTGTTTTTTTGTTACACTTCTTGGAACTTGATTTCAATTCTACTTTATCATCTAAAACTCAAAAATTGCTACTTTAATCTCTGAAACTTGATTTTGATATCACCTTGCTCCTTGTAACTCAAAAAAACAGTCACTATACTCCTTGCAACTCAATTTTGATCTCATTTTGTTCCATGAAACTCAAACTCGCCACTTTACTCCATGAACTCAAACTCGCCACTTTACTCCTTGAAGTTCAAAATGCGCTCTACATGCCTTGTTTCGATTATTCTAGAATAAGCTCATTCATTCACCAGCTACCTCCATTAATACCTTAAGAAATAACGAAATCAATGAAATCAATAATAAGGTGGCTGGAGAAAGAGGGAGAAATGATGAATGTGTAGACAATGATTAGAGAGAGGGGAGAGAGAAGAGTCGGATAGATTAAACCCCAGAATTGTTTTTGTTATTTTGCTTACTTTTCTTTTTTTAATATGTTATACAATATTTGATTTTTTTTTTTTTTGTTCCAATCTATGTGGCACATTTGATGGATATCTAAGTTTTATGTATGTGCAATGTCAGTAATAAGTGGGCCTTAATTATGTCACATAAGTACTTAACTGTTATTTAACGAAATATATAAAAACAAGTCAAAGTGGAGTGAATATTAAGTTTCAGGGAGTAAGTGACGAGTTTTGAATTTCAATGATAAAGTGAGATCCAAATCGAGTTCCCAATAACAAAGTGATGACTTCTGAGTTTTAAGAAGTAAAGTGAGATGAAAAAGAGTTCTAAGGAGCAAAATAACGATATTTTAGTTTCAGAAGGCAAAGTAGAATTGAAATCGAGTTCCAAGTGCATAGCTAAAAATAAGCTTTAAAATTTTAAAATATCAATTGAATACACTCTTTATTTATTTTGTCTTGGCTTTTTTGTTAGCATCTCACATAATGTTGAATGCACCCCACATTAAAACTTAATATTAAGTGGTTTATGTAACCTACTATGCAATGACAATTTCAACTTTATGAGGTTTAAAGAAAATAAGAAATTTGTGACGACCCGTCCCGACGTATATTAAATATTAATGGTGAAATGACGGATTTACCCCTTCGGGGAAATTTGGCACGTGTGTTTGTGTGTGTGTGTATTGGACCACACACATTATTTTTCACACCCCCACCGACACCCTACACTGTTTCTCTCTCCCCTCAGACACTCTCTCTCTCCTCCCTCGACTGTCTCTCTCTCTCTCTCGCCAAAACCGTACGGCCAAGCCCAAAACCCCTCAAAACTTCACAGATTGAATTATCCATCACCACCATTCGACTCCTGAGGCTCCTACGAGTACGTTGACACCCATTTCAGGTAAGGTTTCGTTCGTTTTCACGCCGTTCTCTCGATGTACGATTTTGGCACTGTTCATGAACTTTTCATACGTTGTGTTTTAGGCAAAACTAAGCTCACCACGAGTCTTAGAAGGTCCCAAGGAAGCTCGGGGACGTTCGTTTGCTAGGCGTTGACGTCGGGATCGTCGAGAACGGAGGTGGCCGGTTTTGGAGAATTTCCCGACGAGATTTTCGTTGGTTTTCGAAGTTTTTGAAGGTATAGACTTGTTCTACACTTAATTTAGAGTACGTAGGAAGAAAAATGGAGTAAAATGGTGCAAAAATGGCGAAGAAAAGTCGAGTTGCAGGTTTTCCGGCGACGGTGGCCGGCGCCGGCGAGAGCTCCGGCGAGCTCGAGGAAGAAGGCGCGTGGCGCGTACGCGCCTGCGCGTGGGGGGCGCGTAGCCCCGTGCCTGTGCTGGCGCGTGGGGGCGCGTGAGACTCCAAAAAATTATTTTAAAAATATAGCGACGCTCGTGACGTCGAGTAGGTCGCGTTGGTATATTCGTATGCCAAAATTGAGCTATGTATGAGAAGTTAATTTCGTAGTTACGTGTATGTGCTTAAATGACGTATTTATAGTAATTTCTCATATAGGTGAGACCTACACCGAGGACGAGCGTAGCCAGGCTAGACGCGGGGACTACGACCCGGCGACCTATCAGTGAGTGGGCAGTTTTTACCGTATTTCCTATATTTTATTATTATTTTTCCCAGAAAGAAATAAATGAACGTTTATGAGAATTTAATGCCATGCAAAGTATTCATATATTATTTTTATGCATTAATGATTGCATATTCGCATGTTGGTGCGGCGGACGCACAGGTAAGTGCCAGGTGAGGGCATGCATTAATGAGAATCGATAAACTAGCAGTGATGAGATTGATGAGAAGGGATAAGATATATATGCAGCCGAGGGCTGAGATGATTATGAGACATATAGGCAGCCGAGGGCTGAGATGATTATGAGACATATATGCGGCCGAGAGCCGAGATGATTATGAGACATATAGGCAGCCGAGGGCTGAGATGATTATGAGACATATATGCGGCCGAGAGCCGAGATGATTATGAGATTTATATGCAGCCGAGGGCTGAGATGATTACCTGACATTTAATCACATCATTAGTTTATGATTGAGTTTCTGTTTTGAATATTTTAGCATGGCATACTTACTCTTTCAGCATGATTTTGAGAACCTAAGGACATTGAGTATATATTTTGATTCTGGGAAATTATACAGGTTTTACGGTGAGGGGCTATATATATATATATATATTTTGAGCAAAGATTGGTTTTAAAAGAGAATTGTTTTGCTGACCCACTCAGTTTTGTTTTTCGCCCCTCCAGGTTCTAGGTAGCGAGAGTTACGAGTTTGGCACTTCGAGGACTCCCGGCTTTCTGACAGCTTTATTCATATGTATGGCACCGAGGGTGTAATTAAACCCTTTTTATTTATGCTTGACTGCAGTTAAACTTAGAACGCTCTGATTATGTACAAGTATCGTTTCATGCATCTAGTACACTATTGTATCTAGGTTACTAGTGGTTTTGATTTTAATTAGTTCGTTCTTAGTTTTCGATCCTAGCTTCCGCACAGCGCACATGGCTACGTCACACTCACGTGACGGCCAGCACGCCCTATTCTCGGGTGCGGGCGTGTCAAATTTCTAAATACACCACAAATTACTTTTAACGTATTATTTATCTACTTCAACTATCAAAACCCCTCTCACCCTCCACTCCATTGTTGAATAAAATTCTAACTATTAAAACTATAAACACGTTGATTGAGAAAAAATTTAACGAATGGAACACGATGTCAATATTTTGGAAACTTCACATGAGGTAAAATTTCATATTTGTTATTGTTTTAATTATTCAACGACATTGGTAATTATTTAAGCCTGCTTTTGCTTTCCATACTACCCAATTTTATAGGAGGCCAACCCAGCAACGCCTTTTCCATTCTTATTCATCTTATGGGGTTTACTTTTGCTCTGTTAGGTTCCTCCCAGTTGCCATTTTTTAGCAGAAATCCTTTTTTTTTGTTAACAAAAGGCTTAAGAGACAGAGAAAAGGAGATTGGTTGTGATGACCCAATGAAATTCAAGCTCAACAGATCAAATTGTAGACTTTTCTTTTAGAGAATGTTAGGATTTTAATTCTAAGTAAATGAGTATTAAAAAAATTGAAAATGAGTTATAAGATTTAAAGAATGTGGGGTGTAAGGGTATTATGAGTATTATAAGATTTAAAGAATGTGGGGGTGTATGTGGAAAATATTAGGTGTATAAGAATGTGGGGTGTAAGGGTATTATGAGAAAGTATGTGAAGTGTATTAAAATAATGGACATATCTCATTTTTTTTACCTTAATGTTTAGTGGTTTTCCACATTTAGTACATCAATTTTTTTTCATCACAGAGTCATACCTAAAGTGTAAATTTTGGGACAGTCTCATACATATGTTAGTCAAACTGTTAGTTCTCCCGTTAAGTGATGACGTGGCACCCTGATTGGGCGCCACGTGTCATTAAAAATATTTAAATATTATAAATTATTTAAATAAAAATAATATTAAAATTATTTTTAAATAAAAAATATTAAAATAATTATAAAAAAAAATTCTTCTTCTTCTTCTTCTTCTTGGTTCGGTTTCTCTCTTTTTTTTTCTTTTTTTTCTTCCTCCTCCTCATTCTCATTCTTCTTTCTTCTTCTTCTTCCTCCTCCTTCTCCTTCTTTTTCCCCCTGCGCGCCCCACCCAAATCCCATCTTTTTTTTCTTCTTCCTTCTCCTTCTCCTTCCCCACTGCGCACCCCACCCATATCCCAGATTTTTTTTCTTCTTCCTCCTCCTTCTCCTTCTTCTTCCTCCTCCCTTCTCCTTCTTCTTCCCCCCCACGCGCCCCACCGAGATCCCAGATGTTTTTTTCTTCTTCCTCCTCTTTCTCCTTCTTATTCCTTCTTTTTCCTCCTCATTCTTCTTCTTCCTTTTCTTTTCTGGGTTCGGGTTTTTTTTATTTATTTATAATATTTTTATTTAAATAAATATTTTAATATTTTTAATGACACGTGACGCCCAATCAGAGTGCCACGTCATCACTTAATGGGATAACTAACAGTTTGACTAACGGATGTATGAGACTGTCCCAAAATTTACACTTTAGGTATGACTCTGGGATGAAAAAAAATTGATGTACTAAATGTTGAAAACCACCAAACATGAGGGTAGTAAATTGTCCTTTACCCTAAAATAATTTTTAATTGAAAAAGCAAAGATGGGGTGTATTAAGTATGTTGGGTTTAATCAACAATATGTGAGATGTTAATAGAATAAGCCTTTTGTCTTTCACAATAATATCCCTGATTAACAAATAATATTGAAAAACCTTACTAATCATTAAGTACCAGTTTGTGCTGAAATTAAAAAAACATGGGTACCAAAAAAAACTAGGGCCTTTGTGTTTGGTAAACACCTTATAACCAGTTTTTTTTTTTCACAATTTAAGTGAAAAAAAGAAGTCAAAAACCGAAGTAGCAAGCTTTGGAAAACCATTTAATTATAGCAATATAGGGTGAACATGGCCACTAAATGAATTTTTCAAACTTTCAAACCTACCCTTATTCCTCTCAGCTCTGGTCATTGATCACTCTCGTTTCTTCCCAACTATATGCAGATTTGTTTCCTCTTTCTCCAGCAGTGATTCAGCAAACCACGATTTGCAAATTACTAGTTGAAAACCATGAACTGCAAATCACGAGTTTCTTGTAAACGATCTGCAGACCTGCTTCCTCCCAGCAAGTTGCAAACCATGACGCTCAGTCTCCTCTAGCCGCGATTCAGCAAACACGATCTGTAAATCCACCTCGAGATTCAAAAAGAAGGAAAGCCTAAAACAAATGCATGAACAACCACTTTAACTGGTACACCGTTTTCTAGTCTGATTGCCAATTGACCTTGATCTCATTAAGAAATCTTACCGATGCAGCTTTTCCACTCGGACAAGCACAAGTACTCCTACGTGGATCTAAGGAAAATTTTCAAAGATAGGGGTTAGGGAGAAGGGCAAGTGAGATAGGTTGAAGAATCCGACAAGTCAGAGAGCGAGACAGAGAAAATGAAGAATCTGTTGCAGTCTTATTAGATTAGGAATGTGATTGTGTAAATCCTAGTATATCTAGGAATATCTCTTTTATTCTTATTAGGAGTTGATTACCTATTAATAATTATAATCCTAAAAAGATAAGGAATTAACCTTCTCTATTACTATAAATAAAACCACAATGAGGTGGAATAGAACACACCCACAATTACACATCTCTCTCTTTCTCTCTACTATTGACATACCCCTCTCTTTGGCCTCCATAATTGTTCAGTAAATTATGCCTACAACACGTTATCAGCACGATCTTGACGTCACGCTAACAAGAGAAATTATTCTTCAATTAGGAGAGTATTACATTTTTAATCATTCTTTTTATGGTTAATCTATTATTTTATTGAATTGATCTACATGATGTTGATTCAATTTAATTTTTCTGTGTTAAACTTGATACAACTCATTGGAGATGCAATTCTGGCTTTATGAGAAAGATCTTCTACAAATTCAAATGCTTTTGTAGTTTTCTGCCAATCAGGTACGCTTAAAATAAAGTAAGATATTTGAAACGACCATGAAGCATGAAAACATTTCCCATGATGCATGAACCCTTACATTTATATTTACCTTCTGATATATATATATATATATATATATATATATATATATATATATATTGTATATGTTCCATATATTTGTCAATATATATTTGTTACATACATTACGCAATTATATTTGCTATGTGGTTACATTACGCAATTATATTTGCCATGTGGAATTGTGAGTCAAAGCATATGAAATAAATTATAAGCAATTCTAGGTTTTTTTAAAACCCTAACATGTCGAGAAAAAAAAATATGGGTTGATTAACCCTAGGGCCTACAACCTTCGGTCCAAACCCTTGCGTCCAACACGGCCTGACCTATTTGCTAGGCCTTTTCCTCACCTCGGCCCACACGATGTAAGCCTTTGGCTTGCTGGGCTTGACCCTCCCAGCCCGTGTGTCACCAAGCCAGCCCAGTAGGCTGGGCTTCTTTTGCCCTAGACCCAACCCATTGCCAACTGTTGCTGGGCCTGACCCATGCCCCTTTTTCAACCCAAAGCCAGCAGATGCTGCTGCTAGGCTCCCTTGGCTATAGCCTGTGGCCTGAAGCCACCCCATAGGCTGCATACTGCAACCGACGCTACACGGCACCCAACCTAATTTTTTAGGCTACGGTTTTTTCAACCCAATGTTATTATTTAGCATTTTAAATAATTTAAACCCGAATGTTATTATTATTTTTGCTTTTACGATCGATCCTGAATGGTCGTGATCTATTGAATTAATTAAAAGTGACCACCAGTCCATTAATCTAACATGACATCCAAAATTATTGACCTGAATCCCACTTTTGGACATTAACGATTTAATATTTTATTTTTCTTCTTTGAACCATTGACTCACTTTCGTAGTACCGAAGCGCTCACACTTGAGTTTCTGAAGCAACTCAAATTCACTACACTTAAAGCAGCATATTGCATTCTATGTTCTTGCAGGAACCTCTCTTTTATGAACTAAACGTTCATAAACTAAATTGAACCTATAGTTTCAAATTTACTATCTTTGAAACCCACAGTTTCATAAAACAATACACCCATGAAAACCATGTCTTAGAACTCGAATGTTCTAACTTTGATGCTTAGGGATGATTCATTCCCATAGCACCAATCACAATCTTGTTCCCTCAAATTCAATGGATTGTCGAACCGTCATAAGTTTTATTTTTCCCTGATTTGGATGTTTCTAATAAAAACTACTTCATGTGGAGTACAAGATGTGAATCTCCACTTGACTATCAAGAAGCTGAGAAACCATTGAAGCCAATAATGGCATGGAAATGTTGAATAAGCCTCCACCATGATCTTTATTCGAAGACTTATACTCAAAGCATTACAAATGGAAATACCTCTTGAACGAGGATTTCATGGATCTTTGGCTCACTCCTATGGACCGTTTAATCATGAAAGACATTACCTGAAGCACACCATGAATACGTCCATGAATGAGTACGATTCTGAAGTTTATAAATCCGATTGAATTTTGGCTGAAGAATACTTTTCTCGTCATTCCATGTTTCTAACTCGCCCCTGAAGCAGTAGTGTAGAAAGCGGAAGTTTACCAAATTCTCGGATCTAATTACTACCACAAATGTGAGATAAAGATATAAACCCAGTTCAGCTAAAGTCTACCAAATGACTCAACCCAGTTCGGTTAGAACCTACCGAGTGGTGATGCCTTGCTTCGGCAGGGATGCACCAAAGCGCATGCTCTGCTTCGGTAGATGTGCACCAAAATGTAGTACTCTACTTCGGTAGAGACCTACCGAACAGACCTCCCCAGCTTCGGCTGGAGCCTAACTAACCCAATTCGGGTCTGTCTCTCTCACAATCCAATTTCGAGTTTGTTTTTACAAAATATGGTAGAATCAGGGCCTGCCAATGTGTAGCATTATGCCCGAAGCATGATCCTTGGCATCTAAGACCTAAAACTTTAAGAATAAGGGATAATATTTTCAAACCTCAACCCTGCAAAATCTATTTCCGTCTCGATAGAATATATCATTGGTTATGCACATGTTCGTGTCTATAACAATGTTGTTAAGGAATACCATTCTAACAGTCAATATGTGAGACTAATTTTACTCCACTGAACACCGTTGGAAGATTAGAATTTTCACATGAATGGCCTTGTTGGCCGAATCCACCATAGTAACTTTGATTTACTTTGTGAACATTTTTCCATGTTCTTGGATTCAAGTTTGGTGCATGTTTTAGTTATGGATAATCTTATTGATATTGTCCTCAAATATAAGTTAATTGAATCATGTTTCTTGTATACGTGTGACCAAATTCAATTAAACACATGATTAGGTAGGAATGTGGGAAAGTTACTTGTTTGGATGAATGCGATACTACACACACTAATTGTACACCTAAATCACATCCCTAGGAATGACTTCAAGTCTATCCAACCTGATTAAGAGCATTGGCATGTTCCTCGTTGTATGAATGGTACTGAATTACCATTTAAGGGACCTTAAATTCTCCGTGTCATAGAGTTTTTAAGGATATTCGAGAGAACAATGATCATCAATGAAACCACTGAAGAAAATAAAGTGAAATATCTTTGCACCACCTCCCAAAAATAAGCCCAAAGCTTTGATTTGGGGCCAATGAGCTGTCTCTCAACTGGGGCACACGCCACATGTGGCCGGCCTGGAGCTGGTGATTCGAGCAGTTTACTTGTTTTAGGACAACCATTTGGGACACTTAGGTAGACCAATGATGCTACAACGCATCTCCTTACCCGAAGTAAGGATCTTGTGCCTACAAGCACACTTGCCAAAGCCCGCTCGTTTGGGAAATTTGATTTTGATATCATCCCTTGCAAAGATACGAAACGACTCTCTTTTCACAGTGGATTCAAGGGAATATATGTGGACTAATCCAACCAAAATGTGGACCATATAAATACCTATGGCTTTGGTTCATGAATCGACAAACTAGTCACATGTTTGTCCACACACATTGCTACTAAACCTCCTGGCTGATTAAGGGATCACCACCATACTTATCCCTTAAAGCCTGGGAGACTGGATAATGTCGATGAGTTTATATCGATGGTTTTCGATAAAGTATTACATGTATTTTGGGTTTATAATTGAACATCGAATTCCCATTTTCACTCTAAACAACCTCACCTAGTGATCATAAAGCTCAATTTAAATGATCACCCAGATTTTGGTGAACGTACCAAGTTTTCAGTTTCTGCCTAGGACTATGCAATCTTGTACGCAGCTATGTTGGTTCATCTTGACGCCCATTGCCACCCAAACTATTCGACGTTACAATTGGTTACTGGGTACGAAACTGACAATTTTCGTATTTACGCATTTGGTTGTGCATTCCATGTGCAAAGTTACGTTGCCGTAACATACCAACATGGGTCCTTGCGCTCGATCTCTTCACCGCTCATTAAAGTGACAACCCGCAAATGGGAGATAAGAACATTAACATTCTTGTAGAACGGCGTAACTTTGTATGGACGTTGTCCACTATGTCTCATCTCGATCCCCGTACCGCATAAGTGTGATAAACAAGTGCGATGAATTTTAGTTTTTAGAATGTTGCTCCAGACGTATTCCTCTGATCTAACTGAAGTGACGATATCATATATCAGCTGCAATCATGCCTGCAAGGATAGACGTACTTAACAGATGTCGAGTCAACATCCCTGTAAGGTGTGTTATCCATGTTGGACAGTTTGGATGCCTCTGTTACCTTGTGGAGAGGATTTGATGAGGATGGATAAAATAGGCTTTGAATTGTTACCTATTTTGGGCACTTTTGACTTGGTTGAGGGATGATTTCCTGCTGCTTGCACGTAGGAATCCTAGTGTGCCTCAAGGGTAATTTTGTCCTTTTGAACCCAAAAATTCACGTGTCGCCTTGTGATTATTTTTTGCTTCACATTCCTCACATAAGACCATTTCACCGTACAAATATCTTAATATAAATTGTTTATTTGGTCCATTGTCATCTACAAGTTATTCATTTTGAAGAACGAATAGCTTTTCATATTTTTCAAACAAAAAATTAGCGGTAAAGAAAACCTAAGCTGTTTTAAGAGTTTTTTTTAAGAGATTTTTTAACTTTAATCCTTCAAGAAAATTGAAATTTAAAATAAACCTTGTGTTAGATTACATATTAATTATAATCCTTTGATTTGTCCCTAATTCAAAATAATTAATGTGCATTTTATTTAATGTTTGCCATTAAATATTTAAATTTATTAATATATATATTTTATTTTATTTTTTGACCCAAAAAGAGTTTTTTAATTTATTAATTTTATTTAACATTCTTCAAACTTGAAAAACTCAATTAATGTACATAAATGTTAGTACCAAAATGTCTGTACTGAAATGTATTATATTGAACTAATGTATTTATATGTTAGTACCCGAAACGTATGTAACAAAATATACGTACCGAAATGTATTATATTAAATTAATGTACTTAAATGTGTGTACCAAAATGTATGCACCGAAATGTATTATATTGAATTAATGTACCTAAATGTTTGTATCGAAATGTATGTACCGAAATGTGTGTACCTAAATGTATGCACCTAAGTCTATTATAATGAATTTAATATACCTAAATAAAGAAGACAAAGTACATCGAAATATATTGTATAACAAAAAATAGTTTATCTAAATGTTTACAACAAAATATATTACGATAAATGAAATGAAAATGAAAATTATAATGAAATAAAATTAATACATTAAAATTAGGAAGAAAAAGAGAAATAATTAAAAAAACAAAATATAATTAATACACGAGGTTATAATGTATCAAGAAATTAAAATTATATTTTGATCTTACTTATGGTTTTAATCTAAAAGTCATTTTTGTCAATGATTAAAATGAAGTTTTTTTTTTTTAATAATATTGGGTGTCAATACATTAGCCTTAGATGACTTTCTAACGCTGTGGCAAACTTAAAATAAAAGTCAAGCAAATTCAGACAAAAACGAGTCAAAGGAAATAAAATACATATTTGCTTTCCTCCAACTACCATCAATTTAGTTTTCATATTTCCTGTTGAAAAATTAATTAATTTTGTTAATGGTCTTGGGGAGAAAGGGTCGGAAGGGAAGGGAAGGGATGTGATGTGGAGAGACAAATGAGAGGAAGGGCGCATTGCAAGGAGCAAGAGAGAAGGGTAAGCTTGGAGACAATAACGGGGAGTTTGAATGGATAGGAAAATGTCAAAGGCAAGTATATAAGAAGAAACAGATCTACTTGGGACAACAATAGCAAAAGAAGACAATCATCGTCTTCCAATTCACTACTGATACAAAATATATAGAAATAGAAAGAGACAGTGAAAGAGGCATCGATTTGTGCGTGTGGATGTGCATGTAATAAATTATAAAAAAGATGTCTGGGATGATGCTTATGCTGCTGCTATGCCTCTCAGTGGGGACAATGTCGGTAGTCCACTGTGGAGATCCTACCATTTTCTTCACATGGAATGTGACCTACGGAACCCTCTCACCCCTCGGAGTTCCCCAGCAAGTCATTCTCATAAATGGCCAATTTCCTGGACCCAACATCAACTCCACCACAAACAACAACGTTATCGTAAACGTCTTCAATAACCTTGACGAGCCATTCCTCATCACATGGTACGTACACTAACTTACTAGTTACTCCTACTCACGCAATTGCAGATTCGCAAATTTGCAATGCAATCCAGCCCTAGGCCTCACCCATTAATTACCAAGAAATTAATTAATAACCATCACATCCATCGACCCCAGTTATATATGTTTAATTGATTGTATGCAAGCAGGGTGGGTGTCCAGCAGAGGAAGAATTCATGGCAAGATGGAGTTCTTGGAACCATGTGCCCCATCCCCCCCGGAACGAACTACACCTACAAATTCCAAGTCAAGGATCAGATTGGGAGCTTCATGTACTACCCTGTAACGGCCATGCATAGGGCAGCCGGTGCCTTTGGAGGCCTCCGCATCAACAGCCGTAATTTGATTCCCGTTCCTTACGCTGCTCCCGAGGATGACTACACTGTCATGATCGGTGACTGGTACTCCAAAAGCCATAGTCAACTCAAGAAATTCTTGGACAGCGGCCGCGCCATGGCCAGGCCTGACGGTGTCCTCATTAACGGCAAATCAGCAAAAGGAGATGGCAAGGACGAGCCCCTCTTCACCATGAAGGCTGGCAAAACTTACAAGTACAGGATCTGCAACGTGGGGCTCAAGAACTCCCTCAACTTTAGGATCCAAGGCCACCAAATGAAGCTTGTTGAGATGGAGGGCTCCCACACCGTCCAAAACACCTACGATTCGCTTGATGTGCATATTGGCCAATGCTTCGCGGTGCTTGTCACAGCCGACAAGGAGCCCAAGGACTACTATATGGTGGCTTCCACCCGATTCTCCAAGAGCGTGCTCACCGGCAAAGGCATCATCCGCTACGAAAATGGTAAGGGGCCCGCCTCCCCTGAAGTCCCCAAGGCTCCCGTGGGATGGGCCTGGTCTCTCAACCAGTTCCGTTCCTTCCGCTGGAACCTCACTGCCAGCGCTGCCAGGCCTAACCCTCAGGGCTCCTACCACTACGGAAAGATTAACATCACCCGCACCATCAAGCTCATCAACTCTGCTAGCAAGGCCGACGGGAAGCTTCGCTATGCCATCAACGGAATCTCCCACGTGGACCCTGAAACCCCACTCAAGTTGGCCGACTACTATAGAATCAGTGAGAAGGTCTTCAAGTTCGACACCATGAAGGTTGATCCCCAATCGACACCTCCAGAAAAGATCACCATGGAACCCAATGTTCTTAATATAACAATCAAAGACTTCGTGGAGATCATCTTTGAGAACCCCGAGAAGAGCCTCCAGACATGGCATTTGAACGGATACGCCTTCTTCGCTGTCGCGTAAGTGCAGCTATGCATGCCTGCATTCTCTCTCTCTCTCTCTCTCTCGTGCACGCGCTATACAAATATATATATATATATATATATATATATATAGATACTTCTCTTTTAACTAAGAATAAATATAGGCCATAAGTATATATCATATTGTTAATGAATTCTTCTCTATCTATAACTGATCGTCAGCGTGGAGCCCGGGAAATGGACCCCAGAAAAGAGGAAGAACTACAACCTTCTCGACGCCATGAGCAGGCACACCATCCAAGTATTCCCCAAATCTTGGGCTGCCATCCTGCTGACATTCGACAACGCCGGAATGTGGAATCTTAGGTCAGAGCAGCCGGAGAGGCGCTACCTAGGACAACAGCTCTACGTGGGAGTTGAAAATATTAAACGCTCCCTCAGGAATGAGTACAACATGCCAGACACTGCCCTTGTCTGTGGCCTCGTCAAGGGCATGCCTAAGCCCCCGCCTTACAGCACGTAAGATATTTCACCGCCATGCTATGCCGCTTCACACTAGTTATATATGACATAGATACCAGCACGGATGGAGATGACAGCGGGGGATTCGAATAGTGTGCGCGTGTGAGACAGGAGATATCATTACAATTTATTTATTTCTTCGCAGCTAATTTAAGCAAACAAAGTTAGGGAACGGTAAAGAATAAGAAGGGTTGGAATGTATGCCATTACATTTTCCTATCAGACAAAATAAAAGAGAAGAAATCCTATTAAATTTTTGTACTTTCATTTAATTTGGAATTTGTTATTATCTCCTTTTGTACAAGATTTTATCATTAATAGCCAAAATTTATCCCATCATTTTGTATGTCAGTTTTCATAAAACTTTCGAATGTAGCAGAAAACATATACGAATATACCGAAGTACCCCCAACGTTATAAACCAAAATCCTAATGTCAATTTACCTTTTAGACGAGATATTCTCTTAATTTTGGTTAACCTTAATTTCGGTTGAGAACTTGCGACGTTTTGCAGTGAACAGTATAAGTAAACAATCATGACAATCTATTTGTTGTAAGAAGAAAGATTTGTTTTATTCTTAGACGGGATATTGTCAATTTTCTTTAACCTTGGATTAGTTTTTCAGTGAAGGTGTATGGAATTGTTTATATGTCCCACCATTACCATTGATATTGTTGGAGAATTTAATTAACCGCATAACTTTAATGACCGACAAAAATTGTGTAATTAAATCGAAAGACATCAAGTTTCTATTGATTGTAAATTTGATGAAGTTCGTGTTTCATTCGTCTGTTTTTTTTTTGTTCCCCTGTTTTCGTCTTACTTTTTAGGATGATAGATCCTAATATTCCAATTTCATTATCCCCAAACAATTAGATTTATGTTATTACGAACTATAATGGTGGTTGACCATTTTATAGATCTCTATTCAGAACATCAGTTTACAGATCACCAAGTTCGAACATCAACCCACAAGATAATGTAATTAAACTTATGTTTTGAGGGTACTTGAGACTATTCAAAGTGACATTTTTGAAACGATGGGCTAAGTTTTGGCTATAAATGATAAAAACTCCTTTTTACACCTATTTATCTGGTTTATTTTGCCAATTTATTTATTAGAAAAATTAATAAAAATGGCTTGAAAAATTCGAATTTTAATGATAAGGACAAAATAAAGGGTAAAGTGAATAGTACCAGAATTAACTTTTTAGTGTAAAAATGTGATTTTTCGTTAAAGTGAACAGTACCTCGAGTTTTTCGTTAAAGTTCCCTTAAATTTTCTTCTATCTATATATGCAGTCAATTTAGAGAGATTATCTTTATAAATCACATTTTGTAAATTACATAATGTGATTGTTCACCGTTTGTCTTCATTATTAAATTCTTTAAAACACGAAGTCTTACTTTATTGTCACATCATGTGGTTTATAAAATGTGATTTAAAAAATAAGGTCTACTTAGCATTTTGGGTAAATTACATAGAAACCCCTCAGGTTTGAGGTTTATTACAACCCCATACAACATCTTTAAAACATTTCACTTTCATACCTCACGTATTATTTTATTTCAAAATAATACCTCCGTTAGATTTTCCATTCATTGATCTGTTAAATGCTGACGCGGCTGCCACATTTGTGCTGATGTGGCTGCCATGCGGCAAAAATATAATTGTTTATACATTAAAATTTTATAATATTAACCAACTTATTATAAAATTAAAAAGCCAAATTCAAAAGCTGAAACACATCCCTACAACCCCAAAACCAGAAACCCAGAAAGCAACCCAGCAACCCTCTCGCAACCTACCTTGCAATTAACCCTGAAACCCCATCCTCCTCTGCACCCCTTAATATCACCATCATGCTATCCTCTGTCGTGGTCGTTGCCATTGCCACATTCTTCCCCTATCGTCATAGACACCACATCAACTGCAACTTATCGGACAATGAGGACGAAAAGTCGTATGTTAGATCCGAGCACACCAGCAGGCTTTTCCAGGCGCCCAATCTCAGCCACCCCTTCAGTGGTACCCACAAGGTCTGAACCGGCTTTTCCACCAGCTCCGAGTTCCTCTACCTGGGCATAGTGGTCAACTCGCGCGGGAGTGTTGGTCGAAAGGCTGAATTAGAAACTCGGATAGTCGACTCACCAGACCTCCAGCCGTTGCCGCCGCTTGCTCGGCAAACCTCGAGGCTGAGCCGTTGGGAGAATGCCGAACCGATTTCGACCCAAGACCGAGACGATAAGGAAGAGGAAGAAGAGTGCTACTATCCTAGATGGTCTTTGGGCAATCGCGACAGCTCCAACAAAAACGGATCCGGGTCCAGGAGAGTGTGGATGAAGATGTGGAGGATGGGTGGGAGTGGTTTTGGATTTGGGTTGCAGGGAGTGACGACGGATAGGGAAAATATGAAGGGGATGGGGTGGAGGGGTAGAGGGGGTGATGGGATCCAGGTTTTCTAAGTTTTTTTTTTTTTTTAAGTTGGTTAATATTATAATATTTTTACCACATGGCAGCCACATCAGCACAAATGTGGCAGCCACGTTAGCATTTAACAGACTAATCGATGGAAAATCTAATAGAGGTATTATTTTGAAATAAAATAGTACGTGAGGTATGAAAATGAAATATTTTAAAGATGTTGTATGGGGCTATAATAGACCTCAAACTTGAGGGGTTTCTATGTAATTTACCCTATGTTTTTGCAATCCAACAAAAAAAAAGTGGACGAAAGAAATCTCCCTCTTTTCGGTTAAGAAAAAAACCACTGCCAACCGCGACTGGTTGATTTTTTTTTTTAACTGGCTGGTTGAATTTTTTGATGTGGTCTTCATAGTTGTTTCGTTTGTGCCTGTGTATTTGTGTTTGAGAGAGGGACATATGGAGAGATAGAGAGAGGGTCAAAGGTGACAAAATAGGAAAAGAGATAATTGGAGCACTGATCTTGAATTTTAGCTCAATTAGAGTAAGAGTTGGCCCTAAGGGTAGCTGGAGTAGGCGCCCGCCTAGGGCCCCCATTTCGGAAGAACCCTCAATTTTTAGGCGGAGCTAGGCGAGTTTGGACGGGGATGGGTGGGAGCTATGTGGGCTTATATGTAACCGTCAGAATTTGGAAATCTTTTGTTGCAGGGTTGGCCTCACGCGAGGAAGAAGATAACCTTATTCCCAACATCATTTTAATTGCACGATTTTACTTAAGATGGTCCCACCATCTTTTTTTTTAGCTGCACGTTTTCTCCCTTTTAAATAGTCCCCACCCACCATCTTATTTTTACTTTTTTTTACAAAAAATTACTTCAACTATTGGTCTCCAACAGTTTCACACCTCATTTTAAAAAAATTTCAATGTCATACTTTTGCTTACGAATTTGTTTCAATGTCATACATCCCGTCATTTGACTGTCAATTTCTCAGTTAAATGCTGAAGTGGCATATTTTTTATTAAAAAATTAATTAAATACTATTTTTTTAAAAGTTTTTTTTTTCATTTTTTTCTTCTTCTTCGGCGCTACTTTTTTTTTTTTCTTTTCCTTTTCATCCTCCCCTCATTCTTCATCTTCTTCTCGGGGAGCAGGCGCTACCCTTTTTTTTTTCTTTTTTTTTTTCCTTCTTCCTCCTTCTCCTCTCCTCCCCTCATTCTTCTTTTTCTTCTTCTTCTCGGGTAACAGGCGCTACCCTTTTTTTTTTTTTCTTCTTCTTCTTCTTCTTCTTCTTCTTTTTTTTCTTCTTCACCTGCAACCTGAAGAAGAAAGGGGAGGAGGAGGAGGAAGAGAAGAAGAAAAAAAAAAGAGGGTAGCGCCTGCAACCCGAGAAGAAGAAGAAGAAGAAGAATGAGGGGAGGAGAGGAGAATGAGGAAGAAGGAAAAAAAAATTTAATTAATATTTTAAATATTTTTTAAATTTTTAATAATTTTTTAATAAAAAGTATGCCACGTCACATGTCACGTCAACATTTAACTGAAAAATTGACAGTCAACTAACGGAGGTATGACATTGAAACAAATTCGTAAGTAAAGGTATGACATTGAAATTTTTTAAAGATGAGGTATGAAACTGTTTTCGACCCAATAGTTGAGATAGTTTTGTGTAATTTACCCTTATTTTTATGGAGTTTTATTACTCTATTTTAATATCACACCACATATATCTTTATTATATACCTAAAAGGCTAAATCTCTCACCTTTTTGAAAAATGACATTATTTAATGTTCAATAAATATTTAAATTTGCTTCGTCCGCCTAGGCACATATATGAAAATTACTATCCTCTTCACTCTAGTTTTTTTTTTTTTTTTTTTTTTTTTTTTTCTAGTTGTAAGATGTTGTCTCTATAATCCAACAATTCATTCATTCATTGAATGTAACAAGTAACATTGTAAAAATAGAAAAGTGATTGAAATTTGACGTACTAGGTAGGGACTTCTCTTTCGAATTGAATTGGTTGAAAATTAGATTATGTAAACTTAATAAGTGCATTTGCACCTAAAAACGCAAGACAAGTAATATTTGAATAATGTTTGTATATCTTTCTTCTTTTGATATTAATTTTTAATGATATTTGATGTAGAATTAGACATTTCATGTATTCAGTGAATTTTTTTTTACACATGCGAATGTACAAAGGGTCGGGAGTCAAAGAATTCTAGGACCTCATTTTGAAGGCTCGCCTAGGGCCCCCAAATTCTCAGGGCCGGCCCTAATTAGAGTGTTAGTCTCGTAACTAAAAATTCGAGAATATTGATATATGAATTTGATAATATGAAGTAATGGTCATTTCGATTAATTCCGTTATAACTTTTATAAAAAGAGGTTTAAGGGTACAAAAATGAATAAAAATTCTAATGGAGTTAAAAAAAAAGACTATTATTCTATATTATAAAAAGTTCAGAACCAATACTTACAAATATTTAATTCAAGCAATAAAACTCCAACAACTTTTTTAGAAAAGAAAATGTAAGGGCGGGCGCAATGCAAGGGACAAGAAAGAAGGGCGAGCAGAGAGACGATTTCGGAAAGTTTAATTTTAGCGGTGGAAAAACTGTGAAACAAGTGTATAAAAAGAGCAAGGATTGGGAAACGAGGAGAACGAAGAAGAAGAAGCAACGGTCTTCTTCGAATAAAACCATAGATCGATAGAAATTTAATTAAATATTGTGTGAGGAAAGGGTTGAAATTAATAGATCGATAGGAATAAGAAAGCTAGAGATGGCTTCTGTGATGTATGCGTTGTTGCTGTGCCTCTCAGCCGGAGCACTTTCGGTGGTCCAGGGTGAAGACCCTTACCTGTTCTTCACATGGAATGTCACCTACGGAACCATCTCTCCCCTCGGAGTCCCCCAGCAAGCAATTCTCATCAATGGCCAGTTCCCAGGACCCAACATCAACTCCACCAGCAACAACAACATCGTCCTCAACGTCTTCAACAACCTCGACGAGCCATTCCTTTTGACATGGAACGGCGTCCAGCAGAGGAAGAATTCGTGGCAGGATGGAACCCTCGGAACCATGTGCCCCATCGCTCCTGGTACCAACTTCACCTACCGCTTCCAAGTCAAGGATCAGATTGGGAGCTACATGTATTATCCCGTCACTGCCATGCACAGGGCAGCAGGCGGCTTCGGTGGACTCCGCATCAACAGTCGTCTGCTCATTCCCGTCCCATATGCTGATCCCGAGGATGAATACACCGTCATGATCGGCGACTGGTACACTAAAAGCCACACCGCTCTCAAGAAAATCTTGGACAGTGGCCGCACCATGGGAAGACCCGCCGGTGTCCTAATCAACGGCAAGAACGCCAAGGGAGACGGCAAAGACGAGCCCCTCTTCACCATGAAGCCAGGGAAGACCTACAAGTACAGGGTCTGCAACGTGGGTCTCAAGAACTCCCTCAACTTCAGGATCCAAGGCCATCCCTTGAAGCTTGTCGAGATGGAGGGCTCCCACACCGTCCAGAACACCTACGAATCCCTTGACGTGCACGTGGGGCAATGCTTCTCGTTGCTCGTCGCTGCAGACAAAGAGCCCAAGGACTACTACATGGTGGCCTCCACCCGATTCACCAAGACCGTGCTCACTGGCAAAGGCATTATCCGCTACGAAAATGGTAACGGCCCTGCATCCCCCGAGCTCCCTGAGGCTCCCGTAGGATGGGCCTGGTCTCTTAACCAGTTCCGTTCCTTCCGCTGGAACCTCACTGCCAGCGCTGCCAGGCCTAACCCTCAGGGCTCCTACCACTACGGAAAGATCAACATCACCCGCACCATCAAGATTGTCAACTCCGCCGCCAGGGTGGATGGCAAGCTCCGGTATGCCGTCAACGGAGTCTCCCACGTGGAATCCGAAACCCCACTCAAGCTGGCTGAGTACTTCTATGTGGCCGACAAAGTTTTCAAGTACGACACAATCGAGGATGAACCCCCAGCCACCGTGGAGGACAAGATCACCTTGGCGCCCAACGTTGTCAACCAGACCTTCCGTGACTTTGTAGAGATCATCTTTGAGAACCACGAGAAGAGCATTCAGTCATGGCATTTGGATGGATACTCCTTCTTTGCCGTCGCGTAAGTCCATAGCTAATGTTTCTCTTCTACGTACTATGTATATATGCATTTTTATACCTAGCTAATAGTACTTACTTACATATTCATATATTCAATCAATCCTACTCTTATTACGTGCAGCATTGAACCCGGGAGGTGGACCCCAGAAAGGAGAAAGAACTACAACCTTCTTGACGGAGTGAGCAGGCACACCATCCAAGTGTTCCCCAAATCCTGGGCTGCCATCATGTTGACCTTCGACAATGCCGGAATGTGGAACGTGAGGTCTGAACAACCGGAGAGGCGCTACCTCGGACAACAGTTCTACGTGAGCGTCCTGTCCCCTGCACGCTCCCTCAGGGACGAGTACAACCTCCCAGAAACAGCCCAACTCTGTGGTATTGTCAAGGATTTGCCTAAGCCCCCTCCATACAGCTCTTAAACGATCACATCGTCATCCACTAGTATATTATATATATGACTGCTAGTACTGTAACACCAAAAGTAATCGCCATCAAGCAGTGGACTGGCTGACTAATCATGCATGTATCAACCCTTTCCAAAATGCAATAAATTTACAGTTTTAATATTACCGTATATCCATCTCTCCTGTTCTAGCCCACATTTACCATGTCAATGCTTGCTAGCTAGGTATGGACTATTAACAATATAAAGACTCAATACATACATAATATAAAAATTAAATCTGAAATATAAATATATATATATATATATATATCTACTAATTAATAAAACCCTCTTTGTCAACCAAAAGAGGGTGAAAAGACAAATTAGTCTTCTATCACGCAAAAAAAAATGATGGGCAATAATGTAATTTCACAGGTCCAAATTTTACTGTTTTTTATTGAAGCCTCACCTACAGGTGGGCGTCAATGATGGGCAATAATGTCACTGCACTTTAGTTTCAGACTGAGCAGTGCAGGGATCTAAATGAGACAAAGTGGGAGTCATCCATGATAATTCGCGTTGTTCATTAGGAACGTTGACGTTCTTATCTCTTCTAACGATAGGAAGACTGTCTCATAGAAGTGACAATCTGTAAAGCGGTAAACAGATCGCCTGTCAAAGGTTCTAAGTATCGAATAATCGAAAGAGAATCATATCCAACATAGATTCCTATCCTTCGCTGAGGCCCCATTTTTGTACGTAAAGGCGACGAGATCGGCACATATACCGTACAACCAAAAACGCGCAGATGCGATCTGTTGGGTTCATATTCGGTAACCAACTGAAGGGCACTAAATCATTATGTCGCAACAGGCCTCAGGCGGACCAATTTTGTTGCGTGAAATATTGCATGGCCCTAAGCAATTATCAGGAGCTTGGTACATATGACCAACGTTCGAGCAATCATTTGTAAGCGCTTAATAAAAGTCTCTGCCAGGCCATTCTGGGTCTGAACATAGGGTATTGGATGTTCAACTTCAACCCCATCCGAGATACAATAGTCATCAAAAGTTTTAGTTGTGAATTCTCCAGAATTATCCAATCGAATATATTTGATTGGATAATCAGGGTGGTGAGCCTTGAGCTTGATAACTTGAGCCAACAGTTTGGATAATGTAGCATTCTTTGTGGACAACAAGCACACATGTGACCAACGTGTAGAAGCGTCAACCAAAACCATAAAATATCTAAATGGTCTGCAAGGAGGGTGAATCGGTCCACAAATGTCCCTCTAAATCCATTGTAGAAAAATGGGAGGATTCAAACGAATCTTGTCATAAGAAGGCTTAGTAATAAGTTTTCCCATTGAATATGTTTGACATGCGATTCCTTGGATCGAACCTAAGCTTCAGGTTAGTGGATGCCTGTGTGATGATTTGAGGATTTGGCGCATTGCTATTCGTCCAAGATGTCCCAAATGGTCATGCCAAAGTGTAATTTCGTGCGCGGTCCCAGTAGTAGGGCTGGCCACATAATGGCATTCTATGAGGCATATGGTTGTAGTATACAGACTACTCGAGATATGCTCCATCTTTTCTAGAATACGCTTCTGCCCATATTCGTAGGAAGTTATGCACAGAAATTTAACTCCGTTTTCTACGTGGGTTTCAGCATGGTAATTTTTATGTCTAATGTCCTTGAAACTTAGCAACATTCTTTCGGAAAGTGGAAAATAGAGTGCCTCATCAATGGTCAAGATTGTACCATTAGACAACATTATACGTGTTTTTTCGTATCCTTCTATCAGGTTGGATGGGCTTGAGAGGGTTGTCATAGGTGCATTCTTAGGTATGAAATTAGTGAAATAGATGCATTCATGCAAAACGGTGTGCGTGGTTACACTATCTGCCAGACAACTAACTTTCCCACTAATAATACCTAGAATGAAAAATTAATTTGAATCGGTCACATGCATAAAAGTTCTTAAAACAAATATCAATTCAAAATAATTTCATTTATTCAAGGATGGTAATCAATTAAAACTTAATATCCAAAAAACAAATCACCAACTAATAATCCAAACATAAAGGAAAATTGTTCAAAAATCAACCAAAAAAACAAGGTAAGGGTTCAGCCACTTAGTGGAATTCGGTCCCAATTGTCTTATTTTAACTAAAAATAAGTCTATGTCTAAGATTCTAATCTTCCATAGGGGTGGTATCCTCTTGAAAGTCAGAAACCTCCATCTTTGCAGTCTCCAATTCGTCCACTTACATGAAGTTTGATTCAAACTTCTTACGACGAAAATGATATTCTTCTACAGCCTTTTTGGGAGCGCAGCGAACACGGGACCAATGGTCCTTTGAACCACAACGATAGCACATATCTGCATCCATGGTTTCAGGTGTTTTGCCCTTATTCTTGAAGTTCGAGGCCTTGGGAACGAGGTTTGAGCGCTTCGGGGCTTTGTTTCCTCCCTTGGATGGGCCTTAACTTTGTTAACCTTGGTGGGATGGCTTATGGCTGCCCTTACCATGCCTCTTTTAGTGTTTTAGGTGCTGGTTAGTGCTATAATATACTTCAGGCACAGCAGTAGACCCCAGTAGGTCGAGTTTGATGATTCTTCATCAACAGCTGATTCTGTTTTTCAACAAGAAGTAAAACAGAGATCAAATCTGAGAAATTAGTGAACTTCTGAGCTCTATATTGTTGATGCATGACAATATTAGAAGCAGAGAAGGTTGAATAGGTCTTCTCCAGGAGATCCTCTATGGTCAAAGTTTCATTTCAAAACTTGAGAAGTGATCAGATTTGACAAACTTCAGAATTATATTCATTCAAAGACTTAAAGTCTTGGAAGCGTAAGTGTTGCCAGTCGTGTCTTGCTTCAGGCAAGAATATGTCATTTTGGTAATCAAAACAATCAGCCAAAGCGACCTATAATGCACGTGGATCATCCTCAGCAAGATACTTAGTTTGCAGAGCGTCATGGATATGTCTTCGGATGAAGATCATAGCAGTGGCTTTTTCAACTTCGCCAACAGGCTCGTCCGTTACTTCTTCAATAGCATGACGCAAGTTCTTTGCAGTGAGGTGGAGCTTTACATCTTGAACCCACTTAAGGTATTTTCTTCCAAAGACCTCCAAAGCGGTGATGTCGAGTTTGTTCAAATTCGATATGTTCCTATCACAAAATAGATGGACAAGATGTGGTTAGTGTAATGGAGAAAAATCAATCCATTCACATAGGAATACAATATATAGGTTCTAATAGACATGTATTGGTTTAATTTTTGCATGAAAAAACTTCGGGTTTTCATGGGTGATGTTTTTAAGTGAAAACTTTAGGTTTTTAAACAAGGCATATTGATAAGAAACTTCGGGTTTCAAAATAATTATGAACTTCAGGTTCATATGTTCTTGCAGGCAAACATAAATATATATATGCAAAAAATAGAATTTTTAGATGTACAATTATAATTGAATTAATTTATTTGGACTTCGGGCCAAATTAAAATGTGGGTGAAAAATATAAAACCCACTGGGCCTAAAATAATTAGGCAAATAAAATTCGGGGCCCAAAAAAAAAAAAAATATATATATATATATAAGCCTACAGGGTGGCTTAATAACATGGGTCTGTGCCTTTCAGGCCAAAAAAAAATTGGACTGGGGCCTCGAGTGGGACTGCAGGCCCACGGGGAGGACTGGGCAAAGGATAGGTCTCGAGTGGCAGGCCCAAAAATATGGGTTGGATCAAAATTTGGCCCGTGCAAGGGCAGTGATTTGGTGCGGCGCAAACAGTGAAACTAGGAGGGCACGATCCAGTGCATCGTAGCATATAGGACATCATAGCCCTCGGGCTGGTGTATGCTTGGGGCGGGTTTCAGTGTATGGGCTACAATTTGGGAGCCCAGATTGCAATTTCTCTCCGGTGGGCTTCGAACATAACACCAAAGTCTAAAGGGCTGGTGTTGGGACCGTGTGTAGCCAAACCCTAATGGGCTCGAGTCATAACCAAAAACACCCCAGCGTTACTGGGTAAGGTTGTCGGAGCGCCACCACTGCTGGTGGTCGTGTTATGGGTGGGAATCGGTCGGGGGAAGCACGGTTTCAAACTGGAACCTTATATTGAACGGAGAAATTTTGATTTCTCGACGTTTGGGTGTGAAAACCATAAGCATTTCAAATCGAAATCCTTGAAAGCCTAATGAAATTCGATGGGAATTTCAATGAATATCGTTAGAGATGATGAATTTGTCCCAAAAATCACAACTTCAGGTCATGGTTTTCAATGGAAGGTGGCGGTGGTGCCATGACTTGTTTGTGGGTGAGTGAGGTTTTTTAGGGGAGAGGGAGAGCTACAGGCACTTGGCTAGTGGCTTGGCGTAGGGAGCCCATCTTCATGATGAGGGTCACGGGTTTGAAAGAACCCTAGGTTCCCAAATTCGATTTTTTTTTTTTTGTATTTTTCAATTCAATTTGATATATAATTCAATTAAAAACATATTCAATTTGATGCATATGCAAAACAATATTTGATTCAATTCATAGCAAATATCAAATTCACATAATTCAACAATTATGATTATGATGCATACACAATTTATGTAGAATCTAAAATACGTAAAACGTAAAGTTGGGTCATGCATCATGGTGAATGTTCATGCTATTAGGGCTGCAAAAATATCGAGATAAAAACCGTTGTTTTGAAAGAACCTGATTGCGTGATGATATCGATGAACTGGTTTGATGCAGAAAAATTCTTCAACGTCAGATTCCTAAGAGCAACGGTAAGAGCATGTTGATAACATATTGTAGGGGGCCGGCGGCAAGGATGTAGAGAGAAAGTTGTGTTTGTAGAATTGTTGGGGAATATGTGTGTGTTGTTATCTCCCCTACATTGTGTCTTTATTTATAGTAAAAGAGAGGAGAATATATTCCTTCTTCCTTAAGGAATACAAGTCCATATAGGAAAGGATAACTAGAATCAATTCTAATTTAGGATTTACACAATCACACCTACCCCACTTAGTGGGAAAAGGCTTTGTTGTTGTTGTAATAACGGGAAATGATTATTGAAGCCATCATGAGTCCAAGTATTCGGTAGAAATGAACCGAAAACATATAACTGTTCAGTAGCCAGCAACTATAATTCTCGATTGCTCTTGCTTTCTCTTGAAAAATGGAGATCATCATGTGTCCCTCGTTCAATATGAACATTCATTAGTTGAAATCTTAAAATCTTCAACAGTTTCAGTTGCTTTCTGCTGAACACATGTTCAGTAGCTAAAATCATCGTCGAAAGCCGTCGCAATTTCCAATACATCCGTCTCCAACACCATTATCGTTAACAGTGGGTTTACAGTTGGGGTGGAGTTCACGAGCTAATAGGATCGAGGTGTTGGGTCGATACTTCCTACGTATTGCAATCTATTTTACAATGATGGGTAGGTATTTGCCAAGGATATTTCAAATAAATTGGCGAGTCGTTTTTAAGGGTATTTTACATGAATTCAAATTTTACAATGATAGGTAGGTAGATAATACGGGCATTTATGTACAGATGGAAAATGGAGGGCCTACAGGGTTTATTCACTAACTAGTAACTACGATGTTTAGGCTAGCTCTGTTTCCTTTCAAGCTGTTCCATGAAATAATAGGTCAATCTGTAAGGCAAAAGTGCATGCATGATGCCTCGCATAAAATTTACTTGGGAAATGAAGAATAACTAAATAATTATAAGCAGCACTAGCAGCGTAGATATAAAGTGCAGCACAAGCAGTGTAGATATAATGTGCAGCACAAGCAGTGTAGATATAAAATTTGCGCAAGCTAAATCATCTCTACAATCCGCCAGCAAAGTGACGACTAGTATAGCCCTCCTCAAAACCAAGTTTTTCCCATCGTCGTAATTTTTAACATTCAAAGGTAGCATCACCAACCACAAGGTTACAACTAAAACAAGTGAAAACCTGTACCACAAGCTATAGTACTCGAAACAAATAAAGTAGATGCAATTGTGCTACTGAACAAAATAAAGCAGAGCTGGACTGGTCATTACTATTAATCTGAAAAAGGTTGACACACTATCAAACTCAAGTTACAAGTATCTTGTCTGTTTTTTGTGTTATTGATTGTTTAAATTAAGCTTGGCAATCATCTCCAAATTGTACGTTGAGCAGTCAGAAAAACGGATATTATTTCAGACTTGAATGAGGGAACAGAAGAAGAGAAGAAAATAACAGAACATAACTGTAAGGAGAATCCCACCCCTAATCAAACACCTACTTGTACCTCTAAAGCAATCTTGATATACTGGAATTATTGGTTTAATCACCAAACCCAAGGGGAGGGATTCATCTCTGGGGGGAATCCACTGTCCGAACATTTGCACCTGTCATTCCTTCAATTCGGTCTTTGGTTATCTCCACAAAGTGACCTACCATTTCATGGAACTGCTTGAGCCCTGACAGTGGGAGAATTATGGAGGACCGATCAGAACCTGCAACCTGCAAATTTAACAGAATTCTAAAGATATTATGACTTCATTTACTGTCAGAAACGCAAAATTAAAAAGGTAAAACGAACAAGCAAATCCTTCTGGGGTCTCAAAGAAAACATTCTCACTTCCTGAAGCATACCTCGGATATTCTTAGGAAGTGGCCCCTGTTATTATTCCCAAGATCAAAGAAGAATCTCTTTTGATCAGCTCTGATCACTTTAGATATCCCCATGTTACCAATTTCATCTTGTGCCGGCAACTCAGCGGATCTGTCATTCAGTTCAGAAGTTGGAGCAGTTTGACTACTGTGGCCAGATATGAAACCAGCACCTACGTCATCTGAAAGCCCAACAAGACGCTCTGAAGGTTCAGAACTTTGCTGCTTTGGCATGGAAACAACCAGGTGGAAATTCACAAGACTTGTGAGTCACTCCCAAAAGAGAAACTTATATTACCTAGAAAGCAGGAAGGAGTTCATGTATGAAAAACAAAGACACCTGATTTGGCAGTATAAAAAGCCTCGATGCTTCATTGATCTCTGCCAAAATGTTTCTAAATGCTGCCCACCCTTCATCTCGGGTGCTTCCTGCAGGAACAATGATAGTACTGCGATTTCTACTAACAGAAGCTTCAGAAACCTGTACCAAACACGTCATCAGAGCAATAAAAGGTGAACAAGAATGTGGAGTCTAGCCCTGGAATTGCCTTCTCCTCAAAATAGTTATAACTCACGCAAAGACAAACAACAAAACTAACGCTAGCCCTGGAATTGTCTTCCATTTCAAATGGTTACAACTAGTGAAAAGACAATAATAAATAAATAAAACACAAGATAGCTTCAAAGGTCATTGCTTGACAAATAAAAGTTACCGTAGGCCATAAAAGACCCATCTTCAGGGGCTGTCATCAATGGTAAGGTCTGACACCTTAATGTCAACCATATTAAAGATTCCTATAACTAAAAAGTCAAGGCAGGGGTAAGAAACCAGAACTCCATGTCCAAACTATGGAGTTAAACCTAGAACCATCATTGTTTAATGATGGCGGTCAAATGATGCCTAAGAATAGGGACTAGTGAGCACCTAAACATTTCAGCATAATCCAGTAGCTCCAAAGTTAAGAAGTCAAATCAAAGTTGTAACGTTTTAGGGGCTCAGGTGAGTGCACATTCATTGTTAATATTTCAATCCAACATTGGAAAGCATGATAAGGTGGTAAATTCATGTAATGTAAGTGGAAATATGTGAGATCTTAAATTATCAAAGAATAGAAAGTTGGTGGTGGAATAAGAGTAGATGTTGAAATGTGTTGCAATGGAAGGAGCATCAAACTCAGAACTCTGGTACAGAGAAATCTCTCATCAGTACACACATTTAAGTCTGACTTGGTAAACTACCACATCATCGCGTTTTGAAAGGGACTAAACAGAGGTCTGAGTTAAGTAACAGCTCTACCTGTTAAAAGGGCCGTAATGTTTTGTTAAAAGTTCTTTACAAGAGTTTAACCTTTGACCGCTGATGGTGAAAATTTAAATTTTACTCGGTATGAAGCATGCCAATAGCTGGTTTCTCACTTGACATTTGATTGTAGTATGCCTCTCCAACTCAGGAACCACTTTGCTTCCATATCCGAAAGGTCAAATAGAAAATTCATTAAATTATTTAGGATACCACATATTAGAGCATCTGGTTATAAATTTGAACAACAGTTTAAAGTATTGATTCGATGAATACAAAAATAAGCACTAGATTCAGATGGTGTTCAAGAGGGGCAAAACAAACAACTCAAAATGAATAACTTAACCTAATTAGCATAAGTAGAAATAAATTTCAAATGCAACTGGGATCTAAGAAGGTCTTCAAACATAGATAAGTTCCTGTCGCAATTTGTAAACCAGGATAGACAAGAATACATGTGTTGCATTCATCGTTCATTGATGCCCAAAATGAAAATGAAGAAGTACCATGCTATATAGTACATGAATGCATGCTTGAGCACATAATGAAATTTATATATACAGTTATTTTCTAATACCTTAGAAAAGAGAATATTTTTAACCAAAAATCATATATGGATAACTGAGATTCCCTGTGTTTGAGATCTCATCCATCCGCATCTAATATAACGGTTAAGTAACAAGTCTTTGTTATATTAGATATCTCTCTATGTGAAGGTGTGTACATACACAACAATGTTTTAAGCATTTGACGCCAGTGCCATAATAGGATGTTAGCATTATACTATGCTCTAAGTTGTTGGGGAAAATAAAAATAAAAATCCAACAATTAGAATGTCAACGAGTTGGAGATCTTAAGTAAATGGTATGTTTCCTATTGAAGTCAGATTTTCATCCACCGACTTAAGCATAGAATCTTTCCCCTTAAATTATTTGACATCAATTAATATGAGAAACAAATACCATTTAGTAAGTAATGTAGGGCTCCAGGTTATATCGAGCCTACATAAATATTCAAATCATTCACAAGCTGCTCAGCCCAACAGCGGACATGAGCTACTGAAGAGTAGAAGGGAGAGATTTCTATGCTAATAGTTTTGCGACCGTTGAACAGTTGTGTCAGGCACAAATAACTTTTACCTTGGTCTTAATAAGATTTGAGCAGTGACGCAAAAATCTGGAAGTTGGTTTAAGATATTGATGAAATTTAAAATTTATAGAGTACCAATATGGAAATAGGGGGTCATTTGATTTCTTCCTAAGGAGTACGGTGTTGATGAATTACACATCAAAACCATATCAATATGATAAAATTTCCAAGATAAAGGTGAATTTTCTAGCAAATCCCCAATAAGTTGAACATAGGTAGGATGTATATATCTGAAATAAAGCTAGTTTACTGAGTTTAGCTTCATCTCCACTGGACATGAACTCACAAGTCACGACCATCAATCACAGGCAAAGCACTTAGTTGGGTTCCCGAAACTTCCCTGTCTTCTTAGCAAATGCAAACACAGAGGAGGTCAAATGAAGGTGGAGAATGGTTTTTCACAATGCTAGCCCTAACCATGTCTTTGGGCAGATTGGAAAACCAAATATCCTACCTGCTTTAGACAAAAAAACTAAATGGCTTGCAATGTTATGAGAAAATGAAAAGTGGAGAAAGTGAAAAGAAAAGCTAGAAGAATTACGAATTATTCATTCCAATGATCTAGGAATTTCACGTTTTGGTTTCTCAAGTTCTATATTAAACATATAAATGGTCTGAAGTTGTAATGATTTGGGATAAATGCGGATTAATGTTTATTTTTAGAAACATCTAAGTATTTTCCTTTTGGACATAAAATTGAGATTTCCTAAAGTTCCCTTCAGAATTTCCATGAATTTAATAAAATAGCCATTTTTAGGCATCTTTTACTTGTATTTCTACCGATCTTTCCATCTATATCCAAATTTTCAACCTTACCCATGATACACTATTATGCTATCATATGTCATAAAAAGTAAGGGCGTGTCATCTGCCATTGGTCAGAGGCAGGCGAATACAAACGCCCAAGACTAAAGATATTCCTCAATAGAAATAAAGAAAGGATAGTTTTATAAAAAATAATGAGATACAAACAAAGTATGTATAAGTACAAAGGTGACACAAAAATCAGTTAAAGACACTCGGGAAACATAGACAACACACATAAAATGTTTGTATGTGACATCACTACCTCCGATGGTTAGTCAACTACACTTCACATGAAACCGGATCCCAAAGTGTTAACCAATCTCCATCTCTACCGTTATCTCAAATATCCTTTTAATTCTTCTTACCTCACAAAACCATCAGAGTTATTTGAAGGACCCATACATTCACCAACTACATCATCCGCCATCCAAACCTTGACTTAACAAGTGACCATTACCCCAAGTGTGTTGGAATCTTTAAGAGAAAATGCTCAAAAAGAAGTAGATGCTAAACTACTTCAATATGAAATTTCAGGGATACACTTTCAAAACTTAGGAATTAGAAACATTTAGTGAGAGAAAATTTCAAGAGCAACATTAAACTAGAAAAATCATCCTCATTATCCATGAGAGAGGAGGAAAAAATATTTATGAATTTGGTGGTGGAGGTGAAAATGCTCAAAAAGAAGTACATGCTAAAACTACTTCAATATGAAATTTCAGGGATACACTTTCGAAACTTAGGAATTAGAAACATTTAGTGAGATAAAATTCTGAGAGAACCGTTAAACTGGAAAAATCATCCTCATCATCCATGAGAGAGGAGGAAAAATATTTATGAATTTGGTGGTGATGGTGTTGGTTACTTCAATATGAAATATCAGGGATACACTTTCGAAACTTAGGAATTCAAAACATTTCGTGAGAGAAATTTTTTAGAGCAACATTAAACTGGAAA
The DNA here is from genome assembly GCA_963580275.1 of Crataegus laevigata. NCBI lineage: Eukaryota > Viridiplantae > Streptophyta > Magnoliopsida > Rosales > Rosaceae > Crataegus > Crataegus laevigata. Next base: position 40,972,356 of record OY756943.1, on the reverse strand, counting down.
AATCATCCTCATTATCCATGAGAGAGGAGAAAAATGTATAGCTTGAGTATTTACAACAAGCTATCATCTCTTTTGTCCCCCAACTAAAGAAGCCAACTTCTGAGGCATTTAAGGGACTCCTCATAGAATCAGGCTCTTGAGCTTGCATACAAAGTGAAGAAAAACAGAATTCTAAAGCAATTCACTATGAAATCATATCCATTGACTAATCATCAGCATAGGTTTGTGTGCTTCTTCAGTTTAGAAATCAAATCCTATCCCTATCAATTTCAATAAATTTCTATGAACTCATCTCTTTTGTCCTCCAACTAAAGAAGCCAGCTGTTGAGGCACTTCAAGGGACTCCTTATATTATCAGGCTCTTGGTCTCGCATAGAGTTTGAAGATGGGGTGGTGCTATCAACACACCTCCTCAATTTCCGGCCATCCGATCAAATGAATTGAAGAAGACCAAAAGAATATAAATTAACAAGGAGTGTGTGGGAGGTAAAAATGGGTGTGTGGATAGCATAACCCTTGAAGAAAAAGGGTTCTAAAACAATTCATTGTGAAATTAAAATAGTCCTTGACTATTCATCTGCATAGCTTTGTGTGCTTAATTTATCAATAGTTTCCCCAAAACAAGGATGAAGGATCTACATATCAATACCACGTAATCCAGAACATATGTACACACCCATAAACATATGCATACAGATGGAAACGCAATTGTTTGCATACAAATCTTTAATTAGGAAAAAAAAACTGAATTCAGGGTCAGGTCAAGGTGATGAGGCAACCGCAGATGCAAGGGTAAATTGATGTGTGCCTAGCGCCTAGTCAAATGTCATTATGCACAGGGCGGCAGATGCAAGTAAGTAAAACACCAAAAATTGATCCTAAGTAGTGTCTGTGAGTATTCAAGGATGTGGTTGGAAATTAGCAAGAAAATTTGATGGGATGGGATGGCTGTAAGATTTTGAAACAGACAATAGAATATATTGAAAAAAAAAAGGAGAGAGAGAGAGAGAAAGGGATAAAGGGACCTTCAAGAAGCGGCCCCTGCGATTTTCGCCAATGTCAAAGTAGAAGACCTGAGGTGGAGAAATTAAGGTCAGTCAGAAAAAAGAAAATAAAGAAGAAGAAAGCATGAGGGAGGGAGGGAACTTGCCTTGGTGTCGAGCTGCAATTCCTTGCTGAAGACTTCCTGGTCATCGGAATTGACATAGTAATTGAAGAGGTCGAGAAACCAAGAGATGCCGGAGAAGGGAACGATGATGGTGGACCTGGTGGCCGACGTCTTCTCGGAAATTTTAAGATAGCGGCCGCGAGGGTTCTCTTTGAGATCGAAGTAGAAAAGCTTGTGCTCAACCTGCAGCGTCTTACACAGAAGCTCGACGTCGTTACCGCCGCCGCCTCCACCTCCACCGCCTACTGCCGCTGCACAGCCTCCTACGCCCCCCGAATTCCCTTCCATCTCCAAATCCTTCTGTTTATGTATTTCGTAATCTTAACCTAATCCAAATAAATAAACACCAAATTTGCCACTCCACCACTAGTACTAGCTAGTTGTTTCGTTGAGAGTCAGTCGTGAGAGTTGAGAGTTGAGACATACCACCGACGGAAGCTATGGAGCTCTGGTTGGTTGGTAAATTGCAACTTGGTAGGTGTCAGCCCCCAGATCTCACTTCTCAACTTGGAATTGCTCCTCGATCGCTAGGTATGCAAACTAGGGTTTTGGGCCTTGGGGATGTCATGTGAGGGCGAAATTGAACCACTCATACTATCAGCCTCCAGTGTCCACCTTCCACTTCCCGACCCCCTACATGCAAGTTTCTATTATATCATTTTATTTTGTTTTATTTATTCATTTTATTTTGATTCATCAACTGTACCAAATTTGCATTTTCGTTCCTCGATACCAAATTTGCCTATTTTCACACAAAATTTCCATTTGTTTTCCGCACATCTACTTTTTCTCGTTTTCTTGAATAAGGAATATATTACTAAACATTTAAATTAACCGTTAGTGAGTGTTTAAAATGTGAGTTAAGTCTAAAAGTCACATGGCATAATATGTAAAAATTGAAACTTTGCAAGTAAATTGTAAAGTACAGTTAAACCTATTTAGTTTAAAGTTTTATTAATTTTAATCAATTAATGCATTTTTAATATTTTGTTTTAATTGAAGACTAACGGACCAAAATTGTTAACTTTTGACATCATAGTGATCATACTGACTAAATTGAACACAATGACTAAAAGAGATTTTGACCCAAAATTCAGTAACCAAAAAAGTTTGTAACCCTTTGTTGAGAGACTTTTAGGTTGAGGTGGACTTGGGCTTTAAGTCGTCATCTTGTCTCCCCTGGTGCTGATTCATACCAAATCCCAGGATATCTCAAAAGAGTTAGCTTGTCTTAGGAAATATCCTGGTAACATCAACGGCTCAAAGATAGCATGATTGATCAAGATAATAACATGAGAGATATGGGATTTGCATGGTTGTATGGCATTCTTGGCTGGATGATTAGGGTTTTTCTAGGGTGATAGTAAGGCTTATAATGGCTGGGATGTTTAATGGAAGGTTGTGGGAGTTACTAAGATTGCATGGATGGTGATTTAAGGCTTGAAGTATGCTTCTGGGCTAAGTGGAACTCTCAGGGTTTATTTCCTAGGTGGTTCTCTTCTCTCTTCCTGCATTTATGCTCTATCTCTCTCTGTTACCTCAATCCTCTGCTCAAATGGTTTCTCCCTCCTTATGTAAGTGAAGGGTTCTTCTCTAGGCTTCTAAGGAATCTCCTTTTGTGGCTTGGTTTTCTCCTTCCTTTCTCCCTAGCCCACCTATTATTTCCCTTTTGGTGTAAGGTAGTTGCACTATTGAAACATGCAATCTACTTCTTCTCGAGGGGCAGCTTTCCCAGGTCGGCCTTCTGTAAGCACTACTTTTGGTAACGCGCCTTATGGCTTTCACACGTTGGTTGTTTGTGCAAGCTGGGAAGGGAAAGTCAGCATTAAATGCCTGACCTGCTGAGCTTAACATGCATTTAATGCAGAAATCTAGTTTAGTCCTAACTGAGAGGGTTGGCTTGTTAGGGAAAGGGGTAAACTAGGTTAGTTCTATATCAATGTTACCTACATGAAATGCAAAGTGTAACGCCCAGCCCTCCGAAATATTTATTTTCGAGAAATAATTCCAGTAATAGGCCCAAACTAACTCTTGTTTAGTTGATTACTATAAATCCTGATTTATCCACTTCACTTTCCTAACCCCCACATTAAATCAATGATCAACCTTTAATTTCCAAAACATAAGGTTAATACTCAATTTATTTACCAAATTCCTTTTCTTCGTACCAATTCTCAACAAAAGATGTATCTCGATTATTTTACCTCGTTTATTTAATGGTTGCATCTAAATTCTCGTTAGATTGCCTACGTACCCTAAACAGGGATTAAGCCTTTCGTAGTTCACATTTCAATTTCAAACTAATTCCAAAAATATTCAATTAATCCAAAATATACAACATTTGTGTTAATATTCGAAACACGTCAATTAGGTACCAAAAACATAATTAGAATAATGAAATTCACATAAAAACAAAATGTCGGCTCACTGGCCACACGCCACTGTGGGTGGCAATCGGCCGCCCTGTCTTGTCAGAAAATTTCACATTTTCTAAAAATTCTCAAATTTTACAAGAATGTAGAGCAAACCAAAGGGAACAACTTTTATACATGGGCCAAAGTCTAATTTAGCCGGGAAACACCTAATTTTGGCTATGAACCGCTAAAACCCTAGAATTTGGGTGATCTCGATTGGTCACCTCTGGTGCTCCGCCGCCCCTATAGTTGTTTGGGCTTTGTTCCAAGCCTCCAGGGAAATCTAATGGTGGTGGTAATTGAACCAAATTATTTCATATTTGGTGGATCTTGAGCAAGGAGTGTCGCGGCACTCATGGGTTCAATCTTCGTGAAATTGTAACCAATTCTTGTCTATTTTGGCTAAATAAGACAATAGGATGTTGTGATGATGTTTAATGGTGATGGGAGGTCCTAATTAGCTAGAGAAATGGCACAAAACCATCAGAAAATCAACGGGCGTCCGGGTTTGAAAACGGTTCGGGGTCAGGTTGGGTGGTTTCTCTCATATCTCCTTTTTCAGGGTATTACACAACGAGTACGGGCTTGGAGCTTTGGGCTTCCAAGCAACCCAGAGTCTTCCATAACCCCGATTCCACCTAGCCCAATAACCTTCTATAACCATCCACACGACAATCTACTTGACAAGCCTCGAATATGTGACTTGGGCGTAACATGAATAATGACTAGCACGAGGAAGCTTGGCTTGATTTATGCAAATATCCGGCTTAACTAAAGTGGCATGGCATATTTGTAAATATATTCCTCATCAATCTCGCGTCTTGGCATATGTTTGGGCTTGAATGTAGGCTTTACATGACAATTGAGCCTTGGGACTTGGTTGGATTGGTGTGTGACATTTTTGGGCCCCAACACCCTTAAAACCTTTGATTGATAATGTAACTAGGTTAAAACAAGCGGAAAAGTGAAAGTATTTTTCTTTTATAATTGATAAATAAGAGAATGAAGGTTTTCTCTTCTTATTTTTTTATGGCGAGAAAACATAAAATTTTATTAAATAGGAAGCGAGCCCAATACAAGTTACAACAAACAACTCAACAAAAATTGGGGACGGCCAAAAAGCCCAATCAACAATAAGACAAAAAATAAAGGAAATTCTTAACCTAATCCCTATCAAGCAGAAGGTCGCCGCCGCTACAACCTCTTCATCGGCAGCTACAAGAGCAGCCGCTCTAAGAAAAACCAACTCCTTGTTGTTAGGTACCCAAGTAATTTGGGTTGACCTTGACCTGCGTTAATGGAAGAATGGCGAGAAGGATAGTAGAGGAAGAAGGAACCAAACAGAATAGCAAATTCTCTTCAAATTCAATATATTCCTTTTACCACCACAACGTGGGGAATTTAACAACCTATTTGCTAGCTCAACACTAAAGGACAAAGTCAATTCAAATGACTCCTTATACTTACTACTATTATAATAAAACCCCAAGAATCCCTTACAAATAACCCTTCCCTCACAATTTCATCCTGACACTTGTGATCAAAGCAACAACAATTACAAGGAACATAACACCCGTTGAATTCAACGAAGGTATCACAGTGCAAAACCTTTAAACTTGCAACAATGAAGTATTCTCAACCAAATTTTGCCACCAAAATCGCCGCACCAAAGACGATTCACCAGATCTGAACCACCATCACATGCCCCTGCAAGTAGAACCAAGAACCAAAACAAAAAGGAAGGAGATGGGGCTAAGGGGACATTTAGAACACTGTCGCTTTGGGCAAAGCCACAACACGCTTGCCCCCGATTTTTTAGCATGCTGGTCGGGTATGGAGCAGTGAAAGGATATAGATCTGAGAGCCAAAACAAGTGAAACGCAAGTGGCTTTAAGCAAAGAATGAGGAAGGGATGGAATGTGAGGAGGAGCAAATGAACAAAGTGGAAGAGAATGGGTGTTGGGAGTTGAAGGAGGATAGTTGTAGGATGGGGTTGTCAAAGGCAAAACATACACCAAGAAACGGCAAAGGACGCCGAGAATAAAAGTCGTCACCTCACAATCCGACAGCTATAGGCAGCGAAGGGGCAGGACACAAACATAATTACTATAGAGGAGAAGAAAACAGTGGAAGATCAAGAGAGTTGCCGCCAATCCCAACCAAAAGGAGTAAGCCGCGAAGAGCAGGGGAGTTTTGGTGGGGTTCAGCGGGAAAGCGGCTAAAGGTTTTATCATTGATAATCAAAGAATAGAGGTAATTTCATTACACGGTGTAACGAGCAGCAATTAGCTAAAAAGAATTATAACATTCATTTCTGTTTTGCACACATTTTCTCCTTCTGGATGTCCTTATTCTTTCTGTCTCTCGACTCTCGTTTGACTTGTTCAATCCAATAATCAGAAATATAGAACAAATCAAATAATCAGAAATGAAGAAGGGTGGGCATGAAGAGAAAATTCGCGTGTGAAAATTACCTCCCCCGATATTTCAGATGCACAGCCTCATTATAATGAGGTCTGTTAAAAAGTGGGAAGGAATGAGATAGGAGAAATATTAAAGCGCAAGCCATTTGAGTTGGGACAAGAAATGAATAATTAGCCCTTGAACGAATAAATTATTATCTATTTTTCAGTAGCATAACAAACGATTAGATTTTCTGTACTGTAATCAGTTACACAGCCAGACAATCGATAGAAGAAAAAAAAATCAATATTATCATGAGGATACACATTCTAAAATAACCCTAAATCATTATTGCCAACATAACAGAACGCTCTTGAGAAAGTGAACAAATATTACAAAGGTAACATCCCACTGCAACTATATATAACAAGCAACAACTTTTGAGTTACCTAAGATCCAATTGCTAGCACCATAACAGATGATTGTTATCTCGCATGTACAAGTCAGGACTCTTGGGGTGTCTCAAATCTCGTTGGAGTGTCAATCCCCATCATACAGCAAATGCCCGATATTAAGATTATAAGCAAAACGATTCCCTTAATCATCGCAAGAAGAGAAATCATCAGTATCGTGCATACTTGCATCTTAAGGAACTAGAAAAATATATAGGCCATGCGTACTTGTCATTATAACAAATCCACACAATTACTATGTCCGAATAGGGATGTATGTATATATTTGCATCTATGGGCCAAAGAGAAAAAGGAAATGGAAGACTTTGTGGAAAGGGCATTGGACATCCTGACGACAAGTAATAGTTACAAGAGTGTCCATATATGAATGGAGTGGGCAATTATACTTTTTAGCAGTAAAAAAGATGTAGAGGTGGGTATTAATTTAAGTTATTTTGTCTGAGAACTATCTGGGTGCGATTTGGACCATAGGGAGATAGCAAAATGTAGTGACTACATACTCTTATAAAAGCAATATTATAGCAAAACAAAAGATGTGGAAAAGGATACTTACAACTAGAAGTCCCTCTAGAAGAGATGATTTTAATAGGCAAACTTCATCACAGGCTGTAGAATTGGCTGATGCATTTCCTGAACCACTTTCGGCCAGAAACCTTTCTAATTCTCGATGAGAAGGATATTGGATCGACTTACTGGGATCTGAAACATATAGAACTCCATACTTTGCCCCAGATTGATCCAAGGACTTAACAAGCTCGGAAAAAACTTTACCTGCAAAAATCGAATTGAAATACTTGAATGACCATCCATGTCCTAGACCAGTGTGACTGAGTACACAACCAAAAAACTTATATGATTCATATATATCACAATATACTAACAGTTTTAACTTAACAGACCCTCAGAATGTGGTTGGTCAAGTTCTTTGGAAGATTCAGATCCTTTATGGCAGAACACAACCAAATCTACTTCCCCATTGGATCTCTTCTCCATCCTTGAAACAAGGTAATCCTGCCATATTTTTATTGGGGAAAGAAAGACATCAGATCTTTTTCATAGACCAAACATGTTTCTAATGTAATATACACGATCGTCAAGTTAATTTACATGGAATGATTGCACATTTGTGAGCTTTTGAACATTTTCACCCTCAATAGAGCATGACCCCAATAAAGCAACATTACTGAGTCCTAAATCCTGCCCACAAGTCTCTGAAATCTCTGACACCAAAGAATTTTCCATAGAATCATCCTCCGGTGCAGCAACATAAGGGAAGGCCATGGAGAAATTGGATCCTGAGAAAGAGGTCTATTGAAGACCATGGAATGGCAGCTATTAAACCAAAATTTTCATCATATATATCAACCAAAAGACCACAAGCAATTGGGCAAACTCTACCTACTTTCAGCAAGTCCACAAGAGCTGGATCTGCATGTCTGTTTGCAGGAATATCTGAAGATTGTAACTAAGAAAAGAAAGAAAGCTCAAGAAATAAACAACGACAAAGGCTTTTCTCTGGATTGCAATGTCAATAATAAACCTCGTCAAAAGTGAAAGCTCTCTTTGGTTCTTAGAGAGAGATTCTTATACTCATTCAAAATCTTGGAAGTTTAAATCCAAATTACATACACGTTACTTCCCTGGCATTGTACTATATGCAAAGCAAGCAACTGTTTTGATTCTAGAAAAACAGTTTACAATTTAATCCCATAAAAGATAAAAACGTAAAGTAGCTAGACACCTAAGCAAACAAGAACAAATTGCCTCAGCACTTTATAACATATTAACATCCTAAGCCACCACAAAGGTTCAAATATGAAGTAGCTTTCATCTGAACTGGGAACATGTATATGGAAGTTACCCGATGAAAGGAAGACAACATCGAAATTCTTACCTCCCGACCCACAAAGACAAGAGCCAGCTCCAGAGGCTGATGAACGTTGTTTGCAGAGCACTACGGATTTGAAAACAAATACATAAATATAACTTGGAAAACACATCAATAGCGAAAATCTAAAGAATAAAAAGAAAGAAAACCAAAGAGCACAACTAAAAGAAGCGCAATAACCTATCGGAAAAGAAAATACCAGTACGTTGGACCAGCCACCTTCGGTAAGAAGAGACTTTGCTAAATCCCTGGGGGATATTGTCTGATAATTTACGGCTGCCTTGATTCTGTTTTCAGAGAGCATGTAATCAGTAAAAAATGATAGAGTATCTGATGGTAAGTAATGACTAATGAGACTAAGAAACCTGAGTGGATTGGTAAAATAGGGTGTTAGGTGAATGAAGGAAGGAAGGACGGAAGGAAGGAGTACATACTGATGGTAATGAGGGGACCAGAGGAAAGCTGGCACTGTGGAAGCTGAAGTGGAAGGTGCTCCTGTAAGCGCAAGCAAACCCACCAAAACTAGCACCAGAGGCTGAGCTGCCTTCATCTTCTTTGCTTCGTTGCTTCTTTGGTTCTTTGCTTCTACACACAACCAACCCACACAACACACAACCAACCCACACAACACACAACAAACACATATGGATCAGATTCAGCAGCAAACCAAAACCACAGGTCAAATGTTTGGGTTTTCTTTATTGCATTCGAATCTAATCAATCTAACTTTAAACACATACATCATATATCATACATACATAGACTAATTGAAACTGAGATCGATCGGTCGATTTAAAGAACAAATTGCTGAAATAATCTAATCCAGTATGGGCGATGGTCGCGAAATGCAAATCCAAACGGAGAATACCCGAAAAAAGAAAGATTGGGAGATAGATCGATCGATATCGATCGGGGACGCACCTGAGGGATGAAGGATGACGGATGAGGCAGAGGAATTTTGATGGATTTGTCGGAAATTATAGAAATCAAAGTGGAGAATCAATTAGGGTGCGTTTGGTACGGGACGGGAGGGGACAGATGTTGTAAATTTTGAAAAAGATATGGGGCATTGTTGTCTTAAAATGTTAAAAATTTCTGTCCCACAGACGTGGAACTAGGGGTGGGTTCAAAAAACCGAAAACCGAAAAAAACCGAAAACCAAACCGAACCGAAACCGAAAAAACCGAACCGAATTTTTTTGGTTCGGTTCGGTTTTAGAGGTCTAGAAACCGAACCAAACCGAACCGAACCGAATTAATTAAATTAATATTTTTTTAATTTTATTTATTTAATTATTTGTTTTGGGTATTGTTTTTTAAATCCAATTTGTAAGCCCAATGTGTTGCCAAACTAACTACCCTTTTCTCATTTTTCTCACACTCCAATTTTACTTCTAATTTTTTATGGTTTGTTTGTTTCATCACTAAACAAATTGTTTTCCATTTGTCTCTTGATCAATCATGTTCTTCTTTGTTTGAATTGAAATTATGAGTGATTTGGATTTGATGGTTGTTTGTGATTTGGGTTTTACTGCTTTGTTTGCCCTTTATTAATAATCATGTAGTGTTTGAGTAATCTATTTTGCTCAAAAGTTTTAAAACTTTCCTTGATATTTTTTAAAGAACCAAACAAGGATTAACCCTATGTTTACTTTGTTTGTTTGCTTGATGTGAAAAAAAAATCCAAAACAAATAATTAAATAAATAATACTGAGAAAAAGAGAATTTAAAATATCATTACTTTTTAAACCCAATTTCTCAAGAACCAAACAAAGATTAACCTTGTGTATACTTTGTTTTTTTTTTTTAAACCCAACCATGATGTGAAAAAAACCGAAACCGAACCGAAAAAAAACCGAACCGAAAAAAACCGAAAAAAAATTGAACCGAACCGAATATTCGGTTCGGTTTCGATTTTGGCAAAAAACCGAACCGAATTAAACCGAACCCACCCCTACGTGGAACAACCCCGTTCCATGGGGGGAGGTGGAACCAAAAATCATCCAAAACTTGTCCCATGGAACGCCTCGTCCCACTCGTTTTAGGCGTACCAAACGCGGGACGGAACGCCTCGTCCCGTCCCGTCCCGGCCTCTCTTCTCTTTGGGTACGGGAGGGAGGGAGGGAGGGAGGGAGGGAGGAAGGGAGGTTGGGGAAGAACTTCGGAAGTCAAACCAGGCCCACGTATATGGCCCGCCTTTTATTCTCATCCAGCCTGCTCTTTTGTTTTTGGGTCAAATCCCGCCTGTTTTGAAACCGCCAGGCCCATCAAACAGTTATTTTTCCCTTTTAAATTTGGAATATAAATAATCTTCCATCGAGGCGAGAGATTCGCCTGGAGTGGTGAGATACTTGTGTTAAAAATAAATTTTTTTATCACTTGTATAATGACATATGGTGTATCGCCCGTGTCCCGAGCACAACGAACAATTTCTCCATCCAGGCTTGCTCTGCTGTGCTTTATTTAAAAAATAAATAAATAACGGTTGACATTGAACAAGAGCTTATTTAATTAAGAAAAATATTTTGCTATTTAAGGATGAGTAGGAACTCCCACTCAATTTTTTTGTGTGTTCAAATCACAAAAGTTTGTAGTTATGATCATAACTGTTCTATGAATCACTACATAAATATCATCTCCACAAAAAAAAAAAAACTTTGTTGTTTAATCAATCTATTGTATCACATAACTAAACGTTTCGTAATGCTTTTACTAATTTTGTTCATTTGTTTTTATACAATTTGACGACTAAACGACCCTAGTTTTAGTTGATTTTTTGCAAAAGTAATATTTATAGTACGGTTCTGATCATAAATACAAAGTATTATTCTTTAGTTAAATTTCATGACAATTTTGAGTAGGAACTTTTACTCGTTCTTTGAGTAGCCAAGGTTTATTCTATAGGAACTTAAAAAATAATACTTGGCTACTCAAAGATGAGTAGGAACTCCTACTCAAAATTGTTCGTTGTCAATTTATAGAATTTTATGTTTATAATTAGAACCATTCATATTATAAATCACCATATAAAGATCGCCTCTGCAAAAAATCAATTAAAACAAAGGTCGTTTAGTTGTCAAACTATTTAAAAACAAATGAACGGTATTGGTAAAAACATTATGAACCGTCTATGTATTTGCTATAATAGATTGACTAAACGGCCTTAGTTTTAATTTATTTTTTGTAGAGATAATATTTACAATGTGATTCATAGTATAAACGGTTTTACTCATAAACATAAAGCTCCGCGATTAAAACACAAAAAATTTTGAGTAGGAGTTCCTACATCTTTGAGTAGTCAAATATTGTTCTTAGTTAATCTCAACTATTCAATCCTGAATAAGAAAGTGTGAGAGAGAATTTCGATCCCCTCATCAACATTTTGTTTTTAGAGAGTTTCTCGGTTGATTAAAAAGAGGCATCCAATTTAATTTACAGAACCAATCTTCCAATCCAATTTTGACGATTTCAATAACTTTGAAATAATTGACTTACGGCTAAATTCAAAATCCAACACTTGTAGTCTTTAAAAGATTTTACTGGGGTTCTCGACCAAGATTCCCTAGGTTGGGTCTTGAGCACCAAGTTCCTTAGTCCGAGTCTCAAAGTTTCATATCCGAGTCCTGGGTGCTAGATTCTCAAGTTATTAACAAGGTCTTTGGGTCCTCGATTTTGAGGCGCCAAGTCTTCTAGACCATATTCGGAGCGTCAGACCATCTCTAACTGAGAGTTGGCCAGATGGCTCATTTTAGCTTTCTGGGCCTCCAAGATATTAATAATATAATGAATAGTACAAGATTATATTTGCCTCCATCTCCAACCGAGTGTTAAAGGGCCATAGAGCTCGTTTTAGCCATGTCCCAAAAAACTGTCTCCAATCGAAGGTCAAAGGGCCAAACATAATTTATTATTTAAATTTAAAAACTACAACTTAAATTCAAATCCAACTGTTAAGTAACGTCAACATGACGTCAGCTAGCTGTTGGATTTGAATTTTTTTTTTGCTATAAATAGGGTGGATATTAGGCTATAATTCACACAACTTTGAATTCAATCTATTTCAATTCAAGTTTGCAATGAATTCTAACTTTGGATTCTCTTCGGCTTCCAACTGAGGGTCCTCATCCAATTATAAAATGGAAGAAAAATAAGAGCAAATGAGACGAGTAGATGAGGAGTCTAATGAAGAAGTTCAAGTAAGGCATAACAAACAAAACAGAGCAGCAGTCATGGCTGCAGTCATGGTGTGTCAGCCAACTGAGGAACAACCTCAATGGGTTGCTATGTTGCTGGTCACTCTTACAAACCACGAAACAGAGCGATGATGCATGCCAATCTGATGAAAAACTACTTTAACCCCAACTCAGTGTACACAGAAGAAGATTTCAGACGTCGCTTCCGAACGAGGTGTCATGTCTTTGAGCATTTACTTCATGATGTCTAGCAGGTCAATCCATACTTTCGACAGAAGCGAGACAAAGCAGGCTGCCTTGGTTTCTCACCTCATCAGAAGGTTACTGTTGCACTTCGAATGATGGCCTATGGCTTTCCAGCTGATTCGATGGATGAAACCCATGGTATGTCTGAGTATACATGCCTTGATACTCTTGAACAAATCTGTGACACAATTGTTCAGGTTTACAAAGACGAGTACCTCCGCGAGCCAAATCAAGAAAATCTAAATCGGCTCATTCGCAAAGCTGAAGACCATGGGTTTCTGGGCATGATAGGGTCATTAGATTGCATGCATTAGGATTGGAAGAACTGTCTCACTGGATGGCAATGAGGCTTTAGCAGTAGGTCGAGAAAGCCAACTGTTGTGTTAGAGGTGGTTGCCTCATATGATACATGGATTTGGCATGCTTTCTTTGGAGTCCATGGATCCTAAAATGAAATTACAGTTCTTGGGCGTTCACCCATCTTCAATCGCATGACGGAAGGTAAAGCACCTCAACTTGACTACTACATCAACGATCGTCAATATAATATGGGGTGTACTTAGTAAATGACATCTACCCAAAGTGGGCGACACTTGTCCAAGCAATTCCAAACCTTAGGAATGGTGCGGAAAAATTGTTTACTTTACACCAAGAGGCATACTAGAAAGATGTTAAGAAAGCTTTCGGTATTCTACAAGCACGGTGGAAAATCATCAGCAAACGGTAAAAGGGTGGAGTCGAGAAAATTTGGACTCCATCATGATGTCTTGCATCATATTACACAATATGATAGTGGAGGATGAGCGGAATAGGTATATTGATGGAAAGTCTGATGACGACCAAGAAGATCCAAATAGTCCAAGAAGGACTCGTGCAAAAATATATGATGGGCCTAATTTGCCTTTCAATCCAAGAATTGGTAGTATCTCTATAAATAAGTACATGAGACGCTATAGAATGATACGTTCTCGTGCCACAAACAAATACATACGACATGATCTTGTTGCACATTTTTAGGCCAAAAGAAGCATGGAGTAAGCGTTTAAGTTTTATGTTGTTAAATGTTTTTTAAAATGTTGTTTAAGTTTCATGTTGTTATTTTTTTTTAATGTTGTATAATTTTTATGTTGGTTAATGTTATTTAATGTTGTTTCATATTTTTTAATGTTATTTCATGTTACTTAATTTAATTTAACGTTGTATAATGGCTTAGGAAGTTATAGGAAAAAATTGATTTTAAAAAAAATATATGAACCAAATTTTGTAAAATAGAAGTTATAGGAAAAAAAATATGAAACAAATTTTGTAAAATAGAAGTTATAGGAAGTTATAGAAAAAAAAATAGAAATTATAGGAAATTTTTTGTAAATTAAAAAAATTAAATAAAACTGTAAAATAAAAAAATTCAAGATTAACGGTTAACTGACGTCAGCTAGCTGTTGGATTCAAATTTTTGTTTAAGCATTCCTATCGGATATAACCAATAGGATTGCTGGAATTTTCGGCCCACCCTAGGCTAGCATGCAGCCAGCCCTTTGGCCTTTTCAGATTTCGTGGGGCCCACGAGCCCATTGGCCTAGCCCTCGATTGGAGACGGTTTTTGGGCAATTTTTGACCCTCTTGACTCTTCAGTTGGAAATGGTCTCAGGTTCCTCAAGTCGATCTTGGGTGTTAGGGTCCTCATGTTAGGTAAGGCTCGTGGTCGTCAAGTTTGATCCAAGGATGCAAGTCTTGGACCATAGTCATGGACATTATGTTTTGGCTCTAGGGATTTGCAAGTGGTAGACCTTCCTCACCAACCCATTAGTTCAAACTCTCCTCCCTCCTCCTTAGTGTAGTGGATTAGTGTAAATTATCACTTGTGGTAAAATAAAATAAAAATCAAAGTGAAAATAAATGATGATTGGGATTTGAGTTAAGTGAGACAATAGAAACATGAGCCACGATAATTACAAATCAACTTGTCATTTATGTGAGTCAAACCTATACCTCTCATATACAAGTAAAGATAAATATCACTAGATCATCAACATAATACTAGTGTCAATTTTCTTTCACTAATTTAGCTTGCAAACAAAACTATAGAGTTGAATTCTTGAAATGAGTTTCATATGTGGGGTTGTGTTATTAAAAAAGAAAGTGAATATGCGTGTGACTGTGTTGGGTGGGGGTTGTATGGATTTTGTGCATCTCGAAAGTAAGACGTTGTGCACAAGATTTCCACCAGAAATTGAATGTAAAGGGGTCAAGCTTTGCTTTTATTAATCTCTTCAGCTCCAGCAGGCATTTGATGAACGAAGCTCTTTGTCCTTGATGGATATGAATGGACGGATGGACGGATGGACGGAAGGACTCATCATCCTTTTTAATTAATTAATTATTACCCTTGTTTAACAGGTTAGCTTGAGAGTGAGTGAATGATCGACCATCATATCCCTCAACCAATTCTGGTGAAAACCATCTTTAATATTATTATTAGGCTAAATTTTTTTTATTGATCCATGTGGTGAAAAAAGCGTTAATCTTAATCATGTGGTGAAGTTCGTTATCAATCGTAGTCCAAATTGAAATTTTTGTCAAAATCTCACTCACATGCTGGTGTGGGATAAAAAGGTCATTCCATTCTTTTTTCTTTTTATTTTGGTAATTCCACTTTTTTCATAATCAACAAAAATAGAAGAAAAAAAGAAAGAAATTCCTCCCCAATCCCTACCCTTGTCAACCACAGTCATAACGACCACCCACCACCTTCCCCTCCTTCTCACATAACTCTAGTCATCTCGTCCACCACTGTTCTTCTTAAAATAAAATTAAATTCAACGTTTGCATAATAACTTATATTCCAACCTAAATGCGGTGAGGTATTTTGTGATTTTTTAAATCTTGAATTTGGACTCTTGACTCTCTTAAAATGAGAAAGTCTGATAATATGAACCTTGTAATTTTATTGTTTATTTATTCTTTTATTGTAGTTCTTAAAGTTTTAAAAATAAAAAAATTTATGTCCATATGGTGCTTTATGATTGGTTGATGGAATCAATAAAAACGAAAATAACAATTTTGCCCCTACAAATGACAAAAGAATGAGAAAAAATCTAATTTTGACTATGATTGATAACGAATTTCACCACAGAATTACAATTAATAGCTTTTTTACTACATGGGTCTATTTAAAAGTAGAGTATCATAACAAGGATTAAAAAAAAAAAATTGGCCTTATTATTATCATCATCATCAAAATGAATTTATGAGAGTAAGTACGGTATGTATATTGCTCGATTGGCTAGTCGCTGGTGAATTGATTGATATTTGACGTAAATTTAGTAAAGTAAAAGCTTAATTTGCAGAGAACATGACCAGGAGGAGAGGAAAGGGGACAAAACTTGTGAAGCCCCCCCGCCCCCCCTTTTCTTTTGTCATGTGAATGCTATTAAGGCTATCTCTATCTATCTATCTATATATCTTAGCTCTAGCTGTAGCTAGCTGCTTCAGTATATCGTAGTTAAACTTAAAATATCATCATCCACACCGCCCACCCCACAACATTCCCGTTCTGGTTCACGTTCTGTACTAATATGTTTTTGTCTCCATCCAGCTCCTGATGATCTTTTTCAGAACCGGATTGGATTCTCTGCACTAGCTCCATGGATCAACCTTGAATATACTATCCACTACTTAATAGTAAGGAGCTAGCTTGCTTCAGGGTTTAGGGTTTCGGGTTCAAGCTCTCGATCTGATTCTGATATCAACCTTGCGCTCAATGAGAGACCTGTCCTTGTTTCTAATCAAGAACTCTCTTGGAGCCAAGATGAAGAAAGGGTTGAGAAACTTTTGCAACGATGATGGCTCAACCTCTACCCTCAACCAACATCCCAAGACCACCTGCACCGATGCTGCTGCTGCTACCGCCTCTAATCCTGCACCACTTCCGGTTGTTCGCTCTCCTACTACTGATTATAATTACTATTTGCAGGAAAATAATACCAGCAGTATTAATGATTCAGATCATGATCTTCATCAGCCTCCGACGTTGGAGGAGATGATACTAAGGTTAGATTTAGAAGAGGAGATTGCGAGATCATCAAAGTATTCAAAACCGAAAGATTACAACAAGTACAAGTACTACAAGGGAAGAATGTCTTGCGTTAACAATTCCGATATTTTACGGTCTGCAAGGAATGCATTAAATCAGTACCCTCGCTTCTCGCTCGATGGCAAGGATGCCATGTATCGCTCCTCCTTCAGAAACAGCTTGGATCATGATTTTGAGCATGATCATACAAATGCTTTTACAAGGACGAAATTGCAGTACTGTAGGCTGCCAGCAACTGTAGCAGGGGAGAGGGTGAAATGGTGCAAACCAGGAGTAGTAGCCAAGTTGATGGGGCTAGAGGCCATGCCAGTACCTGTGATGAGTAGTACTGGTAGTAAATTAGACACTGCTAGCGGTAGTATAATCGATGTCATGAACATGAAGAAACGGAATCTCATGATCAGGAGGAGAGCTCATGATCATCAGAGACATGAACTGGGGAGAAGACTTGTTTGCAGTTATATGGATATCAATGGCAACGGTAAGCAATGTGATCACAGAATTTTCAATAAGAAAGCTGCAGCAGCTGGCAAGAGGACTACTGCTGCTTTCTCCTCATGCACCACTTCCAAAACTACAGGTGCAGGTTACAATAATAATTACCGTGTCATGAAGGCAGGTGTTGCCAACAGCTAGCTAGCAGAAGAGAGGCTGGTTTTTCCCGTCTAGTCCACCAAACTGCGTGCGTATGTCTTTTGTAATTCATTAGCTTCTCACTGCATATCAGCTTCGGATTTCCATTCCATGCATCCGTCCAGTGATTAAGCTAGGTAGCGCTCCTTATTAACAATGTCAGCCGCATATTTTTTAAATTTATAGGTCATAGATACTTGGCAGAGCAAGTCTCCCTGGTTTTTATAATGTTGCAACATTATCGTCACATTGCATGGCCCCTCAACCATGATCGTGAAGACTAATACTCTCATCTGTATTTCTATTTTGTACACCATAAACCAAAGTCCTTTTGTCATCTGAAAAGGCAAATATGCGGAAATGAACACGCATGCCATCCGTGTGGTGTGGGTGTCTAAAACTAGTTTTGTTTGGCAAATTTACCGACAACTGTAATTCCAATGATGATAGTGTGCTACAGGATCATCTTTTCATCATCCAAATGCATGCCAACCCAAAAGTTATAATAAGCTTCAGAGATTAAGCTCGCTAAACATTAATTAGAGTACTAATCATGTTCACTAGTGCTGTAGGCTCTTTTAAGCTGTAAAATTTGGATATTAATTTGTATGCTATAATGTTAGATTTAGCAGGGAATGGTACATTGTGAGCTATGACTTCATAGATTCACTCATAATTTAGATGAAATTCCAGTACAAAGATGAAGGATGATGATAGAGAGAAGAAAGAGAGAGAGAGCAACAGAGAATATGACTCTGACATTTTCTGACATTCACCATGACATGCGCTAGAGAGGGAGTGAAGAAAAATCACTCCAATTCTAACGGGGCAGTATTCAAAATACATCAAAGCAATCTCATCCTTCCATCTTACACCCTATGAGATGTAGACACTTGGTACCTTACTTACTTAAGACCTATGAGACTCAAATAATAAAGATACAACCCAATCAGCACTCAGCTAATTATTCTAGCAATATGAGCTAGAATTACAACTACCACATCATATCACAATTTACACACTAACAACCCCCTTTAAATTGTGAACTAATTTCACTCCAAGAAGTTCTCTGAGATAGGTGAATTGCTCTCTTGCTAATGCCTTTCTAAAGATATCAACAACTTGCTCCTTTGTAGGACAATGAACTAGATCAATCATTCCTTGCTGCAATGCCTCCTTTATGAAATGATACCTCATGTTTATATGCTTGGTTTTCTAATGAAAAATAGGATTCTTAGTGATAGCTATGGCTGAAGTATTGTCACAGTTCATTGGTGTTGCAACAGATTGGACTTCACCAAAGTCTTCCAGAACAAACCTTAGCCAAGTAGCTTGTGCTCTTGCCTCAAATGCACTAATATACTCTGCTTTAGCTATAGATAAAGCAACACATTGTTGCTTGACTGAAGCCCAAGAGAAAACTTCACTGCCAAAGGTAAAAGCATACCCATATGTGCTTTTCATGTCTTCTTCTGAACCACTCTAATCACTGTCACAGAATCCTATTAGAATTGCTCATTTTCCTTTCTTGTACTCCAAGCCAAAATCAAGAGTCCCATGAACAAATCTTAGAACCCTTTTTTGTTGTCCCAAAATGCTTGTTAGTAGGACATTGCATGAACCTTGCTAACAAACATGCAACATACATTATGTCAGGTCTAGTTACTGTGACATATAGAAAACTACCTATAATTTTTCTATATTGAGCTTCATTTGTAGCTCCACTTTCATCTTCTTTCCTTAATTTATCATTTGGTACAAGTGGTGTGCTTGTTGGTTTACAATCTTGGAGTCCAAATTTCTTCAACAGAGATGAGGCATACTTTCTCTAGTGTATGAAGATGCATTCTTCAGTTTGCATGACTCCCATACCAAGAAAATGATGTAGAAGTCCCATATCAGTCATCTCATATTTATGCATCATATCAGCTTTGAATTCATCCATTAACTCTTAGTAGCTTCTAGTGTAGATTATATCATCAACATAAATGGACATTATAATCATCTTTGAGTCTCCTCTACACTTGGTATACAATGCTTCCTCAGTGGTACTCTTTTTGAAACCACATTGTGCAAAGTATAAATCAATCTCTCCATACCAAGCCCTAGGTGCCTGCTTCAAACCATACAAGGCTTTGTATAATTTGTAAACCTTATCCTCATCTCCTTGCACAATGAATCTATCTGGATGGTCTACATACACCTCTTCTTCAAGTACACCATTTAAGAAAGCTGATTTCACATTCAATTGAAATAGCTTCCACTTGTTCTTTGCAGGCAGTGTAATGAGAGTCCTTATTGTGTCTAACCTTGCAACAAGTGCAAAGGTTTCATTATCATCTATCCCAGGTTTTTGTGCATAGCTTTTTGCAACAAGTCTAGCTTTATTCTTTTGAACTGAGCCATCTAAGTTCAACTTTGTTTTATACACCCATTTTACCCCAGTCACAAGCTTATCAGATGGTCTCCTTACCAATTCCTATGTCTGGTTCTTTTCCATCATACATATTTCATCTTCCATTACCTTCTTCCATGCTTCATCTTGTGCAGCTTCATCATAGCATTCTAGTTCAATGATACAAAAATGGCATCTCTCATAAATCTCACTTAAGTTTCTATATCTCAATAAAGTATCATCATATTGAGATGTAGAGACAGAACTAGTTGATTCACCAGAAACAATAGTTGGAGAGCCTTCAATTTGGATTTGAGGACCTTCAGATACAACATGTTCCATGGAATCTGAACTTTCATCGACTTCACTCATATCTAAAGATTCATTTGTAGAAAATGGAATGCACACTTCCTTGACTTTATGTTTCTCCCAGTCCCATTTGCCATCAAAGATCACATCCCTTGAGAGTATCACCTTTTATGTTTTAGGATTAAGCACTCTAAATCATTTCTCACAAGTACCATGTCCAATAAAGATACCAATGACACTATTTTCTTTTAATTTATGCCTCAAATTTCCTGGAATGAGAGAATAACACACTGAGCCAAACACTCTCAGGTGTTTAATTCCAGGTTTTCTTCCACTAAATTTCTTAAAAGGTGTAATATTCTCCAATGCTTTTGTGGGACACCTGTTTAGAAGATACACAGATGTGTTCACTGCTTCACCCCAGAGATTACATGAAAGGTCTTTCTCATGAAGCATGCATTTAGCTATGACATCCCACATCGCCCAGGGGAGAGGATCCTCTAAGCGTTATATGTACATTCCCACCTACAATTAGCACGAGGCCTTTTGGGAGCTCACTGGCTTCGGGTTCCATTGGAACTCCGAAGTTAAGCGAGTTCGAGTAAGAGCAATCCCAAGATGGGTGATCCACTATGAAGTTCTCTTGTGAGTTCCCAAAACAAAACCATAAGGGTGTGGTCGGGGCTCAAAACGAACAATATCGTGCTATGGCGGAGTCGAGCCCAGAAAGTGGTGGAGCCTGGGCCGGGATGTAACATTAGCCATCTCCACTATAATTCTATTTTTCCTTGCTACAACTGCATTCTATTGTGGAGAATATGAAATAATGAGCTGCCTTTCTAACCCCAAAGATTCATAGAACTTTTCAAACTCATTTGAAGTGAACTCTCGTCCCCTATCAGTTCTCAATTTCTTCACAGAATAACCACTTTGAAGCTATACCTTAACTTTAAATTTATTGAACACATGGAAGACTTTTGACTTGCGTCTCAAGAAATAAACCCAGCACATCCTTAAGTAATCATCAATTAATGTAATGAAGTACCTATTTCCACTCATTGTTGGTGTTTGCATAGGGCTATACACATCTAAATGTATTAGCTCCAGTGTATCTTTGCTCTTCAAGTTGATCCTTTTGGAAAAGACTCCATGTGATTCTTTCCTAATGCACATCTTTGACACACACTTTCACTGTCATGCATCATAGGTAATCCAAGAACCATATCATGTTCCTGCAACTGTTTCAAACTCCTATAATTTAGGGGGCGTTTGTTTGCCCTCACTAAAAGGTACTGGACTGGACTGGACTAAGGGTTAGTCCAGTCCCATGTTTGTTCCTGACAGGGACTAAGTTTAATGAGACTAAGTCTCACTAGCTTAGACTAAATCAGGGACTAGCTGGTCTTAGTGAAACCCCTCAAAAATCATGGGACTAGCTAAGACTGTCCCCTTTCTCCTCGTCGCCTTGCTCCTCGACCACTCACATTCGAAAGCCATTGGACTAAATGCTTTTCACAACCAATTTCCATATAAAATACCAAATTGAAGAAAAGATTGGAATGGACAAGGGAGAAAAAGATGGAGAAAAAGAGGGAGATAAGTGGGCGGTAAGGAAGGATTAGAGGGATAAAAAAAGGATAAAAAATATTAATAATTATGAATTAAATAATATAATATTAGAGTTTGTTAATTATCCTACTTATTAGTCCGACACTGCACCAAACGCTTCACTAAGCTAGTCCAGCTTAGTCTAGTCTAAGCCAGTACAACTTAGTCCTTGAAACTAGTCCAGTCCGAGATAGTCCGGTGCAACAAACGCACCCTAGGTGTCCAAACCTTCTATGCCACATTGTAGCACACTGATGCACATTAGCTTTTAATACCAATTAATCATTGGATTTGAACACTAGTAGAAAGCACATGTTCCCATTTTGGTTCACACTAACCACCAAGTTTGTCGGTGTTCTGTCATCAAAGATATACACCTTGTAATCACCAAACACAAGAAATACCCATGTTCAGTCATCTGTCCAACACTGAGTAAATTCTCTGCAAGTCCAGGTACTAGCATGACTTCTTTTATATACCTATTTCTCTTCTAAGTGTCAATAACAAGAGTTCATTTGCCTTTCACATCAACTAAAACCCATGTGCCAACTTGTTATTTTGCTTTAATACTTCTGTCAATGTTCACAAGCAGATCCTCTCTGGAGGTTATATGATTGCTACATCCATTATCTATATACCATATGTCACTCACAACTTTCACTTCACTTGTTTGTTTAACAACAAAAAGATTTCCAAGTTCTTCCACTTTGTTTGCAAAATTCCATTGTTGAACATTCTTATTGAGATTACAGACCCTTGCAATATGGCCAAGCTTGCCACACTTATGACATTTGATCTTCCCTTTCGGCCAACACTTTCCATAGTGAAGCTTATCACAGTATTTGCAAGCACCACCAGTATTGCTAGTGTCATTTCTTACACCTAGAGTGAACTTGTTATTCCATTGTTTCTCCTTGAACTTGAAATTCTTCTGAAATTTTGCTCCACTAGCTTTGGAATTTTGATTACCAAATTTACCATTCTTAGGTGAGATATTCAAACTAGCAAATGCACGCTCGGTACTACTTTCTCCATGTCTAGCTGGTCTCAGTTCATAACCTTTCAATATAACAATCACATCTTGAGCATCAATTACTTCAATATCTTTAGTGTTCTCTATAACATAAGCTATACTATCATATGTTTTGGGTAAATTGATCAATAACTTTTACACAATTCTCTTATTACTAAGATCTTCTCCATAACTCTTCATCTGATTTATCAAATCAAACAACCTAGCCAAATATGTTGCTAGAGACTCACATTCATTCATACGAGTATACTCACAATCACGACGAGGACACTATAATTTCACAGATCGTACCTGTTTGTCTCCTACGAACTCTTTCTTCAAAATATCCCATGCCGCTTTTGCAATTTCTAAAGTTGCAATGCATGGAAAAATCTAATCCGATACAACTCCTTAAATGATTCCAAAAGCCCTTGCATCCTTGACCAAATTTTCATGATGCAACTTCATCTTCACCTTTGTTATCTCTTCCTCCGCCTTCGTTGGAGAAGTAAAACCCGTCTCAACAGTACTCCATAACTCGTGTGATCGAAAAATCGTCTTCATTCAAATTTTCCAGAAATCGAAGTTCTCTCCATTTAATACCGAAGCTCCAAGCTCCCCTTCGCTAGACCCAACCATATGAGACTAAGATCACATCCCTCTCTCACTAGTTTCTCTGCAATGAGATGTTGCGAGAATGAACACTCACAGAATCGACGCCCAGAGATTTTAGACCCAACCTGGCTATGAGGCCATGTTAGATTTAGTAGGGAATGGAACACTGTGAGCTATGACTTTACAGATTCACTCAGAATTTAGATGAAATTCCGATACAAAGATGTATGATGATGATGATAGAGAGAACGGAAAGAGAGCAACAGAGAATATGACTCTGACATTTTCACACATTTTCACACATTCACCATGACATGCGCTAGAGAGAATGTGAAGAAAAATCACTCCAATTCTAAGGGTTATACACTTTTGGCAGTATTCAAAATACATCCAAGTAATCTCAACCTTCCATCTTACACCCTATGAGATGTAGACAATTGGTACCTTACTTACTTAAGACCTATGAGACTCAAATAAAAAAGATACAACCAAATCAGCACTTAGCTAATTATTCTAGCAATATAGCTAGAATTACAACTGCCACATCAGATCACAATTTACACACTAACATATAAGACTAATACTAATATGGTTCTTGTGCATCAAGAAAAGTAAGAAGGATATTATCACTTACAGTTAAGACTGCCCAACAAAGTTTAAAAAAAAAAGGATTGATTGATTATTGCAGTGTGGGGAGATCGATTGTCCTTCTCATTAATCATTTTAGCATAATAGTCTTTTGGAAAAAAAAATTATTGTGACGGAAACACGAGTGGTATACCACGTGTTTTTATGTAAGTGGTGGGAAATTTTATTTTTTAAGTTATTAAATTTTAACACACATATTCCATAATTTATATAGTGACACATAGTGTACTACCCCGTGTGCCAATCACAAAAAAAATCTCTCAGTCTTCTGAGCTTGGCGGTTTGCCACATGCTAACCACTTTCAATAGATTCACTCTCATTTCTCATGCCTATATGTGTATACTAGTATTGTAAATTCAAACTGAAATGTCCCCATCATCCATCCCATGTGCCCAGTTGGGCCATTAACATTTAAAAGTAAATAATACTTGTCTGTTACAAATATCATGGTGTGATTGAATAAATTCTAGATAAATTGATTACTAGTTTTTTTTCTTTTTCTAAAACAAATAATTCTCCTCTTTTCTACTATTATAAATAAAGATACTATGTAAGAGAATAACATACATCTCATAAACATTAAGAAAAATCCCTATACTTTCCTCCACTCTCTCTTGCCGCACCCCTATTACTTATCAGTTAATATAAGCCATAACATTGTCATATTTCTTATATGATTAAAGAAAAAGGAAAAAAAAGAAAAAGAAAAATAATGGAGGCTAAGCTAATAATATTATTTACAGAAATGGTTTATTGTCATGGGCAAGTTGGGCAGGTGATTCTTATTGTTGCCAACTTGTGAACCAATTAATATATTACTGCATTAAGCAACAAGGGCAAGCATATTGCTTTCAAGTTTCAAGAAAGACATGGTTAAATTTAAGTAGAAACAAATTTAAAGAGAAGTTATATTACTTGCCTGCCGGGCACCACGGCCAGAAGGAGGAGAAGAGACCAGTTTTAGGAATCAAAATAAATAATTTACATACAGATTATGACCGAAAGATCGACTTCCCCTTTTACCATGTAACCTTTTAACTTGTCGAATAAATAAAGTCCTGCGTTAACTATAAAATGTCATGCAGTGAATATAAAGCATATACATGGTTAGGTGTGAGTGTATGTGTATGGCAGACTTTATTTGAGAATGTGTATGTAAGAAGCATTTATCCTATTTCGTACTACAGTCTAGTGGTATTCTTCTTCACTTGTAAGTGAGAGGTTTTAGGTTTGATTTCATTAAAGGCGAAGAACCACATTATTATGGCAAGCCCATTGTTAGACTTAGCACACTCTCTCATTCCATTAGTATAGATACTATTGTTTGTTAAAATAAAAAAATAAAAAAAGCACTTACGTTTGTTTGTGAGTATTTATACTAGATGCGCCTTCATCACAAGCTACCAAATAATATTTAAAACATGTTAATCATCTAAAAGCGTTTATGGTCATTTTAAAAGCAATTTCGATAAGTGAAATGCTAAGAATACTCTCTCAAAGTGGGACTCTCTATGGACTATCTGCCACCTCATTATTTTGAAGTGAGTAATACTAAAAATATGGAAGCATTTTTGCTCATCATCATAAACTATAGTATATGCTCACCATACATCTAATTATCTGTCACGTATCATTTTACTTAGCTATAGTTATTTTTTTTCAAAATTGAAAAATTAACATTTAATGTGAAAATTAACTATAGTTAGATGAGAGGACACGTGACAGATAATTAGGTGTATGAAGAACATACAACATAGCTATGGTGGTGAGCAAAAATATTCTTTTAAAATATTCATCAATTACCACCACTGCTTTACTTGAACTTTAGGGGTGTTCAGATCACCACTCTCTTGTAAACATATGAAAAGAACTAAAGAAGGTCAAAAGGCCACTTTACTGCACTAACAGCCAGGCAAGGCATAAAATTGCCATTAAATTAGTTCTTTTTTTGCATTAGGGAGATGGGGAGTTCAGCAAAACTACATAGTAAGCAACTTAATTCAATTATGAATCTATGATTATAATATATACTGTAGAGTGTTAATGGAAATGTGGAATAAATTAAGCATTATTCTATTAGTTCGAGACTTCCAGTGAGTTGTCAACATCTTCGTTTTCTATATTCTACAACTTGGCCATTTACATAATTCCTTAATCTTCTCCCATCGACCATCTTTGCATCCAGATCTATATGAGCAACACACACACACGTGTTGACTATAACTGACTAAGACAAAATGCCAACTCAGCATGCCAACTCAGCTTAGTTTGTTGAGATATATGGTTATACGGTTAAGATGAAGGCTTAGCATGTAAGGAAAGACACAGCAGCTATATAAGTTGTTATTCTCTGTAATAAGTGGTGCGATGTATTTTCATTCATACAATACAAGATTACATTTGCCTTTGTTTTCTCTCTACCTCCATAGCTTTCTTGTTCTTTAAGCTAGCTACTATAACTTTCTATATCCTTGTTCTATATCGTTAACATGGTATCATCGCCATGGATTGATCTTTGGTGATCTTCTTCCGATGTGGGTGCAACAAGCTTAGCTGTTCGAGTGCATTTTCTGGGTTTCACGGTTCAAGTTCTCAGGTTTTGTTTTCGATTACTAGTTTTCTTTCCGGCCTATCAACTGTTTGTGATAATGTCTCAATGAGAATTTTCTTGGGAATTTTGGAAGTGTCGAGGCCGATAGCCGTATACTTCAGATTTGTTAAGACTTCAAGGCCGAATGCCATATTTGAGAATGTTTAAGGCCAATTGCCATTTCTCAGTTTCTATGACATTGTTGATTGTATTTCCCTAAGGCCGATTGCCGGGATTTTCTGTTGTCTAAAGATTGTCTATTAATTGGGTTTTCTGTGATATTGTATCTTGTGCTTCTTCAAGGCCGATAGCCGAAGTATAAAGATTGTTTCAGAGTGATTTTTCTTGCGTGGTTGCTTTGTGACGAGTTAAATTCTTGGTGGGTGATATTTGGTTGTTTATGAGTTTTTGCTTCCATTCTTGAAGTTCTTGTGATAATGGTTGAGTCTACGGTAAAGATTGAAGGGTTATTAGGCATGCTAACAGTAAAGCTTGGTGATGATAATTTTGTTAAGTGGAGTTATCAGTTTCAATCAGTACTAAGAGGATATGATCTGTTTGATTTCTTCAATGGTGAATCTGTTTGTCCACCAAAATTTGTGATTGATACAGAATCAGGAGTTACAAAATAAATTACTTTGGCTTATAAAGAATGGGTTAAAAGGGATTCAGCATTGCTCAGTTTATTGATTGCTACGTTAACTGATGATGTTATGGATCATGTAATTGGCTGTAAAACGTCTCATAAGGCTTGGACTGTTCTGCAAGAAAGATATGGGTCGGTTTCAAGAGTTCGAATTAATCAATTGAAAACTGAGTTTCACACTGCACAGAAAAGTGAGGAAACTGTGGATAAGTTCTTGTTAAGATTGAAAGGCATAAGGGAGCAGTTGGTGTCTGCAGGAGAGAAAATTACTGACAATGATTACATAATTGCAGTGTTGACTGGTTTGCCAACTGAGTTTGAAATGATCAAGACTGTGATTTTGGCAAGGGAATCACCAATTTCTATGAAAGATTTTAGGGCACAATTGTTGAGTGCATAAGGAACAATTGAGTCACGGATTCAATCTGTACCATCCTCTATGTCTGCAATGTATGTCAATGGTGCAAATTCTGATAATCAAATGTTCCAAGGTGGTTTTGAACAGGGAGAAAGTTCTAATGCTCAACGATTTCGAGATGATCAGTTTAGTAATGGTTTTCAATGAGGATCTAGTTTTGTGGGACATGTGAATAGAGGTCTCCATACTCAACAGAGAGCTAATAATTACAAAAACAGAAAGTTTGTTGGTGGTAATCATTTTTCTGGTGGGAGTAATAACTCACAGTATTATTCTGGTGGAAATACTGTGGGAAATAGAAGTGGAGGAAATTGAGGCAATTTCTCTAGCTATAATAATTACTCTACTGGAGGTAATTCTTTTGGTGGGAATAATAGGAATTCATTCTCTGGTAATGGTTCAAACATGGGTAAATGGACTGGCAATACTAGTTTCAAGGCTGGTGTTTCTCCTGAATGTCAGATTTGCTCTAGGAGAGGGCATACAGCTCCTAATTGCTACTATAGGTCTGAATATGGAAATTCTCAATCATCTGGGATTACAATGTGTCAAATTTGTGGGAAAAGGGGGCATATTGCTCTGGAATGCTACCATAGGAACAATTATGCATATCAAGGGAGTCCACCACCACCATCTCTTGTTGCAATGACTGCACAAACACAGATTGATCAGAATGAAGGTACTGTGGTTAGTAATGGTCATGGTTTTGATGTCAATGATCAGTGGATAATTGACACAGGTGCAACACATCATATGACAGCCAATATCAATAATCTCAATCAAGCTATACCTTATCTTGGTGATGAACAGATAACTGTTGGTAATGGTAAAAGATTAAAAGTTTCTCATATTGGTTCTAGTACATTGTCTACTTTTCAACATCTTTTGTTACTAAAGAGTGTGCTATATGTTCCTCGGATTACTGTGAATTTACTCTCTGTTAAAAAGTTATGCAAAGATAATGGCTGTTGGTTTATATGTGATGATGTGGTCTTTTTTATATAGGACAAGGCAACAAAGGTGATTCTGTACCAAGGCAAGAGTGATGGTGGGGTACTGTTCACTATACCAGTTAATGTCTTCCATACTTCCTTTGCTGCAAGATTGAATAAGTGTGCTGCTTTTCTTGGAAATAAGGTCCAAGTTTCAGCTTGGCATAGAAGATTAGGACATCCTGCAGAAGATATCCTGGCACTTATGTTAAAGAATTCCCAGATTTCAGTTAGTTCAGATTCATGTCCTTCTCTTTGTGTATCTTGTATTCATGGAAAAATGACTAAACAATCTTTCCATGTAAAGCAAGTTAGGGCTACACATTTGTTTGAAAAGATTCATTCTGATGTATGGGGTCCATCTCCAAAGTTGTCCATTGAAGGATATAGGTACTACATAAGCTTTGTAGATGAATTCTCAAGGTTCTTGTGGATCTTTCCAATGAATAATAAATCAGAGGCATTTTAGATATTTGTCAAGTTTTACTCTTTTATTTTGAATCAGTTCAATGTCTCTATCAAGTGCTTACAAACAGATGAATGGGGAGAATATATGAGTAACCAGTTTGTGAGTTTCCTTGAGAATAAAGGAATTGTTCATATGATGTCATGTCCATACACTCCTCAGCAAAATGGTCTTGCTGAGAGAAAGCATAGGCATGTGGTTGAGACAGCCATAACTCTGATGTCTGATGCAAATTTAAATTCTACATTCTGGTATCATGCATGTTCACATGCTGCATTTTTAATTAACAGAATGCCAGCAACTGAAATCACCATATCAAGTCTTATTTGGTCACTATCCAGAGATACATCATCTAAGGGTTTTTGGATTAGTTGTCTATGCTTTGTTAAGGCCCTATAATGAGAGCAAACTGCAGCAGAGATCTGCTCAATGTGTGTTTCTTGGCTTTGCAATGGGATACAAAGGTGTAGTATGTTACAATCTAAATACAAAGAAGTTGATATTGTCTAGACATGTTATACATGATAAAGAGGTATTTCCATGTAAAAATATGGGATTTTCAACTACACCAAGACAACAGCAATCCGGTAATGTTTCTCAAGTTCCAATTGTTATAAAGCTGCCTCATATTGGCTCTGCAATTCAGAATGCAGATCTACACTCATCAAGACAACTCAGTCATGCATACTCTTCAGGCAACTCATTGAATTATGGTAGTACAAGTCCAGTTGTTTCAGCCCCAAATGAATTGGTATCTGCTACTAGTAATTCTATGGTGTCAATACATTCTGAAACTGCAAATCTCAGTTCCCATCAACACCATCACCATCACTCTGGTACAGAAGCTATATCACCATCACCGTTGTTTCCTGTTCATCAAAGTTCTCAATTGGAGGTACTTTTGCCAACTCAGCCTTCCTTATCTGGAAATTCTAGTGATACTGAAACTGTGACATCAGTTTATCCAATGGTGACAAGATTAAAAAATGGTGCAATAGAGAGGAAACAATATGCTAGTTTCTTAGCTACTTTTCCTGAACTTCACACATTACAAATGAGTGATGAGGATTTATTTCATGGAGGATATTCTTTTATTTCTGAGGTTACAGATGCAACTGAGCCTTCATGTTTCAGGAAAGTTGTTTCAATTCCTCAGTGGCAATGTGCAATGCAAGAGGAATATGACTCACTGAGAGCTCAAGGTACATGGATTTTAGTTCCAGCCCCTGAAGATAGATCTATTGTTGGTAGTAAGTGGGTTTACAAACTTAAAAAGAACCCAGATGGAAGTGTGTCTAGGTACAAAGCCAGATTAGTTACACAAGGTTTTTCTCAGGAGCATGGAGTTGATTACACTGAAACCTTCAGTCCAGTAGTGAGACACACCACAGTGAGAATTATACTTGCTATTGCTGCAATGAATCATTGAGAATTGAGACAATTATATGTAAAGAATGCATTTTTGCATGGAGATTTGCAGGATGAGGTGTATATGAAACAACCACAGGGCTTTGTTGATAGTTCTCATCCAACTCATGTTTGCAAATTGTTAAAATCTCTCTATAGTCTGAAACAAGCTCCAAGAGCTTGGAATTCAAAATTTACAAGTTATTTTTAATCATGGGATTTTCTGCATCACTCTCAGATTCCAGCTTATTCATGAAAATAGATGATGGTGAGACTATTATACTACTGTTGTATGTTGATGATATCATTCTAACTGGATCCAATTCTGTCAAACTCCAGAACACAATTGAAGAACTCTCTGCAGTGTTTGACTTGAAGGATTTGGGAAGACTTACATATTTTTTGGGTTTACAGATTCAATATAGGCAGAATGGTGACATTTTTGTGAATCAAGCAAAGTATGTAAAGGATTTAATTCACAAGGCAGGTTTGGATTCTTGTAAATCAGCAACAACTCCTTGCAAACCTCATCATCAATTACTTGCCTCAGAAGGGACAGTGCTATCCGATCCGAGTATGTACAGAAGTATTGTCGGCTCACTACAATATCTGACCTTTACTAGGCCTGATATTGATTTTTCTATCAACTCAATTTGCCAATTCATGACAGCACCAACAGATGTCCACTTTGGGGCCGTCAAAAGGATTTTGCGTTATCTCCAAGGAACAATAAATCATGGTATAGTATATTCAGCACAGTCCGACTCCAACTTAATAGCATTTTCTGATTCAGACTGGGCTGCTGACTTGAACACCAGAAGATCTGTGATAGATAATGTCGTGTTTATTGAGAACAATCCTGTGTCTTGGCAATCAAAGAAACAGTCTTCAGTTTCAAGGAGTTCTACCGAAGCTGAATATAAAGCACTTGCTCATACTGCAGCTGATATTGCTTGGGTGAGACAGATTCTGAAAGATGTCCAGTTTCCTGTTCCTTTTCCACCAATCATACATTGTGATAATATGTCAGCCATATCATTGAGTGCTAATCCAGTCTTTCATTCAAGGATTAAGCATCTTGATACTGACTATCACTTTGTAAGGGAGAGAGTACAAAAGGGTGATTTGGAGGTACTCTACATTCCTACTGAAGAACAGACTGCAGATGTCTTAACCAAAGGTCTCCACAACCCTTCATTTCTTTAGCATTGCTTTAATCTTAAGCTGGGGAACCCCAGTTAAGATTGAGGGGGGATGTTGACTATAATTGACTAAGACAAAATGCCAACTCAGCATGCCAACTCAACTTAGTTTGTTGAGATATATGGTTATACGGTTAAGATAAAGGCTTAGCATGTAAGGAAAGACACAGCAGCTATATAAGCTGTTATTCTCTGTAATAAGTGGTGCGATGTATTTTCATTCATACAATACAAGATTACATTTGCCTTTGTTTTCTCTCTACCTCCATAGCTTTCTTGTTCTTTAAGCTAGCTACTATAACTTTCTGTATCCTTCGTTCTATATCGTTAACAACACACACATATATTTATGTTCCATCTTTCTCCTTTAAACTTTGCCATCAGTTACTACAAAGGCTCCCAATAGGCTTCTTAACTTAGTTTACTTCCCAATCTCCATTTGCTTATCAAGATTTAAATAAGGGGTTTTTGAACTTTAATCCTTCAAGAAGATTAAAATTTTAAAAAAACCTGGTGTTAAATTGAATATTGATTTTTAGTCCCTAATGTGTCCTTAATTCAAAATAATTAATGTGTATTTTATTTAATATCTCCCATCAAATATTTAAATTTATTAATTTTATTTAACATTCTTCAAACTTGAAAGACTCAATTAATGTACCTAAATGTTAGTACCGAAATGTGTGTACCGAAATATATTATATTGAACTAATATATTTAAATGTTAGTACCGAAATGTATTAATATTAAATTAATGTACCTAAATGTGTATACCGAAATGTATGCACCGAAATGTGTGTACCTAAATATATGCACCGAAATGTATATACCTAAATATATGCACCTAATATATGCACCGAAATGTGTGTATCTAAATATATGCACCGAAATGTATGTACCTAAATATATACACTAAAATGTATTAATATTAAATTAATGTACCTAAATGTGTGTACCGAAATGTATGCACTGAAATGTTAGTACCAAAATGTCACATCCTGGCCTGGGCGCAGCCACCTCCAGGGCCCACTCCACCACCGTAGCACGATATTGTCCGCTTTGGGCCCCGACCACGCCCTCACAGTTTTGTTTCTGGGAACTCACAGAGCAACTTCCCAGGAGGTCACCCATCATGGGAGTGCTCTAACCCCCTTCTCGCTTAACTTCGGAGTTCCTATGGAACCCGAAGCCAGTGAGCTCCCAAAAGGCCTCGTGCTAGGTAGGGATGAGAATATACATTTAAGGATCACTCCCCTGAGCGATGTGGGATGTCACACAAAATGTGTATACCTAAATGTATGCACCAAAATGTATTATAATGAATTTAATATACCTAAATGAAGAAGTTACAGTACATCGAAATATATTGTATAACAAAAATTAGTTTATCTAAATGTTCACAATAAAAATATATTACAATGAATGAAATGAAAATAAAAATAATACATTAAAAATTAGAAAAGAAAAAGATAAATAATTAAAAAATCAAAATATAATTAATAAATGAGGTTATTAATGTATCAAGGGACTAAAATTAGATTTTGATCTTACTCATGGTTTTAATCAAAAAGTAATCTTTGCTAAGGACTAAAATGAAGTTTTCTATTTAAATAATCCCTATCTCGTGTATTTCTCATCAAACCCTGTTATTAATTTTCATTTTTTCTCGCTTTCTGGCAGGATATGGAATTTCGATGTCAGTATATCATGATAGCCCTATTTACGGTATCGATTTTGAAGACTGTCAAGGGTTTTGGAAATGGGTGGACAAATGCACATGCTACCTTTCATGGAGGCAGTGATGCCTCTGGGACAATGGGTACGTACCTACAATAACCTTTCTAATCATTATTGTTCCCACCAAAATAGAAACTTATTAAACATGCATGCATATATATATTTTCTGCTGTAGCTTGTAGAGTGTAGATATTTAGAATTATATACACGTGTGCTGTCAATAAAATGAATGCACGTACGGTGGTTGTTCGGAAAAGTGAAATAATGTGAATTATTTTGGGGGGGGGGGGGGGTGGGTGGTGGTGCAGGTGGTGCTTGTGGTTATGGGAATCTATATAGCCAGGGATATGGGACATACACAGCTGCATTAAGCACTGCTTTGTTCAATACTGGATTGAGCTGTGGAGCCTGCTATGAGATTCAATGTGTGAATGACAAAATGTGGTGCTTACCCGGTGCCATTACAGTAACCGCTACCAACTTCTGCCCACCAAACTTAGGTCTTTCTAATGACGCCGGAGGCTGGTGCAATCCTCCACTGCAACACTTTGATCTTTCACAGCCCGTTTTCCAACACATTGCTCCCTACAAAGCTGGAGTTGTCCCTGTTCAATACAGAAGGTAATCAATTATATCCTCAATTGGCATATATCTAATACTAACTTTAACTAACTAATAGCACATGACATGATTGATCCTGTGGTCTAGCATCACTCAGTCTTTACTGTGTTAGAAGAAGTCTTGAGTTCAAATCTCATAGCCACTAGACAACAGTTGATAAATGAAAATACTAATGTTAACTAACAAACCAATTAATATTGCAATGCAGGGTTGCTTGCAAGAAGAAGGGTGGAATCAGATTCACAATAAATGGGTACCCCTACTTCAATCTGGTGCTTATAACCAATGTTGGTGGAGCTGGTGATGTGGTGGGTGTGTCTATTAAGGGTTCGAAAACCGGTTGGCAGGCTATGTCCCGGAACTGGGGTCAGAATTGGCAAAGCAACTCCTACCTTAACAGTCAGTCCCTTTCTTTCAAGGTCACAACCAGTGATTGCCGCACTCTCATCTCCAACAATGTAGCTCCTCCCAACTGGATCCCAGTTCTAATTAACTAAGCAAGTATCAGTACTAATTAATTACAATCTACAGAGAAAACATGTGAATCGTACATGGAGACTGTGAGGCCCTTTTTTAAAATGGCCCTCGCAACTCGCAGGCAGCGACTTGAGTCTTGTACATTTTGTGTTGGGCTGGCTTTTCAGTGGCACCGTGAATATTTCACAAGAGCCACTAGCTTAGCTTGCGTGTGTATTTTTAGTTTTCGTTCCGATGTATTGGCTGAGGTGAAGGGGATTTGTTTGTTTGCCACCCGCCAAGGCAAAGAAGAGAATGCAAGTCAATTCTGCATTATATCTAGGGGTGGGCATAAAAACCGTCAAACCGCAAAACCGAATCGAACTGTATGAAAAAAAACCGAAAAAAACCGTGTTGACCGGAAAAGTCAACTTTGGGTGAAAAACCGAACCGAACCGTTTAAACCGGTTCCGGTTTCGAATGTCCAAGAACCGGCCGGAACCGAACCGAACCGTTTTATTAATAATAAATAAATTAATTAAATATATACACACATGTCATGGTATAATAGGTTGAAAATTGGTTTCACCAAATTGCAAAGCAGAGGATCCCACCCTAATTAGGGTTACTCACACGGCTGGCTAGTTTCAGTTCACACACAACACACGGGGCTTGCTTTTTAGTCTTTACAGTTTACACACACACCCCCCACGTCGCACCCCCCATCCCTCAATCCTGATTCCCCCATTTCAGCAATTATTTGAGTTCAGCAATTATTTGAGATCCATTTCAGCAATTATTTGAGATTCATTTCAGCAATTATTTGAGTTCAGCAATTATTTGAGATCCTTTTACCGGCAAGGCGACCCGCCGACCCCCACTCACGACCTCTCATTCTCAACTGCCATCTTCTTCGAATCTTCTTCCCCACCGGAAGATAAAAATCAGAGGGTAACATCTCCTGCTTCCACTTTTGCTACTTATTTTTTCATTCCTGTATCCAAGATTCAAAGTGATATCCCTCGTTTTGCCATACAAAATTATTTTGCATCTGAGCATATTCATTCTTTATTTGATGTTGGCTGCTTCTTTTGTGGTGAATTTAAATTCAGTGTTCCTGTGTAGATTGAAGGGAATCAAATCACTGGTCTTGTAGCTTCTGATTCCAGTGACAAGTCAAAAGAAGAACCTGGGGATCAAAAGGTTTGGTAACTTCAACTAAATATACTATTAAATAGTCATCTTGCATTGCATGATTATTGGTGGAATACACAGTCAACAGCTAAAAGGATCTCAAATAATTGCTGAACTCAAATACCTCTTAAACTTATTGACACTTTGTTGGCATTTTTCGAAGAAACCTTTTCAATTGTTTTTAGAGGAGACAGGCTATTCAGAAGGAAAAAAAATCCAAATTTCTGAAAAAGTATACAATTGAATTAATTAAGGCAACTGCTTCTTCTTGCTCTTCGAGGCATGCATGATTTTTCCCATGCTGACCATCCCACACCCTTCTAGGCTCCTATTTAAACTTAAAGCTAGTTATTGGACCTGAGAGTGTGAATCAGTCGTTTATGTTTGAGTGAGTGATTTTTAACTTTTAATGTTATAATTATGCATTTTATACATTGCATCAACATTTAACGTTGTGACTTATAAACGTAAATAATTGTACTTAGTATTTAAACGGCTTTGACTAAATGTTCTTCTGCAGGAACCCAAAGCAGGAGTAGGTTACATTACTTACATATTGTTACTGTTATAGTGATCATTGGTCAGTGTCTTTATGCACTATTTACTGAGTGTTTGACAATCTGCAGGCCAAAAATAGAATTTTGCATATGTTGTCAAGTACATGTTCGAAGGAGTATACATTTCCTTGTTCAGTGCTTTGTAGAATCTGAACGTAAGTGGCTGTCACTTGGTCCCATCCTATTTCACTTGAGTTACAGTTGGTATCAGATCTGTTGGTGCTGATTCATGACTAACCTCCCACCCATAAAGTCTATTCTTCACCCTTTTAGATGATTAAGGAAGTGATAACAAATTAAATTCATGCATAAGGGTGTATGAATGGGAAAGGGATCCTTGCTTCAATGATGCTGCTATATTTCCATGTGATTTGAATGTTAAGTGAAAAATCATAGAATCTGGCCATATACCATAAATATCACTATTCTTTAGCTCTGTTGTAAAGCGTTCAGAAAGTACTCCATATTAGTGTTGAACCGCGAACCGTCATTATGAGATTAATTGCCTACTTAAACTAAGAAGCATTAAACGTGATATTTTTTCAAATCATATACTAAAGATTTTCTTTTGTCTGTGTTGTCAACTCGAAAGTTAAAACCTTAAATTGAATCAAAACTGGCATATTGGAGTGATAACAAATGATCATTCTAATTTTTCAAATAGAGCTCCCATTTGTCTGTGCACTTAGTTTTCCATTTGTTTTATATTACCTATGTGTGTGCACTTGTGAGCATGCCTCTGTCAAATTCTCTTTTCTGTTTCGAATTAGCTTCAATTGTAACTCACAGAGCTTAGCACAGGCACCTTAGACGGGATTGGAGGTTCTACCTTAAGCAGATACCGTGCAAGGTTGCAATAATTCAAGATAGCTTGGCAAATTCCTTTCTACGCAAGAAAATTCAGGTCAGAATCTTGTCATATTCCTTTCTACAAAATGCTTTACAAATACAAGATATATACTGTTCATTCTGCCATAAGGACTTCATCAGCTGTAATATCCCTGCATTAAATCTTAGCCATCTTTGAATTTTTGGTAGAGAGTTTCATCATACATTGGTGAGGTTGCCTCCATATTCTTAACAACATCATTTTTATTTTTGTCTATTTTAGGGATGACAAACCAATCTACATCACATGATTTTTGTTCTTCTGTTGCATCTGTTTCTTCATCATCACCTTCGTCATTACCGGGTCCAACACCATCACCACCAACTCAAACCCAATCCCAACCACCAACTCCACCACAACCCGAACCACCAATTCCACCCCAAGCACAATTACCAACTCAACCGAGTGGTATTCCTCCATTGCCTCCTCTTGTGAACAGTAGGCGTAGGGCAAAAGTGTGGGAGCATTTTGTTGAATACGATGACATAGAAAACATTGTGAAGCCAGATGGGACCAAAGAAACAATAATCAGAAGGAGAGCTAGGTGTAAGTACTGTACTAGTACCTTTGCTGCTAACCCTTCTGGAAATGGTACTTCAACTGTTACAAAACATATTGAGGGAGGAAGATGTAAGGGTTACCCTGGAAAAAATCAGGATAAAAGGCAAAAGACTTTGTCTTTTGATGATGGTGTTGGTACTCTTATGGCTAGGGCGAATACGAAAGAGGATTGCATAAAGGCGTTGGTACAAATGGTTGTCCTAGATGAGTTGCCATTTGCACATGTTGAAGGGAGAGGGTTTAGGTTTTTCTGTAGTGTTGTTTGCCCCCACTTTTATCCACCATCTCGTAGGACACTTGCAAGACACTTTGTCTTTATGTTTGATGAAATGAAAGAAAAATTGAAAACAGAGTTAGCCTCACAACCGACACCTGGACAAGTCTTCAAAAGGTAAACTACATGGTGATAACGGCACATTTCATAGATAGTAATTGAAAGTTGCACAAAAGAATACTAAACTTTTGTGTCATAGCTAATCACCAAGGGAACTCTATTGGAAAACTTCTTGAGGTTTGTTTACTAGAATGGGGTTTGGAGAATGTTCTAACCATCACGGTTGATAACGCTTCTTCAAACAAGGTGGCAATAGAGTATTTGAAGACAAAGATGTGTCATTGGCAAAATTCACGAATGATACTTGAGGGAAAGCACATGCATGTCAGGTGTTGTGCTCATATTGTTAACTTGATAGTTCAAGATGGTTTAAGGACGTTAGATAAATCCATCTTAGCTATTAGGAATGCATTGGTATATGTAACGTCTTCTCCACAAAGGGTGGAAGCTTTTAGGAGTTGTGTTAAGAAAGAAAAAATTGAATGCAAGGGTCTTGTTTTTCTAGATGTGCCAACGAGGTGGAATTCCACCTATTTGATGTTAACGAATGCTTTGAAATTTGAAAAAGCTTTTGTGAGAATGGGAGATGATGAGATTGCATACTTGTCATGGTTTGGTGAAGATTTGCCGAGAGAAGAAGAAAGGGTGGGTGGACCTTCCAATGGTAAAAAGAGGCATGGGCCACCAAATATGGAAGATTGGAGCAATGCCGCTATCTTTGTCAATTTTTTGAAAGTGTTCTATCACATGACATTGAAGATGAGTGTTACTTTGCATCCGGCTTGTCATAATACTTTTTCTGATTTGCTTGCAATTGACGAAGAGATAGTTGATTTGTTTGTCAAAGAAGATATGTTATTAACTCAAACCTACACAAGCTTGATATTGCATGAAATGGCACTAAGCATGAAGGCAAAATTTGATAAGTATTGGGGTAATCTTGTTAAGGTGAACCCTTTTCTATTTGTGGGGCTTGTGCTTGATCCAAGATATAAACTGGGCTATGTGCCACATATTTTGAAGCGTTGTGGGTGTAGTATTGATGAAGCCATGGCTAAGAAGGATGAGATAAAAAGTCTAATCTTCAAATTATATGATGAATATGTTCCTTCTTCCAACCAACCAAGTGGTTCTAGTGCTAATAGTTGTTCTAATACTACTAGTACTACAACTACTATTAGTGGGGTTGATCTAAATCAACATGGAAGGGGGAAAAAACGAGCGGAAATGGATGAAAGTTGGATAAAAGAAGTTGAAGCAAGTAATGCCATGCTCTTGAACCATGAGTTTGATACGTACTTGTTAGCAAAAAATGAAAAAGTAGAAGTAGGTCAAGATTTTGATATTTTAAATTGGTGGAAATTGAATGGTGTTAAATACCCAGTGTTGGCACTAATTGCAAAGGAAGTTCTTGCAATTCCGGTCTCAACGGTAGCTTCAGAATCTGCCTTTAGCACGGGAGGAAGGATTGTGAACTCATATCGTTCTTCATTGACTCCTCTAATGGTAGAGAGGTTAATTTGTACTCAAAATTGGTTGATGTCAGACAACATCACAATTATAGACGATAAGACAATCTTGGAAGATATAGAGTTTTATGAAGCACTTGAAACAGGTATGAATATTTATTTTTCATTACTTTGTTTTTGTTTTTTCTCTTGTTTTATTGCATGCTTACTTTATTTATTTTTTCTAATGAGTTCTTAATTTTTATATGTTCTAGAAAAAAGGAATGATGGCACATCTAGCATTGGGGATTCATAAACTATTCAGTCCTAACTTATCACCTTTTACTAGTGATGGTATGTATGTAACTTTAATTTTTTAGCAACATAAGCTGCTTGCTATCTGAAATAATGTTTGATTCTGCTTGCTATCTACGGCCATCCTCGCTTGTGTTCTCCAGTGGATACGGACTGGTCGTAGAGGCTCCAACATCAAAATTGTTGAATTTGACCCCCATAGCCATAATTCTTCAAAAGAACTTTGTGTACAGAAGCATGAATTTGATTATAACCTGTTTCACTACAACCTTCATTACAGAAGCTTGTGTACAGAATTTGATTATATGAATTTGATTATAACTTTGTGTACAGAAGCTTGCGCCAATTCTCTTTAACCTTCATTACAACCTGTTTCACTACAACCTGTTTAAAGCATGAATTTGATTATATGTTGTTTGATTGTGTACAGAAGTTGCTGATTACACAGGAGCTGCTGCTTCCTGCTTGCTGTCTGAATTTAAAACTGATTACACAGGGGCGTGTTGCTGGGTAGTGATCTAGTGTTTAAAGCATGGATTTAAAACTGCTACTTCCTGCTTGCTGTCTGATTGTATTTGTCCAGTGCACTGTGCATATTTATTTTAGTTGTCTTGTCTCTTTTTGTTGACTTAGTAGTTGGTGCCACTACCAAAGACAATTGCATTAAAATGATGTGTTGTATGCAACTTTATATAATTAGTTTTAGAATATGTATTTGAATGTATGATGATTTGGTGTTCAAAAAATTTAGTATTTAGAACCGTAAACCGGCAAGAACCGAATCGGAACCGGTGTAAACCGAACCGTAAGGTTCTAGTAATAAATTTAAACGGAACCGCACCGAACCGAACCGTTGATATATTCCGGTTCCGGTTCCAGTTTAGGGATAGAACCGCACCGAACCGCACCGTGCCCACCCCTAATTATATCAGTCGTTCGCTGAGTTTATATTTTTGGAATACATTTGCGAAATGAGTAGTTCCTTCCTAGTTCCATTTGTGTCACCATCAATGGTATGAAGCTGTACTAATAGGTGGTTTACTGATCTGTTGAAGAATAATTTGTAATGATTTCGTTCCCTTTGCAAAAACTCTTTCATCTGTAGTGCAACATAATTAAAATGAACCATCCAGTCACCCGGGAGAGGAGAGGAGTTCACTCCAAAAATTGGTTCATGGGTTTTTCATCAAATAGACTGTAGGCACAATTTTCTTTACCAACATATCAACAACCACAAACGTTAGACATGATATGTTGAGTCGTTGTTGGAGGCGACAGATGGTTGTCCAAGCAGCACGGGCGAAAATCCACCAGAAGAAGATATGATGGGATTTGAACGATTTGTTTGCACCCCGAACCAGAAGAAGAAGGTGAGTTTTATCTCTTAAAACCCGAATTGGTTGTGGTTGTTAAATCGTATGCAGTTTTGGATTCCAAGATATGAATGATTAAAATCCAACCACTGATCATCTCGTGTTCCTGAAGAGATTTTTCAAAGAACAGTAATATGTTATTATTCAAGTTGAAAAAAAATTAGGGCCTTTGGTATTTTACTTGAATTCAACTTTTTAAATTTAAAAACAATTTTCAAGTTTTAGGCTTTAAAAAAACTTATTTGGTAAGACTATTTTCAAAAACTGAACTCAAAGCTAACTAAAAAAATATAATTGATTCTCTAAAAACATAAAAAGTGAGTTTTTAAACTTAAATTCTCTCATTTCTTTTATCTCCCTCCTCCCCTCACTCCAAATCTCCCTCCTCACCTCACTCCAAATCTCTCTCTCTCTCTCTCTCTCTCTCTCTCTCTCTCCTTCCTCTTTTTTTTTTTTTTTTACCTTTTTCATCTTTGCTCCAATTTGCTATCTTCATTCTCTCGGTTTTTTCTCTCACTTCTCTTCCTCTCTATCTCGTCCGATCTTCTCCCTTATTTCTCTTTCCTTCAATCATCTCTTACTTTCTTTCCTCATTTCTCCTCTTTCTCCCTCTCTTGCGACCCCCTCTTTTTAGATCTCTTTGTCTAGTTTAAGTCGTAAGATTTAAAAATCTCTCATGTTCCTAGAGTGGCAAACCAACCCATTAGATTGTTAAAGGGTAATTATTATGATCCACCATATTCTGAAAAATCAAACTAAACAGATCTTAATTACCCATTAACAACCTAATAAATTAATTTGCCACCTCTTACATTGATTAAACACAAGGAGGGAAAGAAACTTCAACCTTTTACATAGCTTTTTATACTTCATGTTTCATTGAATATACTCAACTCATTTTGTTCAACCTTTATCTCTTTACTCCTATGAATAACTACCTAACTTAAGGCATCAGAGAGTTGTTGGCCGGTATAAACCCCGTATCAAAATCCATGTATTTAAGTTCAAATTATAAATTGGAACATTCCAATTTAAAGTCCATTCAAGTTAAAATAAACAATGAATAATATCAAAGACTTACGACTTAAGGCATCAGAGAGTTGTTGCTTAGCTGGATGCTATGTTGGTGGGTGCGTTCCTCACTATATTTTATTGGGTAAGAAGAGAGAAAATATAAGAAGGGTAGTTTTATTTACACACTCGTTTTTACTTCTCACACTCTTTTCAATTTGCAGCCATTGGATTCAATAAATTGAAGAAGATTAATAACAAAAATTTAACAAGAGTGTATAGGATGTAAAAATGAGTGTGTGACCAGCACTATCCTATAATAATACTTGAGGGGCTAATTTTGGAAGAAAGATTGGGTAAGAAGCTAGGGTTGCTGCATTTTTGGGTGGTTTTTTTTATTAATGAATTTGTGAGTGGACATGAGTAAAGTAAAATTGATTAGAGCACTGTGCTCTTTCTTTCGCACCTCAAGTTTGAATATATTTTCCATATTTAGATGCTTTTGTAAAGGGTGATGCTAGAGAAATCATTGAAAAAAGAATTAAATAATCAACCGCCACATCGTGTGGTCTACAAAATATGGTTGAAAAACATCGTTTCCCTAACATTTTTCTAGTTGTAACTTAGTTTGTCCCAACTATTTATAGAATCAAATACAATACACATACAAATATATGGAGTTTTTAAAGTTGTTAGAATGACCCCCTGTCAACTTTGCCACTGCCACCACATCCACCGTCTCACTATTGCCACAACTGACACCACTGTCGCTGTCTTGCCATGGCCACCACTACCCCACCA
This sequence comes from Crataegus laevigata, assembly GCA_963580275.1. NCBI lineage: Eukaryota > Viridiplantae > Streptophyta > Magnoliopsida > Rosales > Rosaceae > Crataegus > Crataegus laevigata. The sequence goes on along the minus strand of OY756943.1, from coordinate 40,929,240 downwards.
CTTCCTACATTCTCCACTTCATTACCCTCGCATGGCCATCACCACCCCATTACCTTCACTTACTACAACCACTATTGCTACCAATCCCCCTTTCATTTTAACCATCACCGCTACCATTATTGCCAAACACGAATTTATATATTAGTACCAAACGCATTTTGAATGTTTTCATTCTCAAAATTATATTATGTTGTTTTTTATTTTACTAAATAGTTATTCAAAAATCGTTTTACAGTACATTACCAGACTAACCCCTTATATTTCTATTAGTTACAAGAGTAAAATGAGAATTTGAGAAAATTTTACGAACGAGTGTTTTTTATATATTACAAAACAGTGATTCAAAAATCGTTTTTCAGTATGGTACCAGATTAGCCTTCTATTTATATTAATTATAACGGTAAATTGGGTGAAAATTTAACAACGAGTGTAGTCAGCATTTTTGGGGTTTGAGTAGCATTACCATGCGAGAAATTAGTAGACACTAGAATTTGTATCCGCGCATTGCTATGAAGTTGAAAATTATATGAAAGATTATGCAACTGTAATCTTCATAAACAATGTTCAAGTAAAAAATTTGAGTTACGAACACCAATGCAATTTATAAACAACTTCATCATGAATGAAACAAATTTAAATATCTAAAGAGAATTCTATTTCTTCACAGTAGAAATGGGAAAATAATTTTTTGCTTAAAAAGTTGGGAGTAATAACTGCATCAATTACAAATGTAATATTGAGGGAATACCTGCCAAATAAAGCATATTACATTCTTAGCCTTTTCAAGTGCTACATGCAACGAATGTAAAGTTTGGATACCAGACTTTCTCCTAGCTTGAGTTGTATCCAAAGAAGGGGAAAATGACATTATTTTACAATAAATTGCAAAAAAGTGCCTTGCACAGCTCTCCATCCTGGAAGAAAACAAAGATAATCAACCAACAATGTACAATGATAAAACCATAAGACAAAATCGAAAGGTGACAGTGATCCAAAAAAAGTATGCACGATAACTTCAAAAATGAGTTTTGGAGAGAGAGAGAGCAAAGAGAGAGGTGAAGTCACCTTGTAATAATAGACCAAATCCTTTTCTTTTCTTTTTTTATTACCCAAGCTGCAATTTGACTTGTGAAATCCTAAAATCAAACACCCCAAATAAGGTTCAATCAAATTTCGGCACAAATATTAATTAGAAAAATCCTAAAGTGGAAGCGAAAAAAGGTTGAAACTTGCCTAATGTTATGTTTTCAGTTTCAGCATCTGCTTGTGAAAAATATATTGTTGTGACATGCCATATGTTGATCTCAGCTTCTCGGAAATGACATCAACCGTTGACCGCTAGGTAGGTAAAATTCATACGATATCTTACAAACCATGAGATAAATTATTGCATCAAAGTTTTATGCTAAAAGAAAACTCACGTTTCTATATGAACCCAAAGTAGGATTTTTACATATACATTATTGGATTCATAATTCAGATGAGTTTTTCGTACTGATCATCCATATTATGTGAAAAGCTGATTCTACCTTCTGCAGTAAGTAACAAAAAAAATTAAAAAAATTAAATTAGACAAAAAGGTTGGTTAGAATAAAAAAGAACCAATTGGAGAGATGAATAACCATTCTAACCAATCGGAAAAAGATACTTTTATATCCCAAAAAAAAAAAACTTGAGAGAAATTTGAAAAAGAAAAAGAACATAATTTCAATCATTTTCCAGTCTTTCAATTGGAATTGCACATAAAATTTACTAAAAATCCTAGATTCCATCACCCAACACTGAAAAATGAATCATGAAGTATCTTAGAAGCAGACAGACAACAGAAAATAAAGAAATGAACACGAAAGAACCGAAACGTTAAAAACAACACATACTCATTTTAAAGCCCAAAAATCCTGCAAAGACCTTTCACTCCCTGAAAAACCCCAATATCAGTAAAGTAGAAAAATCGAATTTGATAACAATGAAGAAACTCCCAAATTTCCAGTTAAAACAAAATTAATACAACCTCTGCAAAAAAACAATCAGATGATAAAAATTGAAATTCGTAAAGCATTTATGTAAATAGAGAAACTTCTGCAAAAAAAAAAAAAAAAAAAAAAAAAAACCAGAGCAACGGAAAATTAAGAGTGGAATCCGTTAAAAACCCACATTTAGAGATAATGGTATTTAGTAATACATCAGAATTTCATGCTGCATCACTTCTGCACTCTTTATTGTTAACTCCTAAAGCGGTGGCAAGGTATTACTAAATACCATGCTCTCTCATTTAAAGCTATGATTTTCATATGAGGCCAATGAAGGAACAATGAGGAACACTGAGCAGCGGTAAACATAATTCCATCATCGCCTTGAACTTGTAAAATTTAAATTTAAATAAATAAATAAAAACCTAATAGCTATTAATGCATATTCACCAGCAAAAATGAAATCACAGACCCTAAAACTTCGATCATTGAGTAAAATATTAACATTGGAAAAAGGAGAATAAAAGAATTCTGAAAAGGAAACTGAGGGTTCGTTTGTTGTACCGAATTATCTTGGACTGGACTAGCTTCAGGGACTAAACTGGATTGGCTTAGAATAGACTAAGCTGGACTGATTTGGTGAAGAGTTTGGTGCAGTGTCTGATTAAGGATTGAAATAAAAAGACTTAGAGTATTTGGATTTAACGGATGACATGACACAAAATCGAGCGCAATGGCGTTCTAGAATTAATATAGCCGATCCCACTTAGTGGGAAAAAACTTTGTTGTTGTTGTTGTATTTTCGTTTTCTTTTTTCTTTTCCCTTTTCTAGAATTCTTTGTCTCTTTCCCCAAATATCTCTTCTTACTTTCCAGTTCGTCACCGTCTCAATCTTTCTCTATCTATTTTCTCCCTCATCAGCAAATTCTATTCTTTTCACTCATTCTCAAAAAAAGCCTTGGCATTTTTCACAATCTTCAACTCATCCATTTTTCCAGAATCTTCGGGATCACTCCAAATTATTCAAAATTCTCTTTTGGTTACCATTTTGTCATCTGGGTTTTCTCAGAGCTTATTGTCATCTAGATGTTGAAATTGCAGACCAGAAGCATGTTTGATCCTCCTCCCACTCCACTCTAGTTCTATTATACATCCTTCATCTTCCATTTTTGCTAAATTATTACCGAAAAATCCAAACATATCCATTCCTCACAACCCCATTTATTATAATCCAAATCATATCATCGGTAATTGACATCATTATCACAAAGTTTGTTTGTGTTTTTTTTTTCAAACTTTGTCATATGGGTTATGTCATTTGGGTTTTGGCAGATCCTGTATCAAATAACAAACCACTGTCATCGTCCAAGGCCCCAGATCTGGCCGACCTAGACTCTTCTTTGAGCTAGAGCCTAGCGAATTGAGACTTGTTGGGAGAGTTGGCGAGCGAAGCAGGCGAATGAAGAAAATAAGCAAAGCAGACGAACGAAGCCGATGTTAACAATTTGTTGTTTTCGAGGGGTCTTACTAAGACCACCTAAGGAGGTTGCTAGTCGTGATGAGTCCCTCGTAGTACCATTAGAAGTAATCCTTGCTCCAAACAAACACTGGACTACACTAAGTGTTAGTCCAATCCAGTATAGTGAGACTTAGAGAAGCCAAACAAACAGGCCTGAGAGTATGGATCACATTGAATGGAAACCACAAACAACAATTAAATAAAAAAAAATGAAGAATAACAATTGAAAAGGAAAATAACAATTGAACCATAACTAAAAAAGATATTTGGTTTTAAATATCACAATTATAAAAGCAATTCATATAGGATGAGTGAGTCTGAACTTACAACGAAGTTAGGAGTGTGCAATCTCGCTATCAATTTGCTAAACCAAGATCATATATACCAAACGACAACATTTTAATCTTTCAAATTGCTCCTGGAAAAAAAAAAGTAAATTAAATGAGAGGATCTATACCTTAAGACAACAAAAAAAGTAGATTAAAGCTGGAAAGTATCAAACTTTACAATTTTCTCCAAAAGCATATATCACTAAAAAAAGTACCAATTTTTCCCATTAATCAGAAACTACGCAATATTATTTCATATTTTCCAATGAATTTTAAACCCTAAAATTGTCACATTTAGACGTTCTTTAACTCAAAAATTATTCAAGAAGCACTTGTCAAATGTTAGACAAAATTTGGCAATTTAAATAAAATCCATACAATGCAGTTATCACAATAGTCGAGACCAACATTTAAAAAATACAGATAAATTCACAGATATGGCGCATCATAAAAACTCATTGAGATTGAGATTACACTAAATTGAAAACATTCTTATTAAAATAGCGTAAGTCACAAAACACACAATCAAAACAACAACATAGACCTTACTTCAAACTTACAGAGACTCCAAAGAAATCCCGAACTCATTCGGCTACATAATTAAAAAAAATGAATAATAGTAAAAAAAATGATCCACCTGGACAAAAATTCTCACATGAACTATAATTGACACATGAAATTCTTAAGTTACCCAATTAGACCAAGAAGAACCAGTCTTTAATCGAGAATTCATCAAATAAAACAATGCACGAATTGACCAAATAAAACGACGAAAAATTGATTACAACAGAGTAAGAAACAGAGGGTAGGATTTGCCCCACTGCAATAGATCCAGCATTTATGCAAAGGAAATTTGATAACGAATTAAAAGAACATGTGTGTGAGGGAGAAAGAGAAAGATGTACCCTCTTGCAGAGACCAGAGGTTCTAAGATTGAGAAACAGATTGAGAGATCTATACTTGAGTTCTCCACTTAACTTAAGCCAGTGGAGAACTCTGGCTAGATTGTAATTCTAGGTACCTGCATAGTTAGCATCTTAATTAAAATTTAATCAATCTTTTATGCATTAATAAAAGCAAAGGCCTTCCATTTAAATCAAGCCCATCAAATTAAATGTACAATTAAATCCAATCCAGACTTGAAAATCCAAACTTTATGTCAATTCGAGAATATTTTTCTTTTTCTTTTTTTAAGCTCACCAGTCACCAGTTTTTGGGTGCTTATGGAAGGAACCTCAAAAGTGGAAGCCAAATACATCCCTTTGTACTTCTTCTTTTTGTCTCCTCATCTTCCTATCTGTAAAGTCTAAAAATCTCAAATCAGAATTGCCTCAAATAATTTGCCAGATTTTACAGTGCGAAAGGACATGTTTTCAAATTAACATACCAAGATATCAGTAATGGACACAAATGATTAAAATTAGTAATAAAAAACTGAAATCAAAGCAAGAAAATTAAAAATTGAAGATTGATAGGACTTACAAACGGTAGCTTGTTTGGAAACTTAAATCGATTAAAAGTAAACAGACAATGACCACTAAGGGAGCAAGAGAAAATTAAAACCTTTATTTCTGCTCTGCGATGCTCTGAGATGGTATGAAGTTATATCTTCTAATTTTATGATAAATGGGTGAAATCGCAGTGATGAATTTTTATTGTCGCGGTTTTCAATTTGTTGGTAGAAGCAATGGAGAATGTTTGTTCTTGTAATTGGGTAACTGCATCAAAGATGAGAAGATTTAAAATCCCAATCCTCAAGTGAATAAGAGTTAATATATCAATGACTTGGTTGAATGGAATGTAATACTTGTAACTCCTAGCTTTTACACTAAATCTTCAACAAAATAAGAGTTAATAGATCAATGACATCTTGATTGGAATGAGATATTTTTATATAAACGCTTAAAACCAAAATGCTATCAAACTAATTCCAAGTTCGAGAAGGCAGTGGAAAATGTACTTATCAAAATGAGAAGAGTTAAACTAAATTAGGCTTTGTTCTCAACACTATTAGCACATGTATGACTTGTAGGAAAAAGAAGTAATGCTAACCTGAAGAGAAAAAGTTTATCCTCACTGTGTTGCCCTCTCAGTATTTTTCTTTTTCCAAAAAATATGCAACCAAACCCATGAAATATCTATCCAACTCAATGCTCAAAAACCCAATTAAAAACCAAGAAGCATAATTCAAGCATTATCCAAATAGGTAAACATAGACATTGGTTATTTGTAGAGCAAAGCACAATTTGTTCCACCAACTTCTCCAACACAAAAATATAGAAATTTGAGCTTTTACCTCATGGAAATGAAAACGGAAACAATCTATAGTAGAATGAATTATGCTCCCACTTATTTCAAAAGGTCACAAAGTTTGAACATCACACTTAACATGAAAAATTTAAAAGCAACAAAATAAACTTTAAATTGGCAAGACACAAAGCATATACAAACCAAGGCAATGCCACAGTCCACAAAATAAAAATAAAGAAAGAAAATCATACAACACAGTCGGGCACAATTAATTACATACACTAACTACCAACATCACAACCTTAATTTTTTTTGTCAGTTTAAAATGTTGTATTTATAAAGATTAGCACAGCACCATTACCAAAAAAAAAAAAAAAAAAAGATTGGCACTTTTTCAAAATGTGCTTAATTTCTCAATCAAAGATTTAAAAAAAACAAGTAAAAAGCTATAAAACACATATAAAAAAGTAATGGCAGTACCTTGATAGCAATTGTTGAAGAGAAATCAGGGTCCAAATTTGTCACCCATTTACAAAACCAAATTTACATTATTCAATTAGTTTGTCCAACTGAATTATAAACCAATGGATAACCTAGCCCCGTCTCTTAATGTCAATTTGTTTCAGGTCATGGTATTTGCTCAAACTCTTTATTTTCCTGTATTTTCAAGTTTTATACCTCTTAGTATTGGTCCAATAGAGAGCTAACAATGTCTCATAAGTTATTTCAATGTCACTTTCACTGGATTTTTATCAGTGCTATTGTGCCTTGGTTTATTAAGTTATGCACCCAACATCTGTCTAAGAGAAAGCAACATCATCTAATGCCTATGAAGAGAGAGATTATGAGTTAGGATTGTTGAGAATATTGCGTTTAAGAATGGGAAAAATAGAACAATCTCTGGAAATCGAAAATAAATAACCAAGATAAATAACACCAAGAATTTACGTGGTTCGGCAATATGTGCCTATGTCCATGGGATATCAACAACAATCTTTTACTATATCAATGTGTATAGCCAATAATCTTGCCAAATCTCTAGAACTAGGACTTGATGAAAAACCTGAAAGAACAAAAACAAAAAATACACTATCTCTTTTCTTTTCTCTCGCACACATTTTTCAATATTCTCTCACTCTAATCCCTTGAGTGGTATACAATTTAAGGAAAATTAATGAAAATGGCTTGAAAAGTTTTAGTTTTAATAAAACCCCATGTTATAAGTTTTGTTTAATAAAAAACCATGTTATAAGCTAAACGGAAGGGAAGGCCGGATTTCGGCCGGAAAGTTGGACAAACTTTAAACGCTCATAACTTTGTCAATATTCAACGAAATTGAGTGATTCAAAAACGAAAATCGTAGTTCTCGAAGAGACGAAGAGAATGGTACCTTGCACGATGGCTAACTCGCCATAGTTTGGCGGTAAAACACCACGAAAGCCTCGGAGGTCGCCAGAAACTGGGTAAGATTCAAAATGATATAACTTTGTCAATACTCAAAGAAATCGAGTGATTCAAAAATGAAAATCGTAGTTCTCGAAGAGACGAAGAGAATGGTACCTCGCACGATGGCTAACTCGTCGTGGTTTAGCCGAAAAACGCCTCGAAAGCCTCGGAGGTCGCCGAAAATTGGTAAGATTCAAATGGATATAACTTCTTCAATACTCAACGAAATAGGGTGATTCAAAAAGGAAAGTTGTAGTACGGTTTCTGGAATGTAAACATAAACTGTTTCTGGATTTTAAGTAACATTGTTTCTGTAATTTAAGTCACTGTTTATGGAATCTAAGTCACTGTTTATGGAATTTAAGTCACTATTTCTGAAATTTAAGTAACTGTTTCTGGAATTTAAATCACTGTTTATGGAATTTTAAGTCACTGTTTCTGGAATGTAAAAATAAACTGTTTCTGAATTTTAAGTAACACTGTTTCTGGAATCTAAGTCACTGTTTCTGGAATTAAATCACTATTTCTGGATTTTGGTTCTTTTCTTTCCAGAAACAATCAGTTTTCCAGAAACAGTGACTTTTCTAGAAACAATCACTTTTCTAGAAACAGTCACTTTTCTAGAAACAGTGAACAGTCACTTTTCCAGAAACAGTGAACAGTCACTTTTCCAGAAACAGTGAACAGTCACTTTTCCAGAAACAGTGAACATTCATTTTTCTAGAAACAGTGAACAATCACTTTTTCAGAAACAGTGAACATTCATTTTTCCAGAAACAGTCACTTTTCAGAAACAGTGAACAATCACTTTTCCAGAAACAGTGAACATTCATTTTTCCAGAAACAGTGAACATTCATTTTTTCAGAAACAGTCATTTTTCTAGAAACAGTGAACATTCATTTTTTCAGAAACAGTCATTTTTCCAGAAACAGTGAACAATCACTTTTCCAGAAACAGTGAACAATCACTTTTCTAGAAACAGTGAACATTCATTTTTCCAGAAATAGTCACTTTTTCAGAAACAGTGAACAATCACTTTTCCAGAAACAGTGAACATTCATTTTTTCAGAAACAATGAACAATCACTTTTCCAGAAACAGTCACTTAAACACCAAAGGACTTGGTGTGGTTGCTGCTCGCTAGAGCTAAACAGAAGGGAAGGTCAGATTTCGGCCGGAAAGTTGGACAAACTTTAAACGCTCATAACTTTGTCAATACTCAACGAAATCGAGTGATTCAAAAACGAAAATCGTAGTTCTCGAAGAGAGGAAGATAATGGTATCTTGCACGATGGCTAACTCGCCATGGTTTGGCCGGAAAACACCTCGAAATCCTCGGAGGTCGCTGGAAACTGGGTAAGATTCAAATGGACATAACTTCTTCAATACTCAACGAAATCGAGTGATTCAAAAACGAAAATCGTAGTTCTCAAAGAGACGAAGAGAATGGTATCTTGGACAATGGCTAACTCGCTGTAGTTTGGCCGGAAAAGGCCTCGAAAGCCTCGGAGGTCGCCGGAAACTGGGTAAGATTCAAATGGATATAACTTCTTCAATACTTAACGAAATATGGTGATTCAAAAAGGAAAGTTGTAGTACTCAGCGATACGAAGAGGAGGAGGAGAAGGAGGAGGATGAGGGTCAAAGGAGAGCCATGAGTGACTGGCTGGTGGTCGAGCTGTTTGTTGGTTTTGTGGGTTTTACTTTGTTTTGAGATGGTTTTTTGTTAAAAAAAGTTATAGGATGGTTTTTGGTTAAAATAAACTTAGTTTAAGCTCTTTTTATTAAAACTCCCTACAATTTATTGTTTTGCAACCTTTTAATTCAAAACTAGTACTTTTTTTTTTTGGAAACCTCGGCGGCACGAGGTAAATATATTGATAAGAAAGAAGAAGTTACACCTAGTCAGGGGGGACATAAACCTTACCCCTCATAGAACAAGAAAAACAAAATACAAAGATGGGAGGACATACACCATACCCCGTTTGAGAAAGGAAATACATGAAAAAGAGGGGGGACATAGACCATACCTCTCTTGAAAAACAAAACACAAGGCAAAGATTGTGTGGACATAAGCCCAAACCCTTTGATAAACCTATAAAGGTAAGAACCTGCAGGACAAGCTGCAAAACGAAAAAGGAAAACCAAAAAGGTTAGGTAAAAAAGGAAATCACACACCAAGAAGGGGAGACAAACTTGTAGGCGGGCATGCCCAAGAAATCTGAGTGCAGAAGAGGGATGATCTCTATAGGGGGAACGGAATGCCAAACAAGTGAAGGTGAGAGAAGCCCTAAATTGGCTAGTTTGTCAGCAACAACATTCCCTTCTCAAAATGCATGAGAACAACGGAAAACCATGTTCTGCAAATGGAGAATACAATTGTTCCAGCGTGTCTGGAGCGGCCAAGGGGGAAAGAAAGATCTAGAAATAAAAAAGGACATTATACTAGAAGAGTCACTTTCAAGCCATAAGTTTTGCCAACCCCGCGCATGAGCTAATTCGATAGCAAGGATAGTACAATAGCCCCTTTATATAGATATAATAAAGGTCTTCTTCAATAAGGATTATTAATTCTAATTGGAATCTAGTTATAAATCCTACTCTAATTGAGAAACTAACTCCAATTGGAAAAACAATTTAATCCTCTAGGACTATAATTCCTTATAGACTTAGGACACCTTATCATGGGCTGGAAAAAAACTTAACAAGGATATATAGACTTATATGTATATTGTTAGCTAATACAGGATAAGTAGGTATGAAATCATCCATTTTTTCTAGCCTTTTCAGTAACATATAACATATAAAGCTATAGTTCCCAAGCCATCAAATAAAGCTAGAATGCCCTCTATCATACTACCAAAGACATTGCACCAACTACTATTCTAGGCATATCCATCCCTCACTAATCTCTGGCCGTTTAATAATAAATATAAAATCACCCACAGTAAAAACTGAAATAGCTAAGTTAAACCCAAAAATTAATCATGATCATCCATTTCTATTGTTGAGAAATGTTTAGCCCTCTAATTAAAACACCAAAATAAAAAATTCCTCACCCACAGTAAAAAACTGAAACATGCAAAGCAGAACCCAAAAATTATTCATCAATATTTCTCTTTTTTTTCCCTCTCTTAAGTTTGAGGAAAAAATTGAAGCACAAACAATCAAAAAACCCAAACAAAAAGAAAAACATCAAAGAGATAAATTATATACCTGACTGAGAAAAAGCTTGGAAGCTCACAGAATACAACCCTAAAACTCGAAGAAGAATGTTTCCTGCAACCAAAATGCAAAATCAGAGATAACAGCTAGATGTAGAGCGCAAAAAAACAAAGAAAACGCTAGGCAAAAAAGCCGAATAGCCCAAATTCACAACAATCAATCATAAAAATGTCTTCCTAACCAAACAGAAAATAAACCAACACATAAATCAACATACCTAAACAGAAGAGATTCGTTCGCGCAAAATAGGGGAAAAAACGCCAAACACCTTCAAGAAGATTCAATCGGAATTGAAATCAAAAGACAGAAAAACTGAGAGAAACCGAACAACAAATAGAAAAAGAAGAGGAAAAGAAAAAGGTAAATTATATTTTACCACTTAGGTTTGGGGTCGATTGCAACTTCTTACAGCATCTTTAAAACATTTCAATTTCACACATTTACTTATCATTTTATTTCAATTTCATAAATCCATTAAGTGATGACGTGACAAACATGTGATTCATATTTGTGTTGACGTGGCTGCCAAATTTGTGCCACATGGCAAAAAAAATTTATGCATTTAAATATAATAATTTACCCTGTTAAAAAAAAACCTGAAACCTATCTCTCCTCCGCAACCCCTCTTCCCACCCCACCTTCACCTCCCCGACAACCCCCCTACCAGCTCGAAACCCTAATGTGAATCTGAACCCCGAGGGCATCATCCTCCCCCGCATCGTCTTCATCGCCGAAGACAACAACGAGCATATAGCAGGATGACGATGAGAACGCCGTCGTCGGGCCATGCCCGAACGTCATCAACTCTAATCCGAAATTTCCGTTCTTCAAGGAGGCGACGAGCCCCGATTCGTCCACGTGCTCCATCTGCATGTGCGACTATAAGGACGCATGGATGCTTTGGATGATGCCGGAGTGCAAGCACTAAGGAATTGGGAAAACCCATCAGGAAAACCCATTAAGTCTTAACTTTATGTCTTCTCTTTCTGCTTTATCACCCTAAGGTCCAGACATTTTCATTCACGGTTAGTACTGGTACTACATGCGCTTATTTTTAATTGTTTATACCTTGAAATTTTGTTAATTTTATAGAATAAGTGTGTTGTGTATCAACTTAAATTCCGAAATGCTAATAATAAGTATTTTACATTACTAAATTTCTTTATTTCCTCCTTATATGGCATATATGCTTAATGTGTTTTTAAATTTTGGACTTGTTGGATACTCTTTTTACATTTTATCATTCTTTTATTATTTTATTCATGAATTTCATATAAGTATATTTTTTTGTAAGTATTAATATATACTTATTTATAAGATGTACAATAAATTTACCTAAATCTGCCTAGGCCACCTAGGGGCTAGGCACTAGCCTGTTGTTCGACTAGTGCGTAGCGTTTTTTAGAACCTTAGTTATATGAGGTTGCAAGCGATCCCAAATCTGAGAGGATAAAATGTAATTTATCCAAAAGAAAAAGTGAAAAAAAAAAAAAGAAGAAAAGAAAAAGTGGAAAAAAGAAGAGGAAAAAAACAAAAGTGGAGCATCTCCACGAACGCGCACCATATATGATAAAATACTCACTTCACTGTACAAGCGACGCACTGTTAATAAACAATAGTCATCCACCGGCTTTTAGAAGAGTATAATTTCTACAGACTCATTTCATTTGCGATAGGGCAAAGGTGAGGCAGTCAGTGTTCCCGCCCAAACTCATCATACTCTTAAGTGTTGGTGTTAGGGTTCCATCCAGAAGAAGAGAAAGAATGGCAGATAGTGGGGAAGTGACTCGAGTGGAAGAAGAAGTTGAAGGAGAGCATGTGGAGTCGGCCGACTACATTTTCAAAAGGATCGGCGATCCCCTCCCAATCACCCCTCATGATTCCAGTTTCGATCCCCGAGGCAGCCCCTCCCGGCCCCTCGCCGTATCCGAGAAACACGGCCTCGTCTTCGTCGCCCATTCCTCTGGTTAGCTTCTCGATTAGATTCCTAACTCCGAATTGATTGATTGCTTTCTGATTTCGACCAAACAAACATATAAATCAACTGTACTTATTGTTGTTACTTGTCAGGGTTTTGCGTTGCGAGGACCAAAGATGTTATGGCTTCGGCCGCTGAGATGGAGGAAAAGGGAAGCTATTCTTCTGTACAGGAACTGAGTATTGTGGATGTTCCCCTTCCCAACCTACACATTCTCGCACTCTCTACCGACAGTTCTACTCTCGCAGCTACTGTAGATGCAGACATTCACTTCTTCTTAGTAGAATCACTTCTCCATAAGGTGCTTTTGCTCGCTTTCGCTTCATCTTCGTTATGTATGTTATTGCTCTATTTCTGTGGATTTTCGATGCTAAATTGGGCTCTGCAATTCTGTTGTTCTTGTATCTATTAATTAGTATCACATCAAAGAGCATCGCCTCCTTCACTCGAGTTCAAATTCCGTCTTAGATTAGAAGAATTAGAATATGGAACTGTTAGGAAAAAGCAAAGTATTACATCAATTTTTATTCATTTTGGGTAAACCAGCATATCACTTCAATTTTTCGTGTCATGTTCGTTCTTTTTCCAACTTCAGCCTCGCACTTTTGAACCATGTGCGTTTTATTTTCACGGCTCTGATTGTACTTGTTATATATTTACACTAACATACTAAGTTTTCCCAATTGTAAGCGTATTTCATTGTCGTTGGTTGGTTTAAGCGAGTACACTTTCAAACTGTTTAGTTCTTAAGGTTCACTAGCCATTTCAGTAACTTCCATCAGAGGCCATTTGAATTGAAACTAATCTTTTCTAGTATAATCCTTAATGTTTTACCTTCTGTTTTTTCTTCTTCTAACCCTTGGGCCTTGGCTGGGGTGTTATTTCTTATATGTTTTGAATGGGATTGGGATAGGACCTGGGATTTTCCTTATGACTTGTAACATTTCTGGAACATCTGCTTTTACCACAAATACAGTTTTTGTTTATTCCGTGTTTGGTTTCTTCCATTTTTATGCAGGGTCTCAAACCATTTTTGTCTTGTTCGCTCAATGAATCCAACTCTATCAAGGATATGCAGTGGACAAGGAAACCTGAAAACCTTTATGTGGTCCTTTCGGATCTTGGGAAGTTATCTCATGGATCAGTTGGTGGCCTTATGAAAGATGTAACGGACAATGTTGATGCTGGTATTTCTTTTTTCACTTCTCTGATGCAATCTGTGAGGCACATCTTGTTGATTACATGAGTGTCCATATGCATGTCCTGAACGTGATCATCCTGCATACTTGCCGTGGAGTTTCATTATATATTTACTACATTGTCTTAATATGGTGCATGACAAATTTGTATTTACAGTTCACACACACGCACACACAACTGCGCACATATTGTGAGTTCATATGTGTGCATGACTGCATGTGCATGTGCATAAACAGTTCTTTTTCCCACTCCAGTAAACTTCACTTATCACAAATATTTACAACTTGCAGCCGTTATGACTGAAACAGAAAAATTGTGATTGTGATGTATAGAAATGATATAAGGTAGCTGTGCAGGCTCAAGATTTCAAGTAAATGCTAGTGTCGTTTAGTATCTAGAGAACCTGTTTATGTATTGGAAATAATTATTTGAGCAAATCCTTTTATTTCTTATCATCTATGTGTTGCCTTGTTTGAGGAACAGTTTCAGTTTAATCATGTTTTGTTTATGGGAATCTGCAACAATATTAGAAATGCATTCCAGAGCTACGCAATAATTTCCTACTCTTTTACATAGGTGCAACTAATGCTTGTTTTGATGTGTGTTTTATCATAGTTGGATGGAGTTCTAAAGGAAACTTAATTGCCGTGGCAAGAAAGGATAATATCAGCATTCTATCATCTAACTTTGAGGAGAGGTCATCTATGTTAATTTTGTTCAAGCCCTGGGATGAAGATTCTGATGAAAACTGCATTGTAAAAGGTATGTTGCTTTTCACTGTTACATTTCAGTATTATTTTTCATTTGGTTCGGTATTATTTCATTGTTCTTAAATTATTATTTTTAAACAAGTATTGTCTTTGCTGATATATCAGCTAGATTGTATAGATTACCATTGCACAAGTACGTTTAATAGATAATATTCTATAAAGTCTTCCACCTGCATGCTATTAGTTCTCTGTAATGTTTTATATCTGGACCTGATTTTGATTTCTCTTTTCTTGAAGAAAGGCTATTATATTACATTTAAAAGATTGATCATTATCAACCTCTTAAACTAAAGTGTTTCCTCGATCATCAGTGGATTCTATCAGGTGGGTACGCCATGATAGCATCATTCTAGGATGCTTTCAACTGACTGCTCATGGCTATGAAAAAGGTTACCTTGTTCAAGTAATAAAAGTCAAGGATGGCAAATTTACTGATGTAAGTAATTTGTTTATGTATTTTATCTTCAACAATGTTTTATCTATTCTTATATAATACTTGTATGGAATATATCCCCTCACTTTTGAGGATTGGCTTGGCTGGCCCTATGGGTAACTAAAGTTGCCCGATTGGACCTATTGGGGAAAACTTGACGGCCCACCGGTTATACATAGTTGTGCAATAGATTACGGTTAAAGGCCACTATTAAATTAAATGAAATTGAGTAATTGATAATGTAAGTTAATTTTAAAATATTATAACAACAACAAAGCCTTTTCCCACTAAGTGGGGTCGGCTAAATGAATCCTAGAATGCCATAGCGCTCGGTTCTGTGTCATGTCCTTCGTTAGATCCAAATACTCTTTAAGTCTTTTCCTAAGAGTCTTCCAAAGTCTTCCTAGTCTACCCCTTCGGCCTTGGACTTCTGTCGTCGCATCTTTTAACCGGAGCGTCAGTAGGCCTTCGTTGCACATATTCAAACAACCATAACCGATTTTCTCTCATCTTTCCTTCAATTTCGGTTACTCCTATTTTACCTAAGATATCCTCATTCATAATCTTATATCCTTTCTCAAGTGCCCTCAGATCCAATGAAGCATCCTCATCTCCGCTATACCCATTTTATGTACGTGTTGATGCTTCATTGTCCAACATTCTGTGCCATACAACATCGCCGACCTTATTGCCATTCTATAAAAAAATTCCTTGAGCTTCAGTGGCATACGACAGTCACACGCTGGATGGACTTTTCCACTTCATCCATCCAGCTTGAATTCTATGGTTGAGGTCTCCATCTAATTCTTCGTTTTTTTGCAAGATAGATCCTAGGTAGCGAAAGTGGTCGCTCTTTGGTACTTCCTGGTCTTCGATCCTCACCCCTAACTCATTTGGGCCTCCATTTGTACTGAACTTGCACTCCATATATTCTGTCTTTGATCGACTTAGGCGAAAATCTTAAGATTCCAACACTTCTCTCCAATGGTTACGTTTCGCATTTACCCTTTCCTAAGTTTCATCTATCAACATTATATCGTCTGCGAAAAGCATACACCAAGGAATACCATCTTGAGTATGTCCCATTAACTTATCCATTACCAATGCAAAACGGTAAGGACTTAAAGATGAGCCTTGATCTAACCCTATAGTTATGGGGAAGCTTTCGGTTTGTCCTTCATGAGTTCTTATGGCAGTTTTTGCTCTATCTTACATATCCTTTATAGCTTAGATATATGCTACTCGTACTCCTTTCTTCTCTAAATCCTCCAAAGAATGTCTCTTGGGACCCTATCATATGTTTTTTCCAAGGGGTGTGCTATCCACACACCCATTTTTACTTCTCACACCCCTGTTAATTTCTATCCGTTAGATCTTCTTCAATTCATCTGATCCGACGGCCGAAATCCAAAAAGGTGTGAGAGAAGTAAAAAGGGGTGTGGATATCACACTTCTTTTTCCAAATCTATAAAGACCATGTGTAAATCCTTTTTCATATCTCTATATCTTTTCATCAATCTTCGTAAGAGATAGATTGCCTCCATGGTTGAGCGCTCTGGCATGAACCCGAATTGGTTGTCCAAGACCTGTGTCTCTTGCCTCAGTCTATGCTCAATGACTCTCCTAGAGCTTCATTGTATGACTCATTAGCTTAATACCCCTATAGTTTATGCAATTTTGTACGTTGCTCTTATTCTTGTAGATAGGCACCAAAGTGCTCTTTCGCCACTCATTTGGCATCTTCTTCGTTTTCAAAATCCTATTGAAAGGGTCAGTGAGCCATGCTATACCTGTCTCTCCCAAGACTTCCACACTTCGATCGGTATATCATCTGGGCCCACTGCTTTTCTATGCTTCATCTTTTTCAAAGCTACAACCACTTATTCCTTTCTAATTCGACGGTAAAATGAGTAGTTTCTATACTCCTTTGAGTTACTCAACTCCCCCAAAGAAGTACTCTTTTTATGTCCTTCATCGAAAAGATTATGAAAATAACCTCTCCATCTGCCTTTGACTGCGTTCTCTGTAGCAAGAACCTTTCCGTTCTCATCCTTGATGCACCTCACTTGGTTTAGGTCCCTTGTCTTCTTTTCCCTTGTTCTAGCTAGTTTAGAGATATCTAACTCTCATTCTTTGGTATCTAGTCATTTATACATATCGTCATAAGCTGCTAGCTTAGCTTTTATCATAGCTTTCTTCGCCTCCTGCTTCTCTATTTTATACCTTTCACTATTTTCATCAATCCTATCCTTGTATAAGGCTTTACAACATTCCTTGTTACCCTTAACCTTTGTTTGTACCTCCTCATTCCATCACCACGATTCCTTTTGGTGTGGAGCAAAGCCCTTGGACTCTCCTAATACCTCTTTTGCTACTTTTCAGATACAACTAGCCATGGAATCCCACATTTGGCTAGCTTCTCCCTCTCTTGTCCCACACGCATTGGGTGATTACTCTCTCTTTGAAAATGACTTGTTTTTCTCCTTTTAGATTCCACCATCTAGTCATTGGGCACTTCAAGGTCTTGTTTTTTTTTTCTCTCTTTTGATATATACATCCATCACCAACAAGCGATGTTAATTAGCCAAGCGATGTTGATTAGCCAAGCTTTTTCCCGGTATAACTTTGCAATCCTTACAAGTTATACGATTCCCCTTCCTCATTAGAAGAAAATCTATTTGTGTTTTTGAAGACCCACTCTTGTAGGTGATAACATGTTCTTCTCTCTTCATAAAGAAGGTGTTGGCTAAGAAGAGATCATATGCCATTGCAAAATCCATGATGGCTTCCCCATCTTTGTTTCTTTCCCCAAAACCATGGCTACCATGAAAACCTCCATAGTTGCTTGTCTCCTTGCTCGCGTGTCCATTTAAATATCCTCCTATAAATACCTTCTCCATCTGAGCAATTCCTTGCATCAAGTCTCCAAGATCTTTCCAAAATTTATCCTTCAAACTCGTATCCAACCCTACTTGAGGTGCATATGCACTAATCACATTGATGAGTTCGTGTCCTATTACAATCTTGATTGCTAGAATTCTATCTCCTACCTTCTTGACATCTACAACATCTTGTGTCAAGGTCTTGTCCACGATGATGCCACCATTGTTTCTCGTTCTATTTGTGCCAGAATACCAAAAGTTTAAAACTTGAGTTTTCTAAATTCTTTGCCTTAAGACCAACCCACTTAGTTTCTTGTAGGCACATAATACTTATCCTTTTGCTCACCATAACTTCCACTACTTCCATAGATTTTCCTGTTAAGGTTCCTATATTCCACGTTTCTAAACGCATTCTACTGTCTTGAACTCTACCCTCATGTCCTATCTTCTTCACCCTCCCCCGTCTAATAAGATCAAAGTACTTCTTTTGTGTGTCCTGTGTAAAGTTGATAGGAGCATATGCTTCCAAACAACTTTGAGTGGAGTCATTCAAAAAGAAGTTTCTATGGCCCCCTTGCTCAATTAACACTACATCAGGGCGCCGATGGAGATACAACGACCCTTGCTCACTTATCATTGTGCTCGGGCCACACAGCGCACCACTTACTGGTGACGCCCTAACTTTAGCGTGATTTCGTTCTGGATTCATTATCATAAGGATTCGACGTAACCTAGGAGTGCTGGCTGTCAACTACCTGACGCCTTCCCCCTCCTCCTTTATTCGGGTTTGGGACCGGCAATGTAAGATAAGCTTACACAGGCAGAGTTTTTAAAATATTAAAACTCGTAAATATATATATATATATATATAATTTTTTTTTTAAGACCTGTGCTGAATAGGCTTTAAATATATGGTTGAAGTTGTTTAAGGAGATTGGTACAAGCTGGTTTTTACCGAGAGATTGTTATTCTTTTATGGTAGAAAAGCATAGATTATCAGGAAAGGGCAAGGTCTTATGATGTGGTATAGTTTCAGCTATCTTCTGGGCCATTTGGATGGAAAGAAACAGGCTGATTTTGAGGACTATGCAGTCAGTAGAAGGGAGGATCTATGGGATAAAGTTCGGTCAGGGTCATCTCTATGGGCATCAGTTATTTCATAATTTAAAGGTCTTTCCTTTTCAGAAATGTGGCGTAATTGGAATGCTGATATTAGTTAGTTTTGTGATGTTTTTGTAGTTTCTAAGTGGCAGGGTGATGTTGCTATTTACCCTGTTTTTGTGTGTGCTTTGCGCCCGTCTTGAGCCCACTCTTGTATTTTATTGTTTCTTTGCAATAAAAATTTGTTTCTTGTTAAAAAAACAATTTGGTTCATGCCTAGAGGCATGCCTTGGCCTCTTTTTTGAAAAGTAAGTGTACACTAACTTTTTGAGTTCTTTGTAGGATTCTTGCAAGCCAGTTGTGATATCTTTCTTTGATTTGTTTTCAAATGTCATTGACGACATTCTGCCCTCTGCAAGTGGACCATACTTGTTATTGAGCTATCTGGAGCAATGGTATGCATTTTAATATATATCACCCATTTTGAGAATTGATTTTATAGAATTTAGGCCGCTGCTCTCATCTTTTCTATTATCTACTAAACTTTTATATTTCCTATAATGGCGATAATTAACTCATTCTTTTGGTAATTGTCAGTGAACTTGCAATTGTCGCTAACAGGAAGAATGTGGACGAGCATATTGTGTATCTCAGTTGGTCGCTAGGAGAGGAGAAGAATGAAGTTGTAGTTGTTGATATTTTCCAAGATAGTTTGCTACCAAGGATTGAGCTTCAAGGTGTTTAATTTTGCTATCTAGACTTAACTTCTAATGGTTCAGCTGATTGTATCTTTTTCTTAATGTTTAGTATAACAGTGTCATTGCTCAGTTCTTTGTGCTTTCTCAGCATATTGTTGTGGTTTCTTATAGACCTGTCTCATCCTTATTGATTCTCACTTACAATGTAGCGTTTTAATGGCTGAAATTTGTATGGATTTTCAAACCTATAAGTGGTTTGCCATGTATGGATAAATAGTTCATTCATTTACCTTGTCTCACATGTTATCTTTTGTTGGTTGTAAGTTGGATTGAATTAATTTGTGCTTGCTTGTGTCCCTTGTTTCAGATAATGGTGATGATAATTTGATTCTGGGGCTCTCAGTAGATAAAGTTTCAATAAGTAAAAATATTAGTGTACGGTTTGGAGAGGAACACAAAGAACTCTCACCATTTTGTGTTCTGATGTGTCTTACGCTAGAGGGTAAACTGATTATGTTTCATGTTGCCAGGTACTTTCCTGCTCTTTCCAATTTTCAACCATTTTATAAGCGTTAAATGGTTTTTTGTTTGTGTGGTATAGCTATTTAAGTTTTATCTTTAGTCGTGCTGCAGTGTAAGGATTATTTTCGTGAAACCTATCTTATAGCTATCTATCTTAACAATTGATGAATTTTCTGTAGTGTCAGCGGCGTTAAAGCCTCACCTGCTGTTGTTTCCTCCCTTTCTGATGGTGAGGAGGATTCCACTGCATTGGTACCTGTAGAAAGCGAATCAACTAAACCTTCTTTCCACGTGGGGAAGGAACAATTTGAAAAGGATTCTATGGATGTTCCATTGGTTACTGAGAACAGAAAAGTAGGTCTTGATGTCCATGTGAAAGATGACTTGAAATCTCTTAACGCGAATGAGACAGTGATGCCTGGACTTCTTACTCAAACACTCAATAAAGAAATTACTAGTTACAAGGAAGTGGAGCCCCTGAAAAACACTCAATCATTTACAGCTGAAGGGAAACAAGAAGTTATTGTCCCAAAGCTACACGAAGACGTAGAAGGAAACCAAATACAGCTTCCTGGACCGGGAAACAGAAATACTGAGCAAGCATCTACCAACGCTTCTCTTCAAGAAGGGCCTAATTATGTGTTCAGGGACTTTAGTAAGACAGAGGCTCAAAATATTGAAGGACGAGGGACTGGCAGCGTCTCTTTTGGTGCTAACATTGCTGCTGATGCTGCTATAAAATCAAATTCAAGTGATACACGTAATAATTTTGGGATGGGGACAGAAACTCCTGGAAAAATGGAGTCAGCGGGTTTCCAAACTGTTTCATCTCAGTCACGGTTTGGTGGAAAAATCATATCTTCAAAGGACGCTGATGTGAAATCACTACTCATAACTTCAACTTCTATTCAAGGCAGCAGGTCTGGAAATGCTAGCCAAACTGTTGCTGCTCCAGGTGCTCATGGGAAACATTTTGGAAAACCTATTAATTTCAAGGATGTATCTGGTAAACCTACTTCAGTCAACTCTTCTGATAGGCTTGGGGAGATTGGCAAATGGAGACCATCAGTGGCGACTGGAAATATTGTGTCAGTGCCTTCCATTTCAAGCTCCCAAACCTTATTGCATGGAAGTTTTTCCTTTGCGAATTCTCCCAACCAGTCAAGGATGCCAAACTCTGAACCAAATTTATCAAAACAATTTGGCAATGTAATGTACCTGTCTATGGATTTCCCTTTGGAATGCATTACTGCACATGTCTTTATTCCACATTAGGATAGAATGTTTATGGTGAACTCCAAGTTGTCTTATCCATTATTGTTTAAATGCTAACATATTTCAACTTCAAATTAAACCATTGCCTGCTCGCACCATTCACAGTTTTTACCCTGTTGTTTGTAATGTACCTGTTTTTTTGTTTACATTACTTTTGATGATAGGGAAATCACTTTTGTTTGGGACAGGATTAGGTTTCTTGTTTTCTTTTGGATGTCTATGTATGAGCAGTTTAAGGATGTCCCTTTAGTGTTGTTCATTGGTACTCTAGTTGTTCTTGTGTTTGTAGAAGGCTTTCCCTAGGTAGACTGTTTGTTCTTCTGCTTTTTTGTCATTATTTTTATTATGATGTTTTCTGTGTAAAAAAAGCTTTGGTTAGAAGATGTGATTATGAGACATAGGCTCAAGGCCAAAAGGAGTAGAGGAAGACCTAGGAAGACTTGGAAAGAGACTCTAAGAAAAGACTTGGACTACTTGGATCTAACGAAAAACATGGCACAAAACCGAGTAGTGGTGTTCTAGGATTCATATAGCCGACCGCACTTAGTGGGATAAGGCTTTGTTGTTGTTGTTGTCGTCGTTGTCCTGTGTAAAAAACTATAGTCTGTATTTTTCTGTATGCTTTCTTTTGGGATTTTATACATACACGCAGATTCATTTTGCTTCCCAATTCACTACTGGAGGAATGTTATTGAGACTGAACTTGTTAATTTTCAGAGTTCTTAGTCTTTTTTTCTTTTTCGTCCAGATCAAAGAGATGACCAAGGAGTTGGATATGCTTCTGCAATCTATAGAGGGAGCAGGCGGTTTCAAGGATGCCTACACTGTTAATCAGAAAGGGTCAGTTGAAGAATTGGAGAGAGGCATAGAGACTCTGTCTGACAGATGCCAACTGTGGAAGGTGATATTTCCTACTGCCACTTGGGCCAAGTTTAGGGGCTAACAAATCTAATAATTTTGTTGATGCCCAAAATGGGGTCGATATTAGACCAACTTAAATCCGACCGTAAAAGCACACAAACACAAGAACACAGAAGATATATTGTGGTTCACCTGAGGTGGGACTACGTTCACATTGGTGTAGATCCGTTTCCACTATGTAAATGTGAGTTATATGTTGCCTTTGAAATAGTAAAGTGGCCAAGAATGAGAGCTCTCTCTAAAATGCGGGCGAGGGATCCCTTTTATAGTACTAGGGTTCCCTCTCCTTTTCATAGCTCGTGGGGCTAAACAAGAGGCCCAAATAGTGAGGCCAAACGTAGTATATAAAATCTCACAATTGTTTTTTATCAGAAAGAGTGCACTTCTATAACAGGTTGTTTCAAGCGTATTCAATCATCGTCCAGAAAAAGCAAATAAACCTTGCCTGTCATTATAGTTTCCTGTCCATATTTCTTATACCTAGTATGCCACCTATGCAAAAAGGGAAAAACAGTAAGAAGTTATGGGGGTTTATGATGGTATTGTTGACATAAGTGTTCGAGCTCTGAGGTGGAACTTGCGGGGACGCATGCTTAGACTTTTAATCAGTCTCAAAATATGCTATTTACTGTGCATTGAAAAAGTTTTCAGCACTTCATAGTTAGAGAAAATCCCACAATCTGAGTTCTTAAATGATTGTGTGTTATTTTATTAGGATTGTGGATGTTTGTTATTTGATGGTACTACATGATTTTCTATTTGATTATTGTGTGTTATTAATGTTTGAAACTCAGTTGCCTTTGTACTTTACAGAGCATTATGGATGAACGACTTCGAGAAATACAACATCTGCTTGACACAACTGTACAAGGTAATTGTTGTAAAAATTATTCATATTGGGTGGAGAATTTTTTCAGATTTACATGTGGAGGAAAGTGTATATCATTCTCATATTGAACTGATGATTGTCCAATCGGTTCAGTATTGGCAAGGAAAATATACATGGAGGGCATTGTGAAGCAAGCTTCTGATAGACGATATTGGGAATTCTGGAATTGCCAGAAATTGAGTTCAGAACTTGAGCTTAAGCGGCGGCATATTTTAAAAATGAACCAGGTAGTTCAATGTTTGATTTGTCACCTTGATATAAGATAGTTCTTACATACTTTTTTCTCTTTCAGGATTTGACTGACCAATTAATTCAGTTAGAAAGGCATTTTAATGGCCTTGAACTCAATAAATTTGGTGAAAATGCTGGAGCTCATGCTGGTGGAAGAGCCTTGCAGAGTCGATTTGGGCCCCCAAGGTACATTGAACGTACTTTCTTAGCATATGTAAAAATATTGGGCAGCTCTTTGGGCTCCGGTCACAAAAGAGTTTAATAACTACTCTCTTTCTCAATTACTGTGGGATTTGTTAGCAGCAGTTAAGTGAGTTAGGTCTAGAATTGGCTGCTGTAGCCAAATCCCATTGGGATTTTTTCTTACTCATGTAAATGGTGGATTTCTTTTCCACTTCTGTGTACTTCTCTCTTTTTTTAATAGAATTGTTTCTTCTCAAAAAAAAAAAAGTCATTCCACAATTTCCTTATTCTTTTTATTGAATGTAAATTAAATGAATAGATAAAACCGAAGGCACAATATGTTATACAAGGTGAAAACGTCAAAAGGAAAACCTAAATTCTAAGAAAGCTGGAAGGATGTCAATTGAATAAATGAATAAGTAAGTGTTTATCTCATTTATAGCTTTTACCATCAATGCTCTGGGTACAAACAAGCTGTGTCAAAGCTTTGTACTTGCAGGCTCGGCCTGCTTGGTTTATAGCTAACATTCATTCAAAATTCTTGCGTATCTCAAACTTGAAAGCTCAGCTTCTTTACTTTCAACTATTTAGAAGTATATTCTTATGACTTTAAAAACATAGATATCTTGTTCACAAAAGCATCTAAACCTACTAGTTTGTTTCCATCCCTAATCTTATGTAATATCTTCATGCCAATTCAGGCTTTCCTTACAATATTCCAATACATTGTATGCTTCCATGCTTGGAAGCTGAGATGCTAAAAGCCGATGCTAAAAGCCTGAGTAATGATTTTGTTTTAGTTCTTTAAAAGCTGGACATTCAGATTTCCTAACTGTACTGAGGGATTTCCGTGCAGACACATTCAGTCCTTGCATAGTTTACATAGCACAATGACGTCACAATTAGCTGCCGCCGATCAACTTTCTGAGTGCCTTTCAAAACAAATGGCAGCACTGAAGATAGAGTCACCTTCTGTAAAGAAGCAGAATGTAAAAAAAAAAGAGTTGTTTGAAACAATAGGGATTCCCTATGATGCCTCTTTCAGTTCCCCTTCCCGTACTCCAAATGAAAAACTATCATTTTCTTTTGGTTCTGCTGCTTCTAAAGATCAGCCCAGGAGAAATGTTAATGCCATAAAAAATTATGAACCAGAAACTGCAAGGAGGAGGAGAGACTCACTGGATAGGGTAATGGCCTCTGAACTCCTATGTGTTATATTTTCTGCTTGTAACTTGGTATCCATCTCGACCAACGCTCAACTGCAGGAGGACAACTCATTTTTGTGTGCTTAGTTTAATGTTTGTCAAATTTATGCCAATCTTCCATGGACTTGGCTCATTCAGTAATTTGGCACATGAAGGTTTTTTATATTAACAAATATATATATATATATATATATATATATATATATATATATATATATATATATATATATATATATATATATATATATATATATATATGTATGCATATATGTATCATTGTTATGCAAGACTTTTTCTGCTCTCTCTGTCTCTCTCTCTTCTCCTTGTCGTGTATTATAGTCTGTCTAATCTGCAAGCTTGTAAATTATATGTTCATTTAATGGATGAAAGTTTGATCTCTATGAGTAAGTGTGCAGTCCAATCTGATAGGTGAGAGTCTCAGATTTAAGTTAAATGTTCATTTCCACGTACTTGAAAATAAATCTCTTAGGTTTATTCTTACTTCACTCATCAATTCAAATTTGTGGTTTATGGCGGCTTAGGGTTTCCTTGTTTATGAATTATGATGAGATTTTTCTTGTTTATAATAAGAACTGTTCCAGTCATTTCTTCCACATTTTTCTTCACCTTTCTTGAATTATTTAATTTTACTCAAAGCACCTTCATTATATTATATTTTTTCTCCTCACAGTTTTTAACTATGGTATTTGTTGGTATTTTGAAAGTTTCAGTAAACTCCTCTTCCCCCTTTATATATATATATATATGGATATTAGTTCCTCTTGATTGGGAGACTTTTGACTTGATTATATTTGTTTGATGCTCTACAAGTCATTTGATGCACCTTTTGTCCATTGTTCTTGGAACATTTCTTTCTTTTACAATAAATTTTTGTTTCTTGTCAAGAAATACAAAAATTGCAAGACTCACGTGTGCATTTTATTTTTGTTGTCTTGATCAAGAGCTGGGAAAGTTATGAGCCTACAAAAGCAACTGTGCAAAGGTTGCTTTTGAAAGAGAGTGGCAAGGAAAGCATTAATAGATCATCATTTCCCATTGATAAGCAACAGTTAAGTCCTCGCATGCTGGAGGGATCAGCAGTTACTCGCCCAAGGGACCACTCAAGCCCTACATCCTTCTTGCATCCATCCGTAAACAAATGTGAGCCATGAAAAAATGCAAACCAGAAAGTTTTCTGATTTTTTTTTCTTATCTTTGTTCTTGGTGAGAAACACCCGCTGATTGTTGTTGCATGTAAATGTATTTTCAGCAGGTATTCAAGGTACACAACCGAAACAGGCTTTTGAGAGCTCAGCAACGCCATTTGTTTGGGCTAGTGATCTTCCGGGACCATTCCAACCTACTGGGCTGAAGTCTCTTATGCAAGAACACAAAATATCACCAACATCCCAATTATTCCCTGCAGCCAGGCAAAATTTTACCAGGGAAAATAGCACGACAGCAGAAAGATCTGGCGATGGCATGGCATATATTGGGAAGTATGATTCAGTTCCTATGAAGGAAAAGCCTGTCTTACCATCAGACACTACTCAGAAACCATCATCTTCTAAGGTGTCTACACAGACACCGTCTTTGCAGAAGAAACAGAATGATATGCTAAATTCATTTGTTAAAGATACTGCACTTCCACCAAAAGAAAGTGTGAAGGATGGGCCTTTAACCACAAGAATGGCATCTACTGAAGCTGCGAAAAAACACGACTTTCCATTTTCTCCCTCATTTTCTGTTACTGTGATTCCTAGCGAGCCTGGAAAGTTTGCCCAGACCGATGCTGCAACAAATAAAAGCCAGACTGATAAAATGCCACCACCTACCACATTCTCCATGTCAGTTTCTGCACCCTCATCTCCAATAATTAGTTCATCATCGGCTCCTTTATCTTCGTCATCAATTCCGCAATCAGTTGCACCAACCTTTTCCTCAGCGATGCCCTTAAACAAATCTTTGGCTAGTTCTATCACTGCTGCAGATGAAAGCAAACCTGGTAAACCTGTATCAACATCCTCATCATCTTTTTTCTCCCCATTTGTTTCTTCTTCTAGTTCTCTCTCTTTTAATGTTTCAAATTCACTGGTGTCTTCATCTACCCCTTCACCTTTAGTGAGTTCAACATCAGAATCTCCAAAGACAGAGATCCAACCACCTTCAAAACCAGACGTGAATGCTAATATTACATCACCACGCGTGGAATTTGGGCCTTCCACAGTTGAAGGTAATTTGGAGCTTAAACCTTCACTGTCATCTCCACCCTCAATTGAGACTTCAACAGGACTGTCATCTGGAGACGAGCTGAGTCTTATCAAGGCTAGTCCTGCAGCACTAGTGGCATCTGGGAGCCAGACCGGGATGAATGAAACTGCAGGCCCTAAACAGAATGTAACAGTCAATGCTCAACAAGATCAGCCATCTGCTGGGCATTCTCCATTTCCAAATCTACCTACAACGTCAGGGAGTGTTACTGGTGTGATTGATGGCTTGGATGTACAAAATGCAGAGGAGGATGACATGGATGAGGAGACTCTGGACACAAGTAGAGTAAGTGAACTTAGTGTGGGAAGCCTTGGTGGGTTTGGGCTTGGCTCTGCTCCTAAACCCAATCCATTTGGTGGATCATTTGGCAATGCACAAAATGTACAAACAAATGCGTCTTCTCCTTTCTCCAGGCCTGTTCCTAGTGGAGAGTTATTTCAGCCTGCCTCCTTTAACTTCCAATCTCTACAACCTTCCCAATCATCTCAGCCAGCAAATTCAGGTGCATTTGCTGGTGGCTTTGGCACCAGTACTACTGCCCAAGCTCCCATTCCGAGTGGGTTTGGCCAGCCAGCACAGGTTGGACCAGGGCAGCAAGCACTAGGGTCAGTTCTTGGTGCTTTTGGACAGTCGAGACAGCTTGGTACTAGTCTACCAGGTACTGGTTTTGGATCACCCAGCGGTTTTGGTGGTGGCATTGCTGGCATTACTCCCACCGGTAGCTTCACAAGTGCTGCTACTGGAGGGTTTGCTGGTGCTGCTTCTGGTGGTGGTGGATTTGCTAGTTTGGCTTCAGGTGGCGGTGGTTCTGCTGTTGCAGCTTCAGGTGGTAGTGGTTTTGCTGCTGCAGCTTCAGGTGGTGGTGGATTTTCGGGTGCAGTTTCAAGCGGTGTGGGATTTGCTGGTGCAGCTTTCGGTGGAGGGGGCTTTGGTGGTGCAGCTTCAGGCGGTCTGTTTTACTTCTCAAATTTTTTTTTTCAATTTTTTTCAGATGATGTATTCTTTTTTCTTTCTTTTTTTGTTTTTTTTAATAAAGATATTTAGCTAACATGTATTCTGGAAATACGTTCAGGTGGTGGATTTGGGGCATTTGGTGGTCAACAAGGATCTGGCAGTTTCTCTGCTTTTGGTGGTGTAGGAGGAACGGGAAAGCCACCGGAGTTGTTCACACAGATGAGGAAGTAACCATTCTCTTTCCAGATTTTGAGCAATCCATCATAATGCAATGGCCAATTGAACATACTGAAATCACTTTAAAGCTTTTTTTAGTTTGTGTACTACAAAAGAAGCTAGATTACACATTCTTCTCCTTGCTCGTGTAGTTTTTTGTTCTTTCTAATCACCGTAGTTCTTTGTAATTGAAATAGAACATCAGAGATATCACAGGTAATTCGGTTGTTCACAAATGTTGATGCAAGCGAAGGGAAAATTGATAGCCCCTGCTGCAGTTGCAACCTTTTTACACAAATGTTGATGCAAGCGAAGGGAAATTTGATAGCCATTGCCGGAATTACAACCTTCTTATTACAAAACAGAATTACACGGGTGCACTCTTACAAAACAGGATTACCGGTTGCAAGATTACGAAATATTAGTACTGGTTGTATGCCAATATAGTCGACGAAACAAAAATGGGCCGCATATTGCACCCTCTATCTCAGATAGCAAAGTTCCCAGATAAATAGCCTTTCAGTCACTGGCAGTGGTCACACTGGGAGTCCTAATTCTGAAATCTTCATTATGTGTTTGTCCAGCACAGACCTCTGACGTTTCAAGATCGATGTCATTGATGCAACCTAATAAACATGAAACCAAAAGACAGAAGGGC
Organism: Crataegus laevigata; assembly: GCA_963580275.1. Taxonomy (NCBI): domain Eukaryota; kingdom Viridiplantae; phylum Streptophyta; class Magnoliopsida; order Rosales; family Rosaceae; genus Crataegus; species Crataegus laevigata. The sequence continues at coordinate 40,900,114 of OY756943.1, read as the reverse complement.
AATCTTATGTAAACATACAAATAAATGCGCAAGGAAAAAAAAAAGAGCTACTGAAGGAGATATTTTGAACTTGCCTCTGCTCTAAGCTTCAAAGCCTCCCTATTAGGAATTTCTCGCAGCCCATCCATTAAATCTACACAAAAACGTAATACAAATTAGGGCATGATTCTAGTGTAATGACATCCAAGGCTCAAGGGAAACATAAGAACCCGCAAAACCAGTTTAAATTTTAAAGTCTTTCATTTAGCCATATAGCTATAACAAAATGAAATAGGGAAGAATTCATGACCACAAACCTGAAGCTTGAGATTCAACCTTATGAACAGATTTAGATAGGTGTTGGATTTGTCTTCCGACATCCCTGCATAAATTACTTGGTTTAATCAAGACACCAACAGACAGCCAACGAAAACATCTATAAGAGAAGCAAAGACTAGTTGAATGAGAGGGTACGTGAGATCATTATGGCCATATGTCATATCCTTTTCAGCAAGAAGTGCCCTTTCAAGAAGTTTCTTGCTCTCCTTCTTCATCAAATCAACTGAAAGGTTCAACTCCTTTACACTCTTTTCAGCGCTAAGAAATTGTGCCTGCACGTATATTAGTTGTAATTAATATCGGAAGATACGGAAACTAGAGATAAAGGTTTGGAGATTCTGAGTTTGAAAGGGTATGTAGTATATACAGACCTCCTCGCTCTGAAGTCGACGAAATGTCTGGCGAAAGAGGAACCTTCTTGGACCTGCACAGTTGTCTTGTTACTTAGTCGGGGTGCAAATAGAAAAATACATCGACTGCAAAGTGGAAATCCCACGTTGAATACCCAAATTGTAGGGTTTATCGGACAAAAACCATGGCATGTCACTATCTCAGCAAAGTAAAGGAGGACCTGGCAAAACAAGGAAGGCGGCAGTGAGACCAATTCCAAGCGTTGGTGCTGGGTTTTCTATTGCACTCGTCAACCCTTCTGCAATGATTCAATTACAAAATACAAAATATACACACTCACATCAATACATCAATACATCAATACATCAATATATGAAATGATTGATGATCAATTTTGGGTACCTATTTATAATTCAATTCAATCAAATTCATGATGCCTGAATAATTCATTAGCATTTAGGCTCTGATAAGTTTAATAAGAAACGAAAGAGTGAATGTATGAATTTTGAGCATACCTTTAATCTTGGTGAAGAAAGCATGCTCGTAGATCCTGTAATTTTCGACGGCTTTGCCAATATACTGGGGCAAGTGATGTTGGATATACCGAGCTGAGCGGACGGCGGAGTCCGTGGATTCCATCACCGTACGCTGCAGATCCTCCGCCATCGTTGCTGCCAATGCCATGTTGGCATTGGAATTGGAAGATGCTGATGCTCCCGCCCCCTGTTGGCTATCTTTGTGGTCATTATCAACATTCATATTCACCTGCTCCCCTTGCTCCGACGGTGACGGCGTCGGCATCGTCTCCGCCATTTTCCTTCTTTCTTTTCTAAATGCTTTTCTCAACTAGTGCAAATTTGCTGTGCTTTGCGCCTTTGTCGAATAAGAGGCATTTCGGCATTTACTTTGGGCTTTCATTCTCACACCCCCCGTCATTCACGACGACGCATATGGGCCAAAGCCCAACTTACCAATCAACCTATTTTCATCGAATTCAAAGAATTAGTGCACCAGTTCAAGTTAACATAACAAAATTCCTTTGACAACCAAAAAGAAGAATTTACTCGAGGGGAGAATGAGAGATATTTTGTTCCACAACAAAGAATTATTTTATTTTTACATTTAAAAGAATTTACATGATACATCAGAACAATCATTTTTAAGTTTAACAATTTCGAAGAGTGAATTTATCCTTTATGGGATTTTAATGATTTGAAAGAGAGAATTCATCATTTTACGGTCATTTGATTTGGTATTGGTAATAGTAATAAAAAGGGTAAATTACATAAAAATCCCTCAAGTTTGAGATCTATTACAATTCCGTACAACATCTTTAAAACATTCCACTTTCATACCTCACGTACTATTTTATTTCAAAATAATACCTCCGTTACATTTTTCATCCATTGATTTGTTAAGTGTTGACGTGACTGCCAAATGTGTGCCACGTGGCAAAAAAATTATTTTTTATTTGAAAAAAATTGAATATTCTAAATTAAAAAATTAAAAAAAAATTGAACCCACCCACCCTGCAACCAACCCAGAAGAAGAAGAAGAAGAAGAGGAAAGGAAAAAAAACCCATAAGATGGGTGCGGAGTAGGTGGAGCAACCCCTCAAAACTCGTCAATGGCAGAAAACCCAACTTCCAGAGATTTGCTGACGACCCGAGAACCCCACCACGTTTTCGACCTGTCCTTGACCCACAGCTACCGATATTGACCCGACCCGACTCCTAGCTTGCCTTTATTCATCATCTCAGCCAGTTCACCGCTCTTAGCCTCAGCTACAACTTCAGCACTTCCAACGATGCTGAAGAAATAAGAAGATGGGGGGAAAAAAACCCATGGGATGAGTGTAGAGGGGGGATCTCGGTTTCGGCGGATGGAGGCTACGACCAGGGGGAGATATGGGATACGGGTTGAGGGTGGGGTGGTGGGTTTGGGTTTGGGTTTTCCTTTTTTAAAAACAAAAATAAAAAAAAGTATTTTTTTTGCCGCTTGGCACACATTTGGCAACCACGTGGTATAAATGTGGCAGCCACGTCAGCACTTAACATATCAATGGATGGAAAATGTAACGGAGGTATTATTTTGAAATAAAATAGTACGTGAGGTATGAATGTCACATCCTGGCCCGGGGCGGATCACTTCCCGAGCCCGCTCCACCACCGTAGCACGATATTGTCCGCTTTGGGCCCCGACCACGCCCTCACGGTCCCTCACGGTTTTGTTTCTGGGAACTCACGAGCAACTTCCCAGTGGGTCACCCATCCTGGGATTGCTCGTGAGTTCCCATAAACAAAATCGTGAGGGCGTGGTCGGGGCCCAAAGCAAACAATATCGTGCAGCACGCCTTGATTTAGGTCGGGGTGTGTCAATGAAAGTGAAATGTTTTAAAGATGTTGTATGAGGTTGTAATAGACCTCAAACCTGATGAGTTTCTATGTAATTTATCCTAATAAAAAAATAACGAATAGAAAGAAATGAACAGTTTGAATCTGTATCAACGACCATTTTCTGTTAGAAGATAAGCTTCCATGAGAACAATTATTTATTTCTATTTTCAAGGTACTTCATCTCATTTTTTTTAAGAAAAAAAAAAGAGAAGAAACGAAGTGTGGGGAGAAATGACAATAAAAAATTTCAAAGAGTTAGATGTTATAAATACTAATATTTTTATTCTTTCAAACTTTCGTTTATGCTTGTTTTGATAAAAGGACACAACAAGGGTTTATTTGGTTTGGATTTTTAGTGATTATATCTATTCATTGAATAAGTGATGATCCAATGGTTCTTTGTCACATCCCGGCCCGGGCAGGATCACTTTCCGAGCCCGCTCCACTACCGTAGCACGATATTGTCCGCTTTGGGCCCCGACCACGCCCTCACGGTTTTGTTTCTGGGAACTCACGAGCAACTTCCCAGTGGGTCACCCATCATGGGAGTGTTCTAGCCCCCTTCTCACTTAACTTCGGAGTTCCAACGGAACCCAAAGCCAGTGAGCTCCCAAAAGGCCTCGTGCTAGGTAGGGATGAGAATATACATTTAAGGATCACTCCCCTGGGGGATGTCACAATCCACCCCCTTAGGGGCCCGACGTCCTCGTCGGCACACCACAGCCAGGGTTTGGCTCTGATACCAATTGTCACATCCCGGCCCGGGCGAGACCACTTCCCGGGCCCGTTCCACTATCGTGATTGTCACATCCCGGCCGGGGCGGGACCACTTCCCGGGCCCGCTCCACCATCGTAGCACGATATTGTCCGCTTTGGGCCCCGACCACGCCCTCGCGGTTTTGTTTCTGGGAACTCACGAGCAACTTCCCAGTGGGTCACCCATCCTGGGAGTGCTCTAGCCCCCTTCTCGCTTAACTTCAGAGTTCCTACGGAACCCGAAGCTAGTAAGCTCCCAAAAGGCCTCGTGCTAGGTAAGGATGGGAATATACATTTAAGGATCATTCCCCTGGGCGATGTGGGATGTCACAATCCACCCCCCTTAGGGGCCCGACGTCCTCGTCGGCACACCACGACCAGGGTTTGGCTCTGATACCAATTATTATGACATCCCACATCACCCAGGGGAATGATCCTTACATGTATATTCCCATCCCTACCTGACACGAGGCATTTTGGGAGCTCACTGACTTCGGGTTATGTTGGAACTCTGAAGTTAAGCGAGAAGTGGGCTAGAGCACTCCCAAGATGGGTGACCCACTGGGAAGTTGCTCGTGAGTTCCCAGAAACAAAACCGTGAGGGCGTGGTCGGGGCCCAAAGCGGACAATATCGTGCTACGGTAGTGGAGCGGGCCCGGGAAGTGGTCCCGCCCGGGGCGGGATGTGACATTCTTACTCAAGGAATTTTGGGACTTAGACTTAGTTTGAGAGAGTTTTATTAAATGATCGTGATTTTAGTTTGGATCTGAGCTTTTAATCAATTCATAGAGTCTTATTGGGACTATGACTCCTAATATTTAATATATCTCCTAATACTTTATATTGGAATTGAATAAACAAAACACTATAAAGAGAATAAATGGCCAAACAATTATTTCAGGAAACGAATTATTCATTTACTTTATTTTGAATGCCCTTTTTCTCAGAAATAAAAAGAAGAGTAGGAAAGGAAAAAAAAAGGATATACTTTTGTTAAGGAAGATATCTCGGGATAATTAGTCAATATTGTAAATTGATTCTTAGTTATTTGATTTCCTATTTAGTTCATAATTAGCGTTGTTTGTAAGCAATAGAATAGGGATCCTGATGTATAGCCTTTGTATAAAGCTGTAACCCTAGCTTGATGAATACACAAGAAACCATTTCACAATCCTACGTTTCTTATTAACTTTATTTATTGTTTGTTACTTTTATTCTTTCCCATATACATATTAATAGATATATAATTTGTGTCATAATTCATTAATTAATATAGATTTTTTTTCTTACATGAAACCAATGGATTATTGATATTTTTACAAGAAGTATTTTATTGAACAATTAGGTTATTACTGAACAAAAGAATTGAAATTATTATTGATTCTTCAAATCCAAATCAGGATGTAGCAGCCTTTTATTGGTAGTAGAAAGGAGGAGAAAAAGAGATAAGGGAGGAGAAAGGAGAGAATGGAAGTCAGGGTGATCGGCCGATATCCATTCATATTTGTTTTAATTTATTTTTATTTTTTTCACATTACTTTAGGAGCAAAATGAATAGTTTAGGAGGAAAAATTTTTAAGTCGGGTGTAGGGATGGGCAACGGTTATGGCGGGCAGGTAACCGCGGTTATTTACCCATAACCGTTTATGCTCATACCCGCATAACCGTTTACCCGTTGGGTAATTGCCTAAACGGTTATACCCATACCCATAACCGTTTATAAACGGTTAATCATACCCATAACCGCATACCCATTTAACCATAACCGTTTAATACCCGTTTACCCATTTATCCTTTTTAGGTCTCGTTTATCTTTTTTTTTTTTTACCATTTCCTCTTTTCACCTGTCTACATGTTTTTTAACAACTTGAAAATTAAAAAAAAAATTGTCATAATTTTTTTTTTTACAATTAAACACCGTTATAGGTACATTCATCATATATTTTCGTATTTTAATTTTTTAAATCCTTATACCATTCCAGTAATAATAGTTTACAGACGATATTTCTAACTATTACCAATGAAGGTAATATAATATTTGCTAAGTATTCTTGGGTTACGAAAACTGTTTAGAAGACAACCCATAATGTAAAGTATTAACATAATATATATAAAATGAGCTACATTATATTATAATTAGCTATATAAACCATGCACTATAGTCAATAACATTGATCTAAGTTTTGTCCGATAGAGAACATGGTTTGTATTAATTTTACATATATAAAATAAATGGGTAAACGGTTACCCATTTATAACTGCGGTTAATACCCATAACCACCCATTTAAATTCACGGGTAAACGGTTATACCCGTAACTATTTATTTATCCAAACGGTTATCCATAACGGTAACCATGAAGTTTAAATGGGCGGGTAACCGTTGTTATCCATAACTGCAGGTAACCGCTGTTATCCATAACTGCAGGTATTTTGCCCATCCTTAGTCGTATGCTTCAAAATAAAATTATATGACTAATAATTTGTACATATAAATATATCATAAAAAACCGTGATGCTTATGTCTCTGCACATAAGCAAATATATGTTACCGACATAATCAATAAGCACTTGTAATTAGCATAGTGTAAAAAATAAAACGATGCATGTTGGCTAGTGCGAAATAGTTAATTTTACATATATAAAATAAATGGGTAAACGGTTACCCGTTTATAACCGTGGTTAATACTCATAACCGCCCATTTAAATTTTGCGGGTAAACGGTTATACCCATAACCGTTTATTTATCTAAACGGTTACCCATAACCGTAACCGTTTAATTTAAATGGACGGGTAACCGCGGTTATCCATAACCAATGGGTATTTGCCCATCCCTAGTCGGGTGTATATACATCACTCTAAATAAAGTTTCCCTGTTTCAAAAAAAAATAAAAAAATAAAAAAATAAAAAAATAAAAAAGTTTCCCTAACCTAATGGTCAAATGAGTATAAAAAAATTGGTAAAATTAGGTACCTGCCTACTTGTAGAGGAGAGTGAGTTGTGTACTTACTACCAATAAGCCAAAGCCAATTAGCCAAGTGGGAAAAAAAGAAAGCAGAAAGAAGCGAAAGGGGGAAGAAAGAAAGAAACAGAAACGAAACCGAGTTGAGAGAAGAAATTAGCAAAAGTTAGTGACGAGGAGGAGGAGGAGGAAGACGAAGAGATGAGTTGGCCTCAAACTGCCTGGAAAATGAGAAATTAGACCGACCCTTAAAGGCCCCTGCATCAATTCACGTAATGCTCATTTGAATTTTCGTTTACGACAAGCTTTGTGAATCATAACCAGAAGAAGCATAACCAGTGAAAGAAAGAAAGAAAGAAGGAAGAAGAAGATTAGCGAGAGAGAGAGAGGCGGAGGGTGGGACCGGGGCAGAGGATAGGAGGTAGGAGGTGTTTATGATGCTTTGTGAATCATTGCGTGATCGAATACAGCCATGGCTTCGTGATTACGACAGGCTTCAGTCATTGGCCGTCATTCTCCTCTACATTCAGGTTCCTTTCCTTTCCTTTCACTTCGTCTTCGCTTCAATTACAAAACCAAATCAATACGAATGAATGATTGATACATATAACAATATTAAAGATCGATCCTTTGATGCATGTCTGTATGTATGTATAGATTGGGTGCGCATTGGTGGGATCGCTGGGTGCACTATACAATGGAGTTTTGCTGATAAATCTGGCCATTGCATTGTTCGCCCTTGTCGCAATCGAGAGCAGCAGTCAGAGCCTCGGCCGCACATATGCCGTCCTTCTCGTCTGCGCCATCTTCCTCGATGTTTTCTGGTTCATTCTCTTCACCCACGAAATTTGGTAATTCACACTTCCTCCAACATTTTCCCTTTTGCATTTTGATGTATGTATATGTACATATGTATGCTTGATTCTGGTGCTTTTGTGTTTGTAACTTTTTGTTGTGCAGGAACCTTTCTCGCGGGAGTGGGAATAATACAACTTTGTACATCTTCTCCGTAAAGCTCACTCTGGCCATGCAAATTATCGGCTTTTCCATCAGGTTATCCTCCTCCTTGTTATGGATTCAGATCTACAGGTTGGGCCTTTCCTATGTAGACACTAGTGCAACTCCTAGAGAAGCTGATTTTGATTTAAGAAATAGTTTCTTGAGTCCTAGTACTCCCGTTGTACCCAGACAAACTTCAGATTCTAGTGATGCTATAGGAGGCGCTATCTATGATCATGCGTATTACTCCTCACTCTTTGAAGATGGTCAGGTCAGTCCTCTCTCTCTCTCTCTCTCTCTCTCTCTCTCTCTCATTACATGCCTACTCAATTTTTCATTTCTCATTGTTCTTCTCTTGCATCTACAATTGGAATATGTCATCACCTCACTTTATTAGCATCTGTAGTTTAACAAACTTACTATGGAGCATCTTCATCTTCTTTTGTATTTCTATTTACAAACTGTATAGTTTCACCCACTATATCTGTTTAAAATCTCATATAATCCATGTTTCCTTAAAGGTGGCTCATTCAAAGAAACACGTGTTGTTACCTCATCCCGTGTATATGTTCATCTAAAACCTCATTTTAGTTTACTTTGGTATTGGTGGAAACTTTGTTTAGCAGTCAGTATCATTGCAAACCTAACCGAAGTTTTCCACCACCAATCTTCATGGATGTTAACCTCAGCAGATAGGAAAAGTGAGGATTCCATAATTTTTTGTTTTCATATAAGAACCAAGAAGTTGGAGTATACAATTGTAGGACAAAATATAGTGAGACTAGTGACGTACAATTATTCTCTCTTTATCTCTTTGGTGAGAAGTACAGTTTTAAAACCCTAATATTTTGGATTCACAATAGGATTAAGGTAGGGACACGAGTGAATAGGTATAATGAAGGAATGTAGACATAGTCCCGCTTGTGGTTGTCAGAATTTACTACAGGAACGATTCTGTGAATATCTACGTACAAGACAACAGTAAAGTTCTTTTTGAAGATTAACAAGTCTCACTCTTCCAAGGAAACTATAACAATCAAGTGTAGTAAAGCTTCAAAATGTTGTGATGGAGAAGGTAGCCGGAGCACTAAGATTTCAAGGGTTGTAATGTATCATATACGTACCTTGGTCTGTGAGATATAGATGACCATCAAAGTCCACTTGGAGGCAAGAATATTCATAAGGGGACATGAAGATTGCATACCATGAACAGTGCTATCCTTGATATTCGTGATTTGTAAATTTTGCTTCCCATTTGGTTAAGGAATGAAATTCTAATTGGGCTTCCTTGAAAAGAGATGTAATGTGTCTGTTCTGGACGTATGTTCACTGTGGGAAAGTTTTCTGCTCTGTTAACATTTGCATTCTGGCAGAGGGGGCTGAAAGGTTTGATATCAATTGCTGTAAGTGGGTCTGGATTCTAGACAACCATGCATGTTGGTCTTCAAATTTCCAGGGGAATTAATGCCACTGGTGGCCCAAAACATTTTCTTTAAATAAGTAAAGGTCCTCTGCATCAAAAGAATCATGCCGGATTTTTCTTGGAATTGGATAATGGTTGGATGATGGGCTAGGCAAGAGTTAAGAGTTGATGATCTCTCCGTGCTACCCCATAAACCCTTGCTAAAATTGGCTTCGATAATTGAGTCACTGTGGTGTCCACAAGAAGGGTCTTTTGTGACTGTTTGTGTGGCAATTGAAGAAGAGGGGTTCTATGCAATTTGTTCTCTCCTCCACTTTGATCTGAGTTCATCATGGCGGCGTGCAATCACAAAAATGTAGACTTGCTCATAGAATAGTGGAAGATTCAAGAAATCAAAGACAAACTCTGCAAATACTTTTGTGTCTATCCATCCAATGAATGAATATGTTCTTAACACAAGTTTTGTTGTAGTCTAATGTTTGTTGACTTTGCTTTGTGCATCATGATTTAAGCATAGGACATATCGATTAGAAATACACTGACGCATTTGACGATGTAAGAAGGCTTTTATTCAGATCCTTGTTTGGGATGTGAGAATGTTTTCCTCCACTTCTGATTTTTATTTGTTTATTTGTTTTGTTGGGGGTGGGGCATCATTACTATCACTTCTTCTTCCAGCTTGATTCTCGTCTACTTATAATTATAACAAAATAAACAATAATGGTCATAATAATCTAAAAGGAAGGAAGTTGTCAAAAACCACCTAATGCGAGATTGTACGAATATGTACATGGAAGAAGACAAGAAAGAAAACCCGTATGTAAAGTTAAAGGAACAACATTTATGGTGTGTTCCAAGAACTCTCTGGCAGTAAAGCCTTTAGGTAGATTCAGAAATCATAATATGGAAAGGTAATTGGGAAAGGAGTAAAGGATTTAATTTTTCTATTAACTTCATTGAGGGTTATCTCAAAGGAATGAGTATGTTAAGGTGTCTTCGGCTCAGGGATCTATGAAGTTCTATGATAATAAAAAGAAAAAAGAATGTTAATGTTTTCATATTGCATCTTGTTATGGTTCTCTGCGTGATGGTTTTTGCAGTAATCAACCTGGGGAAAGAATGAAAGGAATATATGGTGTACTTTTGCAACACCTAGTTTGGAGAGTTACATTTTGCTATGATGTGAACTACTGAGATTTATGTTGGTGTTTGAAATTTGGAACTGCTGATATGTTCTGTTTCCTTAGATATTCATAATGCTGTTCTTTTCTGTTAGAAGGCAGCAACGAATGTTTGTCATCCGTTACTAAATTGAAACCTCTGTTATTTGTCTCTAGGGAAAATATTGCAGTGGCGACGGATCTACTTCTGCTGTCGAAGCTTCTAAGACAAAACCTTCCGTAGTCAGATCGTTTCAGTTCGTAGATGTAAGTATCCATGAATATGTTTCTGACCAGTCATATGAAATTTGGTAAAATGTCTGGTGACACGGGTGTGATCCCCACTATTATACCATTTGGTTAGTTTATTTGATATAGAAGATCTCATGGTTTCTTTCTGACCCTTCTGTTATCTCCTAGAAAACTAACTGGCCAAACATTCGATTCACATGTTTATCTACGTTGAGTATTTGGTTGGGTGGCGTTTTGAGGTTGTTTTCTTGGTTTTGACAGACACAGATTTCTCAATTGGAAGTTTGGATAATTCATTTGTGCACCTCTCTACACAAAATTTGATTGTATGATGGTTTGTGGTTGTTATATAACAGTACCCGTACTCGTATCATGTGCAAGCACCATAAATCTTGTGTAAAATTATTTTAGTCACCAAGCTGACAATGGCCTTTTTATTACCTCATTAGTAGTTATGCTCCTTTGCTGCTTTCTTATTCCTTTTCAACAAGACATTCCAAAAATTTCGTGGCTCATGCATTCTTTTGGCCACCACATTTTGCTACATATGCCATTTAACTATTAGTCATGTATGGGGCAGAATGTCGTCAGATAGCTCTGTGCATAGTAGAAGAATATATTAGACTGTCCATATCGGGGCTGTGACTGTTACCCGCTTTTGGTTAATAGGATTTTGTTTTAATTATAAAAATCTGTTATGATTTTATTTCATCTAGATGAAATGCCATTTTTGCTGCTTCTAACTCGATTTGAAACCTCGCAGGAGGAGAAGGCAGCAAGCCAGCCTAGGTCAGTTTAATTTTGAGTGTGCCATCTCTGTCTTCTTTGCGGACCAACTCCCCTAGCAAGTTGTCTGGGGGATCTTTCAAATGATGTAGTCGCTGCGGCAAGATTGTTTTCGGGAGTGGGCCTTGTACAGTCGGATCACATATAATTGCGTTTTCTTTTTGCCCGGATGAGGATGGGATTGCTGTTGATCAGATGAAAGTGTTAAAAGGAGAAGCACATGGTCCATGTGGTTTGGTTTGGTTTGGTTTGGTATGCCAAAAGCTTTGGATCAAGATCCAAGTCCAGTGGTCCATGCGTATGAACATTGTTGGATATGGAATCGCGTTAGCGTGACCACGCAGCAATCGGACGTGTGGGTGTTAGTTAGGTTGACAATAGGAACCATGAGAAGGTAATTGCGAGAGGTTTATTTGTCATTCGCTACATAATTGCAAGAGGTTTATTTGTCCCCAAGTACGTATGCATGTAGAAAATTTATGACACATAAAAATTTTGTGATAGTTCGTGGATGGAAGGGAGCAGTGTATTGGTGGACTTGTTTGTTCTTCTTGCTAAGGAAAAAGGTGGTTTCGAAATTCCATCGCCCCCCCCCCGGCCCTGCTTTTTTTTTTTTGGTATAATATAATTGATGCTTTTCGAATCAGGGATATGAGAGGAATATATTGAATATATTAAATAGTGGGCTGAAAGAGCGAGTGAGCATTCTCCTTCATTTACATTGTTTTGTTGGCTTGGGACAAATCGAAGGCCGGCACAGCAGCCAGCACTCAGCAGGCCATTAATTGATCGACTTAGAAAGGCACCTTTACCCTGATAGATTCATTTCTTTTTTTTTTGGGTAAATGACAAAAAACTATCTCAACTATCAGTGTCACGACACTTTCATACCTCATCTTTAAAACGTGACAATGTCATACCTCATCTTTCGAATTTGGTCCAATGTTATACCTTCCTTTAACCTGGCCGTTAATTTGTCAGTTAAATGCTGACGTGGCTTGATTCAGGCCCCATTTTTTATTAAAAAATTAAAAAAATATTAAAAAAATAAAAAAAATCATTTAATATATTTTAAATATTAAAATAACAAAAAAAATAAAAAAAAAACCAAAAACAAAAAATCAAAACCATTCGTTCCTCCCCCCACGCACTCTCTCTCCTCACCCATCTTCATCTTCTTCCCTTCTTCCCCCTACTTGCAACCCAGAAAAAAGAGAAAAAAAAAAAACAGAAGGGACGAAGATGGGGGGTCCTTTATTTCTCCCTCTTCTTTCTTCCTTTAATCTCCCTCTTCTTTCTTCCTTATCTCCCCAGCTGTATTTACAAGCTCTCCTAGACTCCATCACCAACCTCTCCCTCCGCGGCTCCGTCTCCCCATTCCTCGCCGCCAACTGCACCGCCCAAGAGGACGCCACCCGAAGAGGTTTTGGCCTTTCTTTTTCTTTTTCTTTTTTTTTTTCTTACTTTCTGGGTTGCAGGGGAAAAGGGGAAGGGATGAAGATGGGGGGAGAAGAAGGAGAGACAGGGAGGGGAGGGGGGAAGTGACGAACAGGGAATTTATTTTATTTTATTTTTTTTGTGCCTTCTGGGTTGCAGGGAAAAAAGGGAAGGGATGAAGATGGGGGGAGAAGAGGGAGAGACGGGGCGGGGAGTGGGGAAGGGATGAACAGGTTTTTTTTTTTTTTTTTTTTTTTTTGGCCTTCTGGGTTGCAGGGGAAAAGGGGAAAGGATGGAGATGGGGGGAGAAGAGGGATAGACAGGGAAGGGGGGTGGGAAAAGGGACGAACAGGGGCTTTTTTTTTTTTTTTTTTTTTTTTTACTTTTCTTTATTATTTTAATATTAAAAAATATATTAAATGATATTTTTTAAGTTTTTTAATATTTTATTAATTTTTTAATAAAAAGTGGGGCCTGAATCAAGCCAAGTCAGCATTTAACTGACAAATTAACGGCCAAGTTAACGGAAGGTATAACATTGGACCAAATTCGAAAGATGAGGTATGACATTGTCAGGTTTTAAAGATGAGGTATGAAAGTGTCGTGACCCCAATAGTTGAGGTAGTTTTTTGTAATTTATCTTTTTTTTTAAAATGAGTTTGAACGGAACATTCTTTGGTAGTGTTTATTTTTATACTCTACACATTTATTTGTCTTTTTATTATTAAAAATAAATTTTTTTTTTTTAACTTTTCATTAATTTTTCTTTTTTTCTAAAGACTAACTTTGAATTTATGAGAGGCACACTGTCCTAACTAGCTATAACTTCGTTACTCGTTTGGATTTGTTGTACTCGTCTTTGTCAAAGAGAATGAGTTAATTTCCTTTCGTCAGTTAAGCTCAGCACCATGCTAAAAGATTCACCAACGATATGTGCTTTTGCTTCTTGAGACTTAAGACAAAAGATTCACTAACGATATGTGCTTTTTGCTTTTTTGAGACCTGAGACTTGAGAGACTGGAAAGTAAAGAAATATGAATGAGACGTCAAAGGGGCAGCGGGCAGGGGAGGAGAAATTTTTCTAAGTGGCGGAAACACACACATCACTATGACAGGTGGTGTTCTCGATAAATAAAAAATAGCCATGTGGCAGCAGTACAGAAATTTTTTTTTGAATTTTGTGCTGCCAGCTAAAAAAAATTTAATTAAAAAAATATTGCTGACACATAGTTATTTTTTATTTGTCTGGAACACCACCTGTCAGATGATGTATGTGTTCCCGTCACGTGGAAAAATTTCTCGCACGGTAGGGGGCCATGAGGCATAAGCTTTAATTGTTTATGAGAGGACGTGTCGGCCATTTGAATGGATTGCCATTTGTCAACCTTCCCATATAATAATCTATTCTATTCAATTCAATTATAAGGAATTAATTGTATGACCAAATTGGATCAATGAATTAAAGTATGTACAGATTTGATATAATGGAGAGGATGGGTTAAATTTCATTTGAGATGCACGGTGGTCATATATGCAATTGGATCCGCTCTGGACTTTAATGTCCGGAATTTAAGGATCAATTATTTTGGATCGCACAAATTGAATTTAACGGTCTTTATTAACTCATTTTTCTGACTTGCTACACACAAATCAACAACTCTAATTTCTTTTACATACCAATCAACGGCTCAAATAGATTGATTCTTAGACCCCAAACATTAAGGTCCGGAACGAATCTAATTCTGTCATATATTACACAACACAATTTTATATTAAAAGATAATCGTATACTTACCAGGTGTCCAGTTTAGACAAAATACTAATGAAAATTGGCTAAAATAATTGACGCTTCACTTTAAATCTAATTAGGATGCCAAATGTCTCATATTCTTAATTCAAATATCAAAGCTCCCGTGTGATTATAATTTAATGGCAATTTCTCTTTGTTGCCAATTTCAATCTAAATGCAAATGCAAAATTAGCTCATTATATTTTTGTTTTGTGTCAAAAACTATATTTGCTGCATATATTCACATACAATAATCAACTTCTTTTTCCAGCAAAAAGAAAAGCACTGTTATTTAATTCTGGTAGACTAAAATTGGAAATTAAGGGTTCTTAATATAGGAAAAGAAAAATAAAATAAGAAGCGAAGAGAAATCAAACGATTGGATTGGGATTTTTGGGACTGGGAGCCTTCAAAAACAATGAATGACAGACTGCCACCAACCCACACAACGCATTTAAAGAATATTTTATTTTTTCCGACACAAAAAATAAAAAAAAAAAACTAAGGAAAATTTCAAAAAAACTTTATTTTTAACGAAAATTCATTCTTAAAGGTATAGTAAATAATGACAGTTAAAGGTAAAAAATGATTTTTCGTTAAAAGTAAACAGTATTTGAGGTGTTTTATTAAATCTCCAAAAAAAAATGTATTTTATTTTTATTTTAAATCACATGTATCCAATTCCAATTCATGGGAACAAACAAACAAAAACAAAGAAAAAGAAGAAAATAAACGAACGGGGGATCATATTGCAATTTTTTTTTAATAAAGGAGTAAAAGAAAAATAATGGAAAGAAATTAGCTAGTTGGAAACTTGGAAAGGGCATGGGATAGACAAAGGAGGGTGGGAGAGAGAGAGAGAGAGAGAGAGAGAGAGAGAGAGAGAGAGGAGAGGTGGAATCTTCTTCTTTCCCTCAGTTTTCTCTTTTTTTGCAGCTCCAAAACGAAGGAGGAAAGAGACGACGAAGGAATTCCTAAAATTCTGTTTGCTTAGCATTTGGGTACAATTCTTCTATTTCTATCTTTCTTTCTGAATTATCATTCATATATTTATTTCTTAAAAAAAGAGAGTTTAATTTGACCTCCCGCTGCTGCTGCTGCTGCTGCTGCTGCGGTAACAGATAGGAGGAGGAGGAGGGTAAGTAATTAGCTAATTAATTACGTTCAGTTTGCGTGTCAAATATCATCATCTTCTTCTTTTCCTTGAATTTTGATTATTATCATTAATTATAATATTAATTATTGTTGGTAAATACTAGATATAGAGCTGGGTCTTGAAATATTTATAAACGGACACAAACGATGCTTCCAGATCCTTCTCTTCCTTCTCTGCTTACCTGAATTTTACAATAAAACCCCCCATCTGCTTGTTCCATTTCGGAAAGCGATTTGATTTCTCGAGCTCTGCGCTTTTGCTCTTGCTCTTGTTCCTCGCTCGTCTTCTCCCCTCCGATTTTGTTGACTTTTGGTAAGAATCAAGGTTCAATTCTCCTCCGTCTCCGTCTCTCTTTTTTTTTTCTTGTTTTTATTTTTACCCCTCCTTTTCCTGAAAAAAGAAGAAGAAGATTTCTTTTGTGTGGTTCATCGGAGGTGCTCTGCATATTTTCTGCTTCGCGGACCTGTCAAATTCTGAATTTTGTTGTAGAATTATTCCTGAAAATTAAATTGTGTGTGTTGGGGGGCCGAAGGGCAATATTGTTATGATGGCTTAGATCTGAAGTCAGGCTAAAATCTTGATCTTTTTGGTAACTGATTTTGATATGGTATTGTGACAGTGACGGAAGAAATAAACAAAGAAGCAGCGATGGAGGGCGCAATTGCAGCAAGGTATTGGTGCCATGCGTGTTCTCAAATGGTGAATCCCATCATGGAAGTAGAAATGAAATGCCCCTTTTGCCGAAGCGGATTTATTGAGGAAATGAATGGCACTACGAGTGATAATCAAGACGCTGACTCTGATTTTGGATCCGATCGAGCACTCTCCCTCTGGGCTCCGATCTTGCTTGGCATGATGAACAATCCCCGTCGTCGTAGAAGATTAAGACGACTAGACTTTGATGAAGATGATGATGATGATGACAATGATGATGGTGAGACTCGCCGGGGCACAGACACTGAATTGGACAGAGAACTTGAATCAATCATCCGAAGGAGGAGGAGAAGCTCAGCTTCTATTCTACAGCTGCTTCAAGGCATTCGAGCTGGCTTGGCATCTGAATCTGAGAATTCTGAGGGTGATAGGGATAGGGATAGAGGGAGAGAAAGAGAACGGGAGAGGGAGCGTGTAATTCTTATCAATCCTTTCAACCAAACCATCATTGTTCAGGGATCCTACGATTCGAATCAAGGTCAAATCAACAATCACACCCCTATCAGTTCATTAGGCGATTATTTCATTGGGCCTGGTTTGGATTTGTTGCTGCAACATTTGGCAGAGAATGATCCTAATAGGTATGGGACTCCGCCAGCACAAAAGGAGGCAGTGGAAGCGCTGCCCACTGTGACAATCAAGGAGAATATGCAGTGTTCAGTGTGCTTGGATGATTTTGAGGTTGGTGTAGAAGCTAAAGAGATGCCATGTAAGCATAAGTTTCATAGTGGGTGTATTCTGCCATGGTTGGAGCTTCATAGTTCCTGTCCGGTTTGCAGGTTCCAGTTGCCTGCTGAAGAATCAAAGCGTGATTCAGATATTTCCAGGAACAGCAGTAACTCAAGGGAGAGTGAAGAGATTGGCGATGTTGGTGGTGGTGGTGGTGGTGGTGGTGGGGAAGAGGGAGAGGGGGATGGGGATGGGAGAAACGGAAACGGGAGAAGGTTTTCAATTCCGTGGCCTTTCAGTGGTCTGTTTTCTCACTCAGGATCTCAGTCAGGTGGCAGTGGGGGAAATTCATCGTCAGCAGCAGCAAATGCAACCGGAAGTGGAAGCGCTTCTCAAGCAGAAGAGAATTGAGTATATTTTTCAATTGTTTCAGTTGGTATAAGATGTTCTTGTCCATTACGTGGCTTCAATCGTTTTCTATGCTGCTGGTGTACATAGTATCTTACTGAATGCGAATCGTGGAATGTTCAAATTGTGTTTTTTGTTTGTTAGTTTGTTAGAAGGAAGGATGGTTGTTTGTAGATGTTTTGGCCTCCTACCCAGTACCACAAGAACTACTTATGTTGCTATATATACATGATATGCCAGTGAATTGCTTTCTCAACTTATGTTGCTATATTTACGTGGTGTGCGAGTGAATTGCTTTCTCATTTTCCTTGCTGCTGCACTTAGTCTCGTTATCTCTTACAGATGCCATGAAACTTTGAATT
The DNA here is from genome assembly GCA_963580275.1 of Crataegus laevigata. Lineage (NCBI taxonomy): Eukaryota > Viridiplantae > Streptophyta > Magnoliopsida > Rosales > Rosaceae > Crataegus > Crataegus laevigata. The sequence continues at coordinate 40,882,177 of OY756943.1, read as the reverse complement.
GGTATTGAATCGTACGCAGGCAGAACTCAGAAGCCAAGCCATGAGAACCGAACTGAATTTGTATCATATGCATAATTCAAACTTTGGATCTTGTAGTACAGGTATTAAGTATAAGTGGTGGATTAAATAACATCAATATCTAACATGCATAACTCAAGAATAAGGAACCATGTTCAGCAAATGATCCTATTAGTAAACGTATTGCATAAAGTCCCATATCGCAATATCGGCAAATTATGTAGCTATCAAAGCCTGCTCATCACATACACTGATGACGGCGGTAGATGTAGATGTTTTCGCATCCAAAAACACATATTAAACGAGGCAAGTCAAAATAATAAGCATTGTCATTGGCTAATTTTGAGAACGCCAAAAAGGAAAGGATGACACAACAAATCATCGGATGAACATCACTTCACGGTCAAGATCTTGATCACTGATGCAGTTCCATCACGGTGCAGAGCCACAACAGCATCTCCGTTCTTGCAGAGCCCCTTTGTCTTGGCATGTTGAAGGGCAAAGTCCAGTGCTTCTTCGGTCGTCTCTGCATGAGAGGCCCTTGAAGATCCCGCGCTTAGAACTGGAACCAACCCACGGAAAATCAGACTATGCCTTGCTGGAGCTTCATCACTGCATGACCAGTCAAATGAATCTGTCTTGATCTCGGGGACAACAACAGACAGTATAGGCATGCCAGGTCTGTACTTGGCCACCAGCTTTGCAGTACTTCCTCCTCTGGTTAGGACCAATATAAGAGCTGCTTTGGACGAGTTGGCTGTTTTAACAGCAGAAGAAGCCAGACTCTCTATTGGGCTCATAGGCACGGGGGAGTGTTCCATAATCCTTTTGAAGACATCTCCATAATGAAGGGTGCTTTCTGCTTCTACGCAGATTTTTGCCATGGTCCGCACTGCAAGTTCAGGGTATGCTCCTGCAGCAGTCTCGCCACTTAGCATCACACAATCTGTGCCATCTAGAACGGCATTGGCAACATCGGTAGCTTCAGCCCTAGTTGGACGGGGAGATTTGATCATTGACTCCAACATCTGTGTTGCCGTGACCACAGGTTTTCCTTGGATGTTGCACTTGTAGATCATCACTTTCTGTGCAAGGAAGATCTTTTCAATTGGAATTTCCATTCCAAGATCACCTCGTGCCACCATGAATGCATCTGATTGTGCAAGGATGTCATCAAAGTTTGCCACCCCTTCCTGATTCTCAACCTACCAATCAAATTTTCAAGTAAGAACCAAGGGAAGGAAACAAAAGATGAAATTCAACTGTTAATAGTATCTATATAATACATTGCTAACAGTTGCATAGTTTTATGAAACCCTAAAAAAACTATCCACATAATGCCACACTGCCAGTAAACCTTTTTTCTAGACATGATTTTAAGCTAAAAATAAATCGGTTCATAATACTTTGCATATCAAATGGCACCAAGAAGAAGTAGTCCCAGTTGCAAATTTGCAATCACTGATTAATCCAGGCAAGACAAACTTGTACTAGGTTCTCTCTATAGTCAAAAGCAGCAAAAAGAAGCAGAAAATCCAAAATGGCTCAGTTTATCTTGTCATGAATAAGTGAGCTTACCTTTGACATGAGAAGGATATTCTTAGAATGCTTTCCAAGGAGCTTCCTAACCCCCACAAGATCAGAACCTTTCCGGACAAAAGACAGTGCAATCATGTCAATCTTATTTGGAACACCCCACTTGAGAATATCTTCTTTGTCTTTCTCTGTTAAGGTTGGGAGATCCACAACGACCCCAGGAAGATTAACGTTCTTCCTCTCACCAAGAACTGCAGAGTTCTCACAGCGGCATCTAACCAAACCCTTTTGCTTGTCACAAGACAAAACCATAAAGGAGATGGTGCCATCAGCACATAGAATCATGCTCCCTGGCTTGACATCCTCAGCCAGCTTTTTGTAACTCATACAAATCATATTTGCATCACCCTTGAGGGTATAGTCAGTGGAGATGGTGATCTCTTGGCCCTGTTTGAGCTGGACAGGTTTCTCATCTTTGAGAAACCCCGTTCGAATCTCTGGACCCTGTGGTGGTGAATTTGAGAAACAAACAAGCAATCAATCAATCAGGAATTAGTCAAAGCTTCCATAATCTAATCCATTTCTGTAAAAGTGGGCACTAGTATGTGCTATAGCAATTTAGCATTAGTGAATCTAGAGTAGACAGTGATCTATTTATCATTCTACTATTCTAGTCATCGTTTGCTGGCTAGATTCAAAGCAGGTTGAAGGAACAAATGGAGGCCAATTCAATCATATGCAATCCAATCCAATCCAATCCCAGGCAGCAAAGTTTCCAAATCCAAACCTACAAACTAAGGGAGGGAATAAACTCATTGCACACCCATTAACAGAGAGAGAGAGAGAGAGAGGGAAGGGGGAATGTGTCCGTGTCTGCAAATTTTCTAAAAATGAAAAAATCAAACACAAATTATTAAAACTGTGAACCCTAAACACAAAAAGAGCAAACAAAAACATACAAAGTAGCAAACAAAACAGAGATACAAACAGAAAAGTGGCAAATAAGCAGCAGCAATGCATGTTGTATTGTATGCTTGAGAATCCGATAAACTCGGATCAGATGGGATCGGAAGGATGAAAGGAGAGAAGAAAGGCAGACCTTGGTGTCGAGCATGACGGCGCAGAGGATGCCGGTGGATTCCATGGCGGCCCTGAGATTGTTGAGGGTCTCCTGATGGTACTCGTGGGACCCATGGGAGAAGTTGAAGCGGGCGACGTTCATGCCGGCCCTCAGCAGCTTCTCCACCATCGGAACCGACCGCGATGCGGGTCCAAGGGTGCACACGATCTTGGTCTTGGGCCTCTGATCCATTTTTTTCCCCTGAATTTCTTCTGCTTCTCTCTGTGTTGGTATTTGGAGGAGGAGTTGAGAGAGAGTTGGTCGTATTGTGGGAAAATATTCCAACGGCGATGTACTTGTCAATGACTGCGGATCGACTCCGACTCTCCCTCTCTCTTGAATAAAATGACGTATTATATAAAATATAATAATAGGAAAAAATAAAGTGGCCTTTTGATTTGCGAATACCGAATACCGATGGTGGGAAATGGAGGGGAGCAAGTAGACCGAGAAACAAGCGTGAAGCGTGTTCGCCGATGCCTCTCTGTGTTTGCCCTTTTCTTTCTTTCTCTCTTTTTAATTATTATTATTTATAAGAATTTAATTACGAGAATGGTTAACAAGCATAAGCATATTCTTCTTGCTGCTTGGGCAACAAACTAGCTTCTTCTGTCAGCCCATGGAAAGGCCAATTAAAATTTAAATATATGAACCAACAAACAAAGTCATTTATTTGGGGCCTTGGCCTTGAGATATGAGAATCTTATGCTATTTTAATTCGGTTTCTGATACTTATATCGGGACAATTTACACTAATAAATAATTCTTGTAGTTTATTCGTGTTTGAGTTCTTGTCTGTGTACTTTTTCTTTCCATTCTTTATAGTTTTGATTTGTTGTATTGTTTCTAATATTTCTAATTTGTAGGAGCAAAAATGCACCGATTAAAACTTTTTATGCGTATTATTATAGTTTATAATTATAGGTATCCCAGCCCAGCCTTCCTATGAGGACCGACGAAAAAAGGGAATGCTTCTATATCTAATTTTCAATTGCTACTAGAGTCGCATTCATGCCAATTGCCAAGTCAACAATGGCGTTCAATACCAATAGGCATCAATACTACCCAATCTCTGCTCTCAGTGATATTTGTTGACGAGCCTGCCATCTCCACGTTGTTTGTTCCTTTCCTTTTCAGACAAAAACTCCACCTGTTTTCTATTAATGTATTAGAATAGGTAAGAAATTGGAAGTTAGGTAGGCAGGCAGGCAGGCAGGCAGGCAGATCTTGGCATTGTTCGTAGTTGAGAGTATGTAAAACTACCATCTTGGGTTTGGCACACCCTTTCGTGCTTGTGTGTCCAGTGTACGTATTACCTGTTAGTTTCTGACCGAAGCACTTATCACGTGACTGACATGTTTATATGGAAGGAGGTCAAAGTTTTTCTACGTGCGTTGAAGAGCAGAGTGCAATACACAAATACTAGTGGAAATGTGTTAGGAGGCTTAGTTCATCTCTAACCGAAAGGTCTAGAGGGTTAGATGGCCGAAAATAGTTTGAAATTCATTTTCAACCGAGGGCTAGGCCAGATGGCTCGTGGCCCTCATTGAATCTGAAAGGGCCAAATGGCCAACCAGCTGGCCCAATCCAACTAGTCAACCCTGGGCTGGGCTGGAATTTTCATTATTATATAACCGACAGTAATAGTATTTATTCCTGTCAGATATAACCGATAGGAATAGTAGGCAAATTTTGAAATTCAACGGCTAGTTAACGTTGGATACAATTTTTTTTTTGGCCTAATTTTTTTTTTTATGAAATTTAAAATTTTCCTTTTTTTTCCTATAAATACATAAGTCATTCTTATACCATTTCTCACGTAATTTTCATCATTCCATGCTATCTCACTTCATTCTATTTCAATTCTTCACATTATATTTTCTTACCTCTTCCAATAATCTTTCCTTCAATTTTTTCAATAACATTAAACAATATTATACAACATTAAATAACATTAAACATCATAAAAAAATATTTAACAACATGAAACTTAAACAACATTTTTAAAAATATTTAACAACATAAAACTTAAACTTCTACTCCATGCTATTTTTGGCCCAAACATGTGCAACAAGATCTTGTTGTAGGTACTTATTTGTGACACAGGAACGTATCATTCTATAGTGTCTCGTGTACTCATTTATAGAGATACTACCAGTTCTTGGATTGAAAGGCAAATTAGGCCCATCATATATTTTTGCACAAGCCAAAGGATCCAAAGTTGGAATTCATTGCAAACTTGAATTGAAATAGATTGAATTCAAAGTTTTGTGAATTATAACCCAATATTCATCCTATTTATAGCTCAAAAAAAATTCAAATTCAACGGCTAGCTAACGTCATGCTGACATCACTTAGTCGTTGGATTTGAATTTAAGTTATAGTTTTTAAATAATAAATTATGTTTGGCGTTAGAGACGATTTTTTGTGACAGGGCTAAAACGAGCCCTATGGCCCTTTGGCCTTTGGTTGTAGATGGAGACAAATATGACCATTTACTGTTTATTAAAATATTAATATCTTGAAGGACCAAAAGGCTAAAACGAGCTATTTAGCCCCCTCGGTTAGAGATGGCCTCACACCCCTTGTCTCCCAGTCTCGTGCGGAGCGTATTTCAGCACACCTCCATTTGATTCGATTGTGACTCTAACCGCTGACTCACAAGTCGCAAATAAGCCCTATTAATTATTAAGCTTTCAAGATCTGGTTTGTCTCTGAATCCAAAACCAGCAAAGTCCTCTAATCTAATTCCTATGGGCACAATTGGGCAATTGGGCAGGCAGTTATTCGCTGTGACGTGGTATGTAATGTATGGTGTCCCAATTTTCGATACCAATTGCCTTTCTCAATTCTCAACGTCCGTCTAGTCCCATCCACCAGCACAGCACATAGAAATATGGTAACATAGAAAGAAAAAACACCATTTGCTCTGTTGCTTAGGCTCACCAAACACAAAACCAAGTAATGCGTGGTCACTCAAATCCAAAGTTGGGTGAGTGGCTATAAATTCCCGGGCTGTTTAGCGACCAAGGGAACTAGACTCTTACCTTCAAAAATAGCCATGTTAGGTTATTGAGACACCACCCCTTTTTTATTGTCATGTCAACATTATGGTCCCCTTTTATCTGGCTTCATACTCAGTTGTAAATAAAATCACAGGGACTCGTCAAAATACAGAAATTTGGATCATACAACTACAATTATATATATATATATATATAATCATATGATTTTGGAATTACCAATACTCTAAGCTCATTTCAAAAACGTATCAGAGGATCAATCATTTCATATCACTTCTTGCTGCTGAGTCAGACTTTCCAGTTAAAGGCTCCTCATCAAAGCATCCATCCACAACCCCTACAAATAAATTTCAGGGGACAGTACTGGAAAATTGCTTGAAATCCTTCAAATCACTTTGTGTAAAAGGCCACATTGCAGGGTAAATCCGTTATGACCATTTAAAGTTCATCGTGCCCTTGTGGTTCTTCTTTGTTCAATACGACGAATTTGTGTTGCAGTTCCTGTCACATTTTAATCCCATTAGACATTTCAATGCTAGAGAGCAACAGTAAACATCACTCTCAACTCTTAAAGGAACAATACCTTAAGTTTTTCCTCTAAGCAAAGCGCTGGTGTAGATAACAACGCTACGTACCTGTCATAGGAAACTGAAAAGTTAGATCCAGGTAATACCACTACATATCCACAATGAGAAATGAGAAACTGCGAGAGAGAGAGAGAGAGCTGAGTGTGTCTTACTCGCAACGACTTGGTTCATCAACATCAGCAACCTCATTTTTCAATCCACATCTAAGTCTGACCTGAAGATAAAATAAGACGTGTAAGACTGCATATCAGAATAAAAATTAAACCAATAGTTATGTGACGTTTGTCTAATTTTCAGTCAAAATATTAATGGGCAGTAATACTGGTTGTTTATGGTGTCTAGCAAAATCATAACCGCCACGTCTTACAAATTAGAATTTACCATTCAATAATCATATTTCGAGTTCTTTATTGAGACTTTAAATGTGGCTAATGCAAAAAATATCTCCTACTGAAAACAATAATTAAGGAGAAATGCGTTTCATTAAATGACAAAATCACAGCATAATATATATAGAAACGTGATGATAACTACCTTCAAACTTCTATCAGGCCCATTCCAGCACTTATCACCATTTGCAAAGACCATGACTTTGTATGAGTCCTCAAATTTGTCCCAGCTCCTATTTTTCCAAAGATTATATATAAAAAAAAATTAAGAAAATTGAAATGACAGAAACATATGCTCTCTCTCTCTGTCTGTCTCTCTCTCTCTCTCTCACACACAACAAGGTAACTGTGATGGTGACATCATCAGTGTCAGATGCTTGAGTACTTCCTAAGAGAATGCCAACTGAATCTATAATGTTTGTGCCATTATCTACATCAAGCTGCTGCTCCACACCGGAACGCAGCAAGACATGTTCAATTAGTTGGACTTAAAATCCAATGATCTAACCTTTTCCAAAATAACTTGCCTTTTGAATTGAAGGCAAGGCCGACAATCTAGAAACTAATTGCAAGGTGGACAATGGACGGCTAAGATGTGGTGCTTGACCTTTAGCAAGGATCTCATAGGAATTAGGTGGAAGAAGAATAAAAGGTGATCCACACCCAGAAAGAAGAAACATATAACCCCCAAATGTTTCATCATTCTATGATTAGTGATAACATGAACGCAAAGACGTATTCCAATTTCGAACCCAAATCAACCCCTTGACAACTTGAGCAAACCACCAACCCTAAGAGCTATGAAAATGGTAGATGCATAACTTGATCTTTGTTTCTGTCCACCAAAACAACACCTCCTTTTCTTGTATGACATATATAGGAAGCAAAAGTAGACACCTACCCTAAACGGGTTGTAGAGTGGCCCTCCACCTGGGAAGCTTGTTTATATGGGCATACTTTGTAAACATACCTGAACAGAGAATTTTGCGTGCCCAAAGGTCAGATGCATCAAACATGAAATTTCCTCCAAAATCAAAACTACAACACCAAGACATTTGAATGCTAATAAATAAATAAAGTAAGACAAAGTTCGTAACTTATTCTGCTTGCTTTCAAAACAACGATCATAGAATGAGTAGAACTCCTTATCTGGTCCTATAATATCAAATAAGAGCTCAGTTTACGAATGCCTAGCAGATAACCAATTATGCCATAAAATAAAAAAAATAAAAAATAAATAAAAACCATACATAGAGATGCAGCTCATTAGATACTAACCAAAATCATGTTTTAGCTTTTTTGTCAAGCTTGATATTCTTGAACTTATCTTAGACAACTTGGCACTGGATTCGTCATACTCCTTGCGTATACTAGCAGCCTCTGAAAAACAGATAAGTACAAAGATCTGAAATATTCATATGTTCTTATTTCCGTAATCAAGCACTTAATAACATCCAAGTTTTTTACTGACTACCTGACTGATTCACTGGAGTTTGGAATAAATTAACAGCCTGTAGAAGTTTCCGCACAGTTTTTTGTATCTTCTCCAACCAAGATGGAGTACTTGAAGTTGTTACATCTGAAAACAGTTATGTAATACATATAAGGAGCACAATAATCGAATGAAACAGCTTGGGTTGGAAAGTGATGAACACAAGCCCACTGAACAGCTGCATACCTGAAAAGTCTGAATCAGTGTCTGACTCGTATTTGTAAGAAGAATCTGAATCGCCGTGATCCTCCTCTCCAAAATCATTATCTGCCGCCTCCTCTACATATTCGTCGTCATATTTTTGGTTGTCATCATCAGTTTCTGAAGCATAGCCATCATACTCCTCATGGGTGTCCTTTGGAGCTTCTTCATGATTACTATCTTTTACAGCATCAACTTCTTCTCCTTCCTTTGAGGTATCTTCACCAGTCCAACGAGAAGCAATACGGCGGCCTAACTCTTCCCGGGACAATGACTCAGTCTTTTCAGATTCATCGTCGCCCTGTAGAAACATAATCAAGCAAAAGAGAAAACCCATTAGCTCCTAATAAAAGATACCAGGTGGAACTATAAGAAACACTTGGAAGTTCATGATTTAGTTTCACAAAATACAATATCAGATAAACTTTAACTCTTCTCATGTTAATATACTACTACAAGCAAAACATAAAATAAAATCCTTTTAAGTCCCCTAAAAATTTATTTTGTTTTGATGAATATCAACAACTTCAATCTTGTAATGCAAGTATTTCTGCTTGACTTCATTTTTCTTATATACAAATATGTTAACAGAGTAGGAGAAGGCCATTTGGTGGCACATGCAAGAAAGAAGTTTCTAATTTTTTAGTAATGATACAAGTTATACAACACACTTTACACCTTGGAAGTTTGGAACTGCCAAAATGTGTGCCATACCATCACCAGTCTAAACCTTGATGGACTACCTACATGCCTCCATGATAGACCTTTTCCCCTTAAAGAACTTAATAGACAAAAGGGGGTTCATAATTTCGCATAGATCAGGTCACCACACCATGTGAACTTAATAGGCGAAAAGAACTTGTGAAGGATACCTTTCAGCATACAAATCAATTATAAGGCAATCAAAGAGTGTGCAGCTATAAGCTATTACCTCATCAGGAGGCACCTTGCTTCCAGAATCAAATTCAGTTTCAGATATAGCAACAGGCTCTTCTTTCTGCTTTTCTTCATGCTACATTGAGACAAAAGGAACTTTTTACGTCCCGACAAGATATTGTAATCTGACATGTAATGCAAGAACTGAAAGCTTCAATTGGATAGATTTGTCTTTGTCGAAGAATATTAGTTCAAAGTCTTGGTTTACCTGTTCTACACTCTCAACCAACGATCCTTTTTGTTCAGGAGTATCACTATGATCATCTTTATCAGCTAGGTCATCATGGTTCTCTGCTGTATCCTATGACAATGCTGTCAATGTGAGAACTAGAAGAAAATAAACTATTTCACCTACCAGTGAGCAGCGGTTATGGTCAAATACTAATTTCAAGTAACAGAACTTATACTTATTCTTAATTTTTGTACATGTACATGCATGATTTCAGTTAAATGAATTCAATCAGCAGAAATCCATTTTTAATGTGGATGGAGAATATGTATCTTAGTTTAAGACACCTATAACCTACATATATATTTGCAAAATTCTCCAAATAGCACTGTAAGAAGAGAACAAAACAGCCCGTGTAAGCAATTAAACTAACCTGAGATGAGTGAGGAGAACCCTCCAAAATCCCAATTTTTTCTTCAAACGTACTTTCTGTACGTCTGACTTCACTATCAGAGTTTTCCACATCCTCACTACTGTCCTTCTTAGCTTCCTCTTCAATTTTGGTTTTCCCTTGGTTAGCTTTCTCTTCGGCTTCTTTTCTCTCCTGCTCTTCTTTTTCTCTCTGTAACCGTTCCTTCTCTTCTGCCTTCTCTATTTGTTCTTTTTGTTCTACACAATAGGCGAGGAGAAAACAAAAACTGTTATGACATTTAACCATTGTATTACCAGATAATAAGAGAGATTTTAAGTTATTTAAGTATATCAACCTCAGCATCGGCACAACAGTCAACAACTCAACATGCCTAGAAAATGCACAGAGAGGAGAGAACAAAAGCGAAAAGCCTTTTCTTTTTAAGAATTTGCCAAAATTCTTAAATTCCCACAACAGAAAATATATTCTTAGAAGAAGAAGAAGAAATAAGAATAACGTTGTAAGAATAAGACATGACAAAACAGAAGTATACCTTTTAGCTGGTCAACAAGCTTTTTCAGTATTTTCTCCTCACTTTGCAACTTTGATAGTTCTGCCTCATCTTTGGCCATAGCTATTTTTGCTTGTTCAACTTCCTGCTTTCGTATAGTGACCCCCTCTTGGTAAGTAGAAATCTTCTTTTTGAGCTTATCTCTAGCCACTTTCCCAGCCTCCCAACATGTATTTGGGCACTTCACTTGACCATCATATTCATCACTCCCATCACAGCAGTCTGCAGATTGCAGACAGGGAACAATGCATAACAGATTAAATAAATCAGCCAGGTAAAACAATTGTATGATTTTTATGTTAAGGAATGGAGAACTGGTTTTCTTAAGATGTAATATATCAAAATAATGAGGCTGTTTCCTGAACCTCTCTTTCCCTTTGCCGACTCGTCTTGCAAAAATAAAACACAAAAATGCAGCATGTCTGTGATGGTGCTCACACAACAAATAACTTGTGCGGCTATTTGTATAGGCACAAACACTTACCGCAAATTCCATCATTCACTCTAGACGAAAATATCAGGAGAGGAGCATGTCTCACATTCCGACAATAAAATTTTCCAGCTGGGCATGCAGATGTACCTGCAACACACAAAATCCAAGTTCAACCATGAACGAAACAGTATATCAAGTCAAGAAACTTAAATTAATCAGACACGTAAAACCACACCGAATTCTAGCAAGGAGTTAATAGAAAGTTGATCGCTCTGAAACAATATATACATTGAGAGAGCCCCATTTGGCTAAAACATTGTATTTAAAGTAAGGAACAACCAAATCTACAAGTAAAAATGCGAACAAAAGACCATTTGTTATTAGAATTTGCAATAGCTAGGTAATGGCAACTGACAGAAATTATAGCAATATAAAATGGAAACCTGTACAAATTACAGCAATGGAAAATGGTGGCAAGCAGCTCAAAAAAAAATTTTAAAAAATTATATTCAGAAAATAAAATAAGAGAAATGGAAAGAGGAAGGAATGAGTAGTACCAGGCTCGTCGGTGCCGTCAGGGCAATCGCAGAAGTCGTCGTTGAGCTGAGCCCTGCTGAATTTCTTGGATCCATCTTTGCATTTTATCACTTCTGAAGATTTGTAGTATTTCTCATCTGGGAATTCCAAACCCAAACTCAGATTTTTAGAATTTGTTGCTTATATATAAAATGAAATAATAATAATAATAATAAATTGAGAAGGAGTTGGATGACCTTGGGGGGAGATTCCGAGAAACTGATTCGTGCTGGGAGAAGAAGATGCTGATCCAACAATTGATATTGATATTGATTCGAGGGAGAGGGAGAGGACACACAGAACGCACAGCGCCGCTGCAATGAAGCTCGGCTCCACCTTCATCTTCATCTTCTTCCTCAGTCCTCAGACGGACAAGACAACCAGAGAGAAGAACAAGAGAGAGAGAGAGGCCTTTTCGCTCTCGATTGTCGATTCGATTCAACCAAACCACCACCAAGTTAACGGGAGTTTAAGTTTTACCAAGAGTTAAAATGGACGTTAATTCAACTTTTGGAAAAGAGACACTCTATTATAAACTCTTCATATCATATGTTAGGGGCTGTCGCGGTACTTTAGGGCTTAGGCTATGTTTTTTAGTAAAAGAATTCAAGCCGCAATGAATTAAGATCAAGTTATTGAGAAATAAATTTAGGAAAGTGTTATTAAAAAAGTTTGAAGTGTAGGATAAGATTTTTAGATTACCAATAATAATTTATTAAACTTAAATGAGAATAAAACATTATATAAAAGAATTTGGTTTCATCTATTAAGAATGAATCTTACATTAATAGACTGAGGGACTACCTTAAATCATATAACCTTTAATAATTTGGTGTAGTAGACATCTTTTTTTATAGACAAATTGAAAGTGGGTCAGCAGAAAGCTTTTAATTTTCTTTGTTAATGAAAAAAAAAATTCATTTGAAAGTCCTTTTGAGTAATGTTTGTTACAATCCATTTGTAAATTCCTTTTTTTTTTTTTGAACAAATCATCTGTAATATTCTAAATAGCAGCTTTGTATGCCGTAGCCTTTGAGTAAGTTTACTGTAGATTTATGATTTAGCCACGAAATTCTAATGGTCCTTAGCCTTGGTTAAATCAAGTGTCATTAACAAACAACAAAATCGCACCTAAACTCATATGCAGTTTCAGCTCCTATTACAACATTGGATTACAATGGGACATAGGTACTGATTTTATGCAAGATTTAACCATTATAAAGATTCATTAGACTTGTTTTCAAAATTGTTTAGAGGTACGTATTGATAGAGAATGAATGGCGACAAAAAAAAAAAAAAAAAGTTGTGTAATTTATGTGATGATATTTTTCATTATTTGTGTCTTTACTTGACAGTATTGCAAGTAATACAAAATCTAAAAGAGTAAGGTCTTTTATATTACATAAAAATCTTAAAATATAATTTAATAATAATTTAGCGACCACAACATTTATGATTTTATTCTTGAAAATATCTCATCTCATGTTTCCCCTTTTTGTTGGTAAAAAGATTTTAACTCCAAAGAGTCAAAAGACTAAAACCCCTCCCCGCAAAATGGCCGAGGCCCGAGGGGAGATACTTTGGTATACACTATACAGGGAGAGGCAGTCACGTTATCTAAAATCTCCCACAGCCTGAGCCTCAACAATGGAGGGAAGCTCGCTTCTAAGTCTCAGCTGCTCCTCTTCTTCTCCCCATTTAAAACCTCGTTTATCTTTCTCCTCCTCTTCTTCCTTGCTCTTCGGAAAATCCCACCTTCTGGGTTTAATCCCCAGACCCTTACTGGCCCGCAGCACCCTATCACTCCCCTCCCCTCGAACCACCCTCCGCACTTCGTCCTTCCCTCTCGACCAAGCTCTCGAAAAGCCCATCAATGGCTCAGCAGATACGTTGCCCAAGATTGATAAGAGTGGCAGATTTTGCAGCCCCAGAGCCGCCAGAGAGCTCGCTCTGTAAGTCTCTCTGTCTTATCCTATCTTTTTAATTACTTATTTATCGTCCTCAGTTACTGCAAACTAAACTAAACCCATGTTTGTTTCTTGGAGAAATAGTGAAGGTAAATGAACGATATTCAAACAAAAAGTAGTAATTTTGGGAATTGTTTCATTTCGAGCCTTAACCAAGTTTGTTTTGGCGGGATTTAAACGCAGGTCGATTGTTTATGCTTCTTGTTTAGAGGGTTCTGACCCAATACGTTTATTTGAAAAGCGAATAAATGTCCGTCGAGGTAACTATCCCCTTGTTATAGTCTTAATGTTTGTTTATGAAGCATTGAAACATTCAGTATGCATGTGTTCTGAATTACTCATCACACCTTTTCTATTCCCAGAACCCGGCTATGAATTCGACAGGGCATCATTACTTGAATATAATCCCATGAGCTTCGGAGGACCCCCTGTCACAGTTGAAACCGTTGAGGAAGCAGATGAGCTCCTGCGCAAAGATGAAAAGGAATCTGCAATTGGTATACATGTGACAATTTACACTTCACATGCCTTTCCATTTTTAAGTTGTTTGGATGTGTTAAATATCACCGTGGTCCTTTCTGTACTAATGCAGTTTATATGCAATCATGTTAGTAGTTTGGCTCACACAGTTTGTCCTAGGACTTGTGATGACTGATTCTATAACTTAACGGGGTCTTCCTCCCATTTGTTGGGTCTCATGAGCTCCAACCACCCCTCTATTATTGTGCAACTTCAATGCTATAATGACCTTTTCTGTAATTTATATGTCCAGTTATTCATAACTTCATCAAAATTTAGTTGATAGTGCTTTTATATTTTGCTCAGTTTTCCACTTTATATGCAACTCCTATTTCCAGAGTAATAGTCTGTAATTTTCTCTTTTCAGAAGCAGAAGTTCTTGCAGCTCCTCCAAAATTGGTATACAGCAAACTGATTTTGCGGTAAACCATCTACTCTATGGATCAATATTTCACTTTGTAACTATTTGATGTAGCAAGTGGATCATATCATTTTTCTGTTTTTCTTCCCAACATTGTTTATTGAGGGTGACGGGAAGTTGTGGAGAGACCAACTAATTTTGTCTCTCTTTTTGTTACAGATTTACAAGGAAACTTTTGGTTGCAGTCATGGAAAAATGGGACAGTCATGTGCTCGTTATTGACAACGTTGCCCCTCCAAATTGGAAGGTTGGGTACACCAATAAGCTTAATACATTTTGTTTGCACATTATCTTTGTTGATTTTTGTAGCTCCTGAAGTGTATTACTGGTTCGTGCTTCTTGTAATACACTGGGGAGAGAGGGGGGGGAGGGGCTTAGGTTGTGCGTTACTTGTTTGTGCATTGACTATCCAGGTTTTATACGCTTTTACTTTTCTGGGTCTTTGTTCTTTCTTTTGGCCTGCTTGCGTTTGGGGTTGTTTCCATAATTAATGTGTACACTTGTTCTTAATCGGCTCAAAGTATAAACGCAATATAGGCATCGATGAATAGTTGGTTTCCCCGTCTTTTGGAAAGGACAATTAGTATCTTTATGCAGGCAAAATGAAGCAGGAGTTCTGTTCTTTGAAATGAAAAGAAACAAGGAGGTTGATGCACTATGATTGTCCAACCAAGTTATAATATTCATTAGTCTTTCACATGTTGTGGGGTGTGTCTGGGCTGTTTACCTCAATTCCCCATTTAGGATTTACTTATTGTCTATTCTGCTTTCCAACGTCAGGCAAAAATATGGAGGGTGATATGATACCAGGCAGATGTCCATTAAAGGCTTTAGTTACCTAGAGCCGCATATTATTTTCACGTAGGTATAAATGAACTTGCATCTAGTTCCAGATAAGGTGGGAATATAACACATGCTTTTTAGAGATTGGGGGTTTCTTAATTCAGTCTAAGTATGTTTTCATAGCACATGTTTAGTACTTGGGTAGCATTACACCATTAGAAGAAAAAAAATATCTGTTTCATAAATTGCTCGTCTTCTAAACGAGGCACCAAATCCAGTTCATTGTTTTTTATTTGGGTGAAAAAGGATAATATTACAGAGGTATTGATATTTTACTTCCCATTTTTCTACTACGTACAAATGTTTTACACCATGTTCATCCGTAATCTTCAGGATGAGCCAGCAGGCAGAATATTGGAGCTTTGCATCCTCCACTTGGCAATGTCAGAAATAACAGTGCTCGAAACAAGACACCCGATTGTCATTAACGAGGTATGATGTTATTTACTTTCATAACGTGTAAGTATATTTGTTTTGCCATAGTTGCTTGGTTTGATTGAATATGGCATTTTGTGAAGGCCGTAGATCTTGCTAAACGGTTCTGTGATGGATCAGCACCCCGTATTATCAATGGTTGTCTTAGAACATTTGTCAAACAAATTGAAGAAGCTGGTGGTCTAACTCCGGCTTTGGGGTATAAACAGAATGTGGTCACTTGATGAATGAACTTGTCTTGTTTGCATGTTTTCGGACAGTTGTTGGTAGGCTGAAGAAGATTTTAGTTTAGGAGTAATGCATTAGTTTGCAGGTGTTGGAAAACATTGAAGGGGAACGGAGGCCATACAAAGAGGCGGGCAAACCAATGTTTTATAAATGATGTACCTGAAAATGTAAGAATTATTCATATTAAGTATTTGATAAATGCTGTAATATTCGTATTCAAATATTATGTATAGGTTTTTTTAGTCAAAATAGTATCTGAGATTGGCATAACTCCTCATTATGGTTTCTGAAATTTGAAATCAATAAAAATATTTTCTAAGTCCTTGAAAAGTTCTCTTAAATAAGAACCAAAATTACAAAAATATCCTCAATTTAATAAACAAATTCAGGAACCACTTCTATGTATGGACCAAAGTGAAGAGTTATGTCACTCTTAATAACTATTTTGGCCACAAATCCTAATATATGATAATGTCAGAAGTAGACTAGTTAAAGTTAAAACGTTTTGTCAAGGCACCCTGAGCACCCTTCTGCGCTCCCACGACCGCGAGACCCCCTCTGCGCTTCCATCACCGCGAGACCCCCTTCTTCGCTTGCACCACAATCCAGAGCAACTCGATGGCGGACCACCGAGGCGATGCAGCATCAACAGCCAAAACTCAATAGAAACCACTCTCCCTTCCCGTTCCCCGTCTCCGTCCTAATTTCAAAGATTGTGAAGAATTGCAGAATTCAAAAGCCTCAGAATTTCAAAATCCCAAGCATAAACGCGGAAATTAAAGTCAATAAGCCCCAATACCAACACAAAGTATTTAAGAACAAAGGAGTTATATGAACTTGAAAGTTTTTGTTTCTGTTTTTTTATTGAACAATATGAACTTGAAAGTTAAAAGAGAATAAAATTAACAAACATAACGAAGATTTAGTTAAATCTCAATCGCTCACTCGTAAAAAAAATGATGTAACGAAGAGAATCTGCTTATTCAAGCACAGCATCTGGAGGCCCAATACTTGCATTTAAGGACCGAATTAATGTGGGCTGGGATGAGTTGTCCATTGGGTTTTCGCGAGAAATTAGACACGTGGGATGAATAGAGAGAGGACCGCCGCCTCCACTATCTTGTTTTGGAGTCGTCTAGGGTTTTAGTTGTACCAGACCCTATAAAAGGAGAAGGAAAGCTCCCCAAAAATACATTCACTTCCAAATCACAGACCCGACTGGTTGCTCTTGCTGGAGGCTATGCCCGCCTTATGCCTCCTACTCCTCCGATTTTCCTTTTTTCTTTATTATTTCTCTTTCGGGCTTTTATTTTTCTTTAATTTCAAAATTATATAATTTTTCGTTTCTGCAAATAAACTGTTTGTTTTTGGAGGGAGTATTGATGGATCGAAGGATGTAGAATGATGAAAAAAATCGGACGGATTCCCAATGATAACATTCATTCGTGTCTGTATGATATTAAACCAGCTACTTCTGACTACATCATTCAATCATTCCCCTCCAATTTCCATTTTTTGTTTTTTTTTTTTAATTTTTAATTTTAAGATTTGATTTGTGTCCTACTGTTGTTTTAGAATTATTAGGAAGAAATCGTAGGGAAGGCCGGTGATGTAGATTGGTATTTGCTACTCTTGATGGGAAGGGATCCTTCCCATCTGATGAATCTTATCCACCAAGATCTCTGAGGCCTTTCTTCTCTCTCTCTGTCATTGATTTCATGTTGAATCAGTTGAAACAAACAATTCTGAAGCTGTCGGAGCAAAGTTGATTATCCTGGATTGGATTTAGTTTCCGGAATGAACACTAGTTGTGAATGTGTGATTCAGACAGAGGGTCAAGGTAAGTTTGGAACAGAGAGTAAGACGACGAGAATGATTTTGACAAACGCTACTGCCATAGTTGAAGAAGATAGATACCAAAACCCTAAATAAACAACTCAAAATAGATGGAACTTAAATTTGAATCCAATCAAGAAAAGTAAAAATGTTGTTGAACCAAGTTTAGGTTTTGAGTTCAACAATCTCACATACCTTCTCCAATCCTAATACTTGAAACTCAAATTTTGTTATATTCGTCTGGGAGTATATACCAGCCCATCGAAATCTGTCTATACATTGAGATTTTAGTCCAATCCCACCAAAAGAAATGTTATTTAATGAAGAAAAATAAGATTTGAGTTTATAGTATAATGATCTTCAATGCACATACTAGGCAGAACAATTAATCTTAAAGTTTTGAGTTAAACTATTACCAATCCACGAACCTCAAAATTGAATTCTTTCTTTTATTTTCCAATACAAATACTCAAATTTTATAACTTAAAATTTTGTAATATTTGTCTAAGAGCTTAATACTCATTTGACTTTTTCAACAAAAGTGAGATCGAGATATTTTTGACTTTTTTATTTATTGATTTGTATATGTATACTGTCACCACGAATTCGTATAGATTGTATAGATTGGCCTAACAAGTAAATCTCTGTATGAATAAATAGTAAGACTAGATAAACTAAATTTGTAAACAAAATGATGTGTTACAAAAAAAAAAATAAAGAGTTTTAACGAAACACTTTCGCTGTTCATTTTTAACTACAAATCATATTTTTATATTTTCCTGATACTATTTACTATATCTTTAAAAATTATATTTTCGTTAGTTTTCTTTAAAAAATAATCTTAATCAACATTTAAGTAAGGATAAGAGTAATGATAGAGAGATTAAAATTTAAAAACCAAATTTGCAAACCAAATGATGTGTCACCAAAGCCACTTAGTACTACGGTCTGATGGTATTCATTTTCACTTGTAACTTGTAAGTGATAGGTGTTAGGTTCGATTTTCACAAAAGGCGAAGTTGAAGCACATTGTTGCTAGCCCATTGTAAGACTAAACTCACCTCTTCTCCTTTAGCTTAGATAATATATTTTGTTAAAAAAAAATGAAGTGTCACCAATAAAAAATAAGCATGTTAATTGACACTTAATTAGTAATCCAATCATCAACAATCACATCATTTGGTTTACACAATTTTGGTTAAAATTTTGGTCTTCCTAATATTATCTCTTAATTAATAATCAAATCATCAACTTCTCTGTTATTTAGTTTACAAAATTTAGTCTACATTAGTCTCCCTAGCATTATCCATAAATAAAGGATAGTTTCGTTGGAACCCCACATATTATTGAATCCACCACACATACTAAAATATTGTACATTTATTTATTTATTTATTTTTAAATAAAAATAACATTAGTGTTATTTAGTACTACGGTCTAATGATATTCTTCACTAATAAGTGAGAGATCTTAGGTTCAATTCTCGTCAAAGACAAATTTAAACCAAATTATTGTTAACCTATTGTAAGGCTAAGCCCACCCCTCCATTTTGAACCAAATTATTGCTAGCTAACTGTGAGGCTAAACTCACCCTCTCTCCCTTGGTGTAAATAATATCGTTTGTTCAAAAAATGATCTTAGTACCCTCACACCCCCACACACCCAAACCACTTCATTTTGATGGTGGTATTATTTTGCGTGATATGGAATCCAATGAATTATTGCGTGCTTCATGTCATATTGATAGCTTTATGGTTTATACTCACCTGGTGTTTCTTATACTCATTCATACACCATCTTGCCTTAGTTCTGGCAATGGCTGAAGATACATGGAAGCTGCTAGAATTACAATGACATTCCAAGAGTGTTGCTAGACATGCTTTTAGAAGCCGAAAAAGAGTTCAAACTAGGTGGGGCTGATGATAATGGGGTTTTGACATTTTCTTAGCAGATGAAAATTTAGATTGTATTTCCAGCATCTTGAAATTCTTATTTTGGTAGTATGGAGTCATCGTTGTTGTGGATGAGGGCAGACCAGGAAATGGAATGCCTTGCCGAAATTCTTTCATTCATTCTGAAGGTGAGCGTGACTCTGAGAGCTTAAAGAAAAATAATCTTAAGTATACATGTTGAAATTGATTTGATGTGTATTCATTTTTTTTTAAAAACCTTATCGGCCTAAATAATCATTTCATTTTGTAGTGTAGAAGTATTTTAATGATAAATTTTATGCGGGATTATACCACATAAGGTTGGGTGCTAATAAAACAAATCTATAAACTTGTCAATGGATTGAATTTTAACTCAAATTCGATGTAATTAATAAATAGCATACGGATTACGATTTCTAATTCAAAATTGTAATATTCCTGTTAATGATTGTGACTTCTTTTACAAAATTATCCGAATATGATTTGAATTTGATAATCCAGTTATAAATGGATCCAGATATGAATCGGGACTGATCACATATTATTTGATTTTTATATTATGTACACTTTTGTGTGATGACAATTTACGTTATTTTATGCAATTAAAATAGAATTGTATTCTATTTACTTATTGTTTAACATGAAAATGTTA
This sequence comes from Crataegus laevigata, assembly GCA_963580275.1. NCBI lineage: Eukaryota > Viridiplantae > Streptophyta > Magnoliopsida > Rosales > Rosaceae > Crataegus > Crataegus laevigata. The sequence goes on along the minus strand of OY756943.1, from coordinate 40,861,882 downwards.
ACTAAAAATGGATAAATATAATATAAAATGAGGTCACTAATGATAATTTAATTTTTGTATGCGTCATAAATTAAATACAATAAGGATTCGATCCACTGGCGGAGGCATATTAGGACTAGAGTAGTCCTGGGCCTACCCTCACTTGTAAAAATAAGATTAGTATTACAACTTGCTTTGCAACCTTTCTCAACACGTGAAACAAATCCAATCATTATCTATTTTTAATCCAACAAATTCCATTATAAAATTAAGTATAATATTTTGAATCGTCATTTATCACAATCAATAATATTCAAATTAAACTCATCATTTACTTTTAAGGATAAACAGTCTCACACCAAAATATAACAATTGGATCCGAATCTGAATCCGAAACAGAAACCGAAGCGTAATATGGCAGTGAATTTGCACGCATTGGTCGGCCGTTCAGTCAGCCAAAGGAAACGTGGCAGATTTCTATAAGGCCTTGACGAGATGACCCTGTCATTGAAGCAATGCCAGATTAGATTCCAATAATGGCCCTCGTAGCTGGCTGAAAAATGCGGGTGGGCAAGAGGGCATTACTGGGAACATCATATATACAAGTATTAGGGTAAGATGCATTCCAGATTCACACCAACACAAACTCTCTCCTCTTCTTTTTAAGCTTCGGAATACAAATTTCTTGTATAAAAAGGAACACTTATTCAAAATCTTCCCGCTCCTCCTCCTGAGTTTTAACCCAACTCCTCCTCCTCTGTTTCTCGATCTATCAATTGATCTCGCGGTCGGATCTCTGCAACCAAAAGGTGCGATTTCCTTATTCAAACTATAAACTTTAAACAAAACCATCCAGTGAGTTGTTTCTTTCCACCTCATCAAACTCTCATAATTCAATTTACACAAGTTATTTGCTTTCACTTGCAATCAGTTATTGTAACTTGTCATATAGTCAAGCCACCAGTTTGTGCTGCGTCCTCATCCAGTAATATGTTGAATTGTGTTGGCTGTGCATCATTAAATGACCGATTGCGATAAATTTGCAAATTTATTTTGGCTGTTGTTCGTCGTTTCTCTATTTAACCCATCTTTCTCCGTCTCCACACTTGCTTGTACCTTTGTTTCATGTGATTACCTGTGCTGTCCATGTGGATATTCATCCGTGGAACCATTGAATTCAAGTTACATGATTGGGCTTGCTGTATGCCAATTACTAATGATAGATTTGTTGATACTGATGCAAATATTTATTAATCTAGACATGGCAAAAATTTATCGATAGTTTTATATTTTCTGAAACTCTGAGCGCTTTTCTTGATTTACTTCATGCGCTTAACAAGGTGTTGTCTGTGCTCTCAGGAATATTGTCTCCACTGTCAATCTGGATTGCAAATTGGATCTTAAAGCCATTGCATTGAAAGCTCGTAATTCTGAATACAACCCCAAGGCATGTGATGTTTCGAGCATAGCTTCCCCCGCTATCTTTCTCCAATATTCTTTTACCTTTCTTTTGTTCAAGAGCTATAATATTTTTTATACTACGGATCCCTTTTGCGCAAGCCTTTGTTTAACAAGTGCATTAAAGTTTGGGTAGTTTGTAGTTCCCTAGGTCTGTGTAAAAACAGATTTGACTGTTTAGATGGAGCGCAATTCAGTTCCAATTTTATATATTTAGATGCTAGAGTTGCTTCGATATCTGTTTATATATGTATACAAAATCGGTTTTCCTTCGGTTTTCCTTGTTCAAACTTCAAAGTCATCTTTATATTGCATACTAATTCTGTTGTACCCTTGCAGCGTTTTGCAGCTGTGATCATCTGAAAGCGTTTCTGTTGTGGTGGGCAGTATGAACCAGAAATTTTTCCAGGCTTGATATATCGAATGAAACAACCGAAGATTGTGCTTCTCATCTTTGTGTCTGGAAAAATTGTCCTGACAGGAGCGAAGGTGATAATTTCACAATGCTTGTTTTGATGTTTGAGTTTTCGGTTTTATATTTTATTATGTTTGTACATTATCTGGAGACCATTGTCATTTCGATGATTCAGGCAAGAACCGAGACGTATGAAGCCTTTGAGAACATTTAACCAGTTCTTACAGGATTCAGGAAAAATCAGCATTGGTATCAACTATTCCAATCAAATTTCCGGTCCAAACACCAATTATGCTTTTATAACTGATGTCGTTTCATCTTCAAATTGACGGCAGACTGTTTCTGGGTAAGCACAAGTCATATTCTTGGGGCTGAATGCTGCGAAAATTGGGCAAATTGCCTGGGTTGAATTGTAGATAAGAAGATTGTGCATTGTTGGAGTAGCCGATGAAGATAAATTTAGACTCTTGGTTGTGTCTTTTGTTTAGTTTAGTAATGTGATGTTACCTTTAACAAAATCCAAGTAAACAAGTAGTTTTTAACACAAATCTCTCTCCCTCTCTCTCTCTCTCTCTCTCTGTGCTGGTTTTTTTTAACATCCTGATACTGGTTTAGATTGAGGAAGAACCGAAACGTTTAATTCCTCTCTCCATCATGTGCAAGATTAGATGGTAATGGGCACATTACACTAGAAATTTACGGTTGATTTGATTGCATCCAATATCTGCATCCGAGGAAGAAAAAGAGAGAAGTTTACATAAGCACAGAGCCAGTATCAAAAGCAAAAGCCACGGTGGAAACATCTCGGATGACTAACCTTGTTTTTGGTGGGCAAATAAAAGGGCTCGAAGATGAGAGGGAAGGGGGTATCCAAACCGCATACTCTTGCAACAGGTGCTTCTAACTACACAACAGTTCAAAGATAAAAGTTATCAGCTGCCTCAACCACCTTAGCAAAAGTTAACCACCGAAACATCTAAATAGAAAAAATAAAGGCGCGGGAGTACCCTTAGGAAGCAGCGTTCAACAATTGAAGCGGATATTTCAGCACCAAATCCTCCAGTAACTGGCGCTTCATGACTTATCTACAAAAAAGGGCGTTCGATTCGTCACCAAGAGTGCACCAACCGATTTTCATCAAGTGTCCTCTGTAACCAGATACCATACTTACAAGAAGCTTTCCTGTCTTTCTGACAGAGGCCTCCACTGTATCCTTGTCCCACGGTAAAAGAGTTTGCAGGTCTATCAGTTCGCAAGAAATTCCATCCTGAAAATTCTCACTAGTGTTAGAAATATGTAAAAGTTAGAGAGATAATTTTTATTAGTGACATGAGCGAAATAGGTGTAAAATATCAAATTGTAACACAAGAGAATAACAAATAAAAGAGGGAGGGATAGATGATGTCATTGATCTTTCCTTGTTCTTTCTGTATGTTTTGATAGCAGTCGGAGCTCTCTATTTATAGAGTAACTCCGAACAAACATTTTGAAATTTACAGTACATAACTTTGAAAATACGATCTCCTTCATTTCCAAAGTCTACATTGCTATGTGTCGGTATTGAAAATCTATGTGGGCATTCATTAATCTGCCAACATTTTCAACATTGCCAATGTTTTTCAATACTGCCAAGATTTTCAACATTGCCAACGTTTTCAACTAGTCATTGTAGAAAATCTATGTGGGCATTCATTGATGAGCATAGGCGAGCTATTAACTGAAGCCGCTTGATCAATGTTTCTGCACCATTTTGAGTATAGACATGAGGAACATGGTGTTCAACATCAATGCCCAATGTCATGCAGTAATCATCAAAAGTTTGAGACGTAAATTTACTAACGTTATCAAGTCGGATTGACTTAATAGGGTAATTTGGGAATTGTGCTCGCAACTTAATTATCTGAGCAAGAAGTCTCGCAAAAGCTACATTCCGAGTAGACAAGAGACAAACATGTGACCATCGGGTAAATGCATCAACCAAAACCATAAAATATCAAAATGATCCACATGATGGTTGAATAAGCCCACAAATATCCCCTTGAATTCTTTGCAGAAATGATGGGAATTCAGCATCAACTTTTAGTTTGATGGTCTAATTACCAACTTTCCTTGAGAACATGCCTTGCAAGGGTTATCATTTGAGATAGTAATGTTTCTGCACAATAATGGATGTCCATTAGAGTTGATAATGATCTTACGCATTATGGTAGATCTTGGGTGACCCAAACGGTCATGCCAAAGCATGTGAACTTTTGAATCAATGAACTTCTGGTTCATGACAATATGTGATTCAACTGTCTTTATGTATGTATAATACAATTCACTCATCAAACCACACAATGTCTCCAATATACGTTTCTGGGTATCATTAGAGGTAATGCATAGATACTCCACATTTTTTACACTTTTTGTTTCAATGTGGTATCTATTTAAACGTATGTCTTTGAAACTCAACAAATTTTGAGTAGCATACAACGCATTATGTATGGACAATATTGTTCTATTTGGTAACATAATCTGGGCTTTCCCTGAGCCTTCAATTACATCTAAATTGCCTAATATTGTTGTTACTCTTACTTTTGTAAGCATCAAGCTTGAAAAATACTTTAGATCTCGAAGTATTGTATGCGTGTTCGCACTGTCTGCAGGACAAATATCTCCGCCATTGCTCTTGTTTAGAAAATGATCATAATACTTATCCATGCTTTCTGAGTAAGGGGATCACAATTAAAAGCAATTTATAACAGAAAATTTAAATGCCACTTTTATTGAATTTGAAATGCTAGTTTTAAACTAAAAGTTCAGTACATCAAACATAAACGATTCAGTTGGACCAATAAACTTCATTCCCCATTTCCACAATAAAATCTGAGACATTTAGGTGGGTTGTGTTCAACTGCCTAGATAAGTCACGCACTGAATCAGCTATATCCATTGGTTTAGCCTGGTCGAGAAAATTGGTCTCGACACCCTTCTCCTTGAGGGAGGCTTAATATAGAAACACCATATGTTTTGGAGTACGACAAGTACGCGCTCAGTGCCCATTTCGACCACACATATGGCAGGCTCATTCAGAGTTTCTGTGAGCATTATTTATATGAGCCTTACTTTTGTGGCGATTCACATTTTTGAAGCTCGGGCTTGAATTATGCCTTAGAGCCTGATTGTGAAACTGACCACCATGATTCTTGCCTTTCCCGTTCCACCGTCTTCGCTTGTGGCCACGTCCTAGTTTGTGATTATTGCCACCAGATGATGTGTTGTTCATTTCGAGGGAAGCAACATTCACTTATGGGAATGGTGCAGATCCAGTAGGTCGGGACTGATGATTTTTCAGCAGGAGCTCATTGTTTTGTTCAGCAACCAGAAACACAGATATCAGCTAGTTGTATTCAATGAAACCTCGCTCTATATTGCTACTGCAGGAGCATATTGGAGACATGAAAAGTGCTGAAAGTCTTTTCCAGCATAACTTCTTCAGTAATGGTATCCCTACAGAGCTTCATCTGAGGTAATTCTGAACATCATAGAATTGTACTCAGCTATTGACTTGAAATCCTAGATCCTTAGGTGAGTCCACTCATAACGAGCTCTTGGAAGAATCATTGTTATCTGGTGATTGTATCTGTTTCTTAATGCCTTCCAGAGAACTAACAGATCTTCAATCGTTAGGTACTCGCTCTTTAATCCCTTACCAAAGTGGTGATGAATAAAGATCATGACCTTCGCCCGATCTTGAGGAGATGCACTGTTCTCCTCCTTGATTGTTTCTCCAAGATTCCCTGCTTCCAGATGGATCCTAGTATCCAGTACCCAAGTAAGGTAATTCTTCACAGTAATGTCCAGGGCAGTAAAATCAAGTTTTGCCAAGTTCGTCATTTTCTTTTCTGAAAGAAGAATGAGATGTGTAAGAACTTCGAATAATATGTATTCCTAGAGGAATATAATGTTAGAACTTCTAGTTCTTACAAAATTTTCATTTTGATATTTAGGCCAAAATGATAAGCACTCGAAACTTCTAGCTCGAGATTTACATGATGAATGAGAAGGGCGATTGTACCGCACCATTCTCATAACATAGGATAAGTGATTATTGTGCACCACTCAAGTAACAGAAAAATTTAAATACGCAAAGCATGGGTGGGCGATTATACACGCAATGAAATTAAACAACAAACAAATTTAAATATGTAGGGTAGGGTGAGTGATTATACCGTTTCACCCAAAACTTGCAGTAAAATCAGATATGCAGTCCAAGATAGGCGATGATACAACACCATCTTAGATTGCAATAAGATCAAATTTGCAATTCAACATGGGCGATTATATCGCACCATCTTGGATTGCAATAAAATCATCATAAATAAACACTGGGTTTGTAATCAAGATCTACACCAAACAAGAAATCAAAGATATACGTAACTGCTAGGTTGAAAACTAGGAGCATGCATGGTGCAAATAGTTATTCGCGAGGGTATATCTAGCAGTTGAGGCAGATAAAGAAGATGAACAGTAAAATTCTCAGAGGAAACAATTTTTTTTCGGCGAAGAGAAATGAGAAATGATTAGAGATTCGTGCTGATAATATGTTATAAATATGTAAAAGTTAGAGAAAACCTTTACTAGTAACAGGAGCGAAGCAGGTGTAAAATATCAAACTGTAACACAAGAGAATGACAAATAAAAGAGGGATAGATAGATGATGTTATTGATCTTTCTGTATATCTTGATAGCAGTCGGAGCGTTCTATTTATAGACAACTCCAAACAAACATTTTGAAATTTACAGTACATAACTTTGAAAATACGATCTCCTTCATTTCCAAAGTCTACATTTCTATGTGTGATATTGAAAATCTATGTGGGTATTCATAATCTGCCAACATTTTCACCATTGCAAATGTTTTCAACACTGCCAACGTTTTCAAAGTTATGTACAGCGTATCTCCATTCTAGAACACATATTCAGTTTGTGAGCGGGCTTTATACGGATCAGAGAGAAAACCATACATCTTTGACTCCCTTCCAATGTCGAATTGTTGGAGCATAGTTATATCTTGCTAACAAATTAACTGAAAAAGCTATATCGGGTCTAATACATTGTGCTAAATACAATAAAACACCTATTGCAGATTAATGAATGCCCACATAGATTTTCTACAATGTCTAGTTGTTGAAAACGTTGGCAGTGTTGAAAACATTGGCAGTATTGAAAATATTGGCAGATTAATGAATGCCCATATAGATTTTCAATACCCACACATAGCAATGTAGACTTTGGAAATGAAAGAGATCGTATTTTCAAAGTTATGTCCTGTAAATTTCAAAATGTTTATTTGAAGTTGCTATATAAAATAGAGCGCTCCGACTACTATCAAGATATTCAGAAAGAACAAGGAAAGATCAATAACATCATTTATCTCTTCCTCTTTTATTTGTCATTCCCTTGTGTTACAATTTGATATTTTACACCTGCTTTGCTCCTTTTACCAGTAAAGGTTATCTAACTTTTACATATTTATAACACGTTAGCCGAAAAAAAAAAGTTTCCTTTAAGGATTTTACTGTTCATCTTCTTCCTCTGCCTCAATTGCTAGGTATATCTTCATATCTTCATGAAGAACTATTTGCACCATGTCTGCTCCTAGTTCTCAACTTAGCAGTTACATATATCTTTGATTTCTTGATTGGTCTAGATCTTCATTACTAACCTAGTGTTTATTTATGATGATTTTATTGCAATCCAAGATGGTGCGGTATAATCGCCCATCTTTAACTGCAAATTTGATCTTACTACAATCCAAGATGGTGCGACATCATCGCCTATCTTGGATTGCAGATTTGATTTTACTGCAAATTTTGGGTGGAGCAGTATAATCGCCCACCCCTGTTTTGTGTATGTAAATTTTCATGTTACTTGAGTGGTGCGGAATAATCGCTCATCCTATGTTATGTGAATGGTGCAGTACAATCGCCCTCTTCATTCATCGTGTAAATCTCGAGCCAGAAGTTTCAAGTGCTTATCATTTTGGCCTGAATATCAAAATGAAAATTTTGTAAGAACCAGACGTTCTAACATTATATTCCTCTATGAATACATATTATTGCAAGTTCTTACACATCTCATTTTTCTTTCAGAAAAGAAAATGACGAACTTGGCAAAACTTGATTTTGCTGCCCTGGACATTACTAGGAAGAATTACCTTACCTGGGTACTAGATACCAAGATCCATCTGGAAGCAGGGAATCTTAGAGAAACAATCAAAGAGGAAAACAGTGCATTTCCTCAAGATCAGGCGAAGGCCATGATCTTTATTCGTTGCCACCTTGATGAGGGACTAAAAAGCAAGTACCTAACGGTTGAAGATCTGTTAGCTCTCTGGAAGGCATTAAGAAACATATACAATCACCAGACAACAATGATTCTTCCAAAAGTTCGTTATGAGTGGACTTACTTAAAGATCCAGGATTTCAAGTCAATGGCTGAGTACAATTCTGCGATGTTCAGAATTACCTATTAAATGAAGCTTTGTAGAGATACCATTATTGAAGAGCTATGTTGGAAAAGACTTTCAGCACTTTTTATGCCTCTATTATGCTCCTGAAGTAGCAGTATAGAGAGCGAAGTTTCACTGAATACAACAAGCTGATATCTATGCTCCTGGTTGCTGAACAAAACAATGAGCTCTTGCTGAAAAATCATCAGTCCCGACCTACTGGATCTTCATCATTTCTAGAAATGAATGTTGCTTCCTTCGAAATGAACGCCTCATCCTCTGATAGCAATAATCACAAATGAGGATGTGGCCACAAGCGAGGACGGTGGAACGGGTAATGCAAGAATCATGGTGGTCAGTTTCACAACCAGGTTCCAAGGCATAATTCATGCTTGAGCTTCAAAAATGTGAATGGCCACAAAGGCAACGCTTATATGACCAATGCTCCCAGAAATTCTGAATGAGCTTGCCATATGTGTGGTGGAAATGGACAATTGGCACGTACTTGTCATACCCCAAAACATCTGGTAGATCTATATCAAGCCTCCCTCAAGAAGAATGATGTCGAGACCAATTTTCTCGACCAGGCTAAACTAATTGATATAACTGATCCAGTGTGTGACTTATCTAGGCAGTTGAACACAATCCACCTAGATGTCTCAGACTTTATTATGGAAAGAGGGAATGAAGTTTACCGGTCCGACTGAATCATTTATAGTTGATATACTAAACTTGTAGTTTAAAACTAGCATTTTAGATTCAATAAAAGTGACATTTAAATTTCCTGTTATAAATTGCTTTTAATTGTGATCCTCTTACTCAGAAAGCATAGATAAGCACTATGGTCATTCTCAAAACAAGAGCAATGACGGAGATATTTGTCTTGTAGACAGCACAACCACACATACAATACTTCGAGATCGAAAGTATTTCTCAAGCTTGATGTTTACAAAAGTAAGAGTAACAATATCAGGCAATTCAGATGTAATTGAAAGCTCATGGAAAGCCTATATTATGTTACGAAATAGAACAATATTGTCCATACATAATTCGTTGTACGCTACTTGATCCACTCGAAATTTGTTGAGTTTCAAAGACATACGTTTAAATGGATACCACATTAAAACGAAAAGTGCAAAAAATGTAGAGTATCTATACATTACCTCCAATGATACCCAATAGCATATATTGGAGACGTTGCTTGGTTTGACAAGTGAATTGTATTATATATACATAAAGACAATTGAATCACACACTGTCATGAACCAGAAGTTCATTGATTAAAGTTTACATGCTTTGGCATGACCGTCTGGGTCACCCAAGATCTACCATGATGGGTAGGATCATTACCAACTCTAATGGACATTCATTATTGAGAAGAGACATTGCTATCTCAAATGATAACTCTAATGGACATCCATTATCGAGCATAGTTCTCAAATTACCCTATTAAGTCAATCCGACTTGATAACGCTAGTGAATTTACATCTTAAACTTTTGATGATTACTGCATGACATTGGGCATTGATGTTGAACACCTTGTTCCTCATGTCTATACTCAAAATGGTTTAGCAGAAGCATTGATCAAACGACTTCAGTTAATAGCTCGCAATCTGTTCATGAAAACAAAATTACCAGTTTCTGCATAGGGACATGCCATCTTACATGCTGCATCATTGGTTCATTTGAGACATATAGCCAATCATCAATACGATTCGGTGCAACTCGTGTTTGGGCATCAGCCAAACGTTTCACATTTACGAGTTTTTGGTTGTGTTGTTTATATACCTATTGCACTACCACAACATACTAAAATGGGACCTCAGCGCAGACTGAGAATTTACGTGGGTTTTGACTTACCATCTATCATTAGATATTTGGAACCGTTGACATGTGATATGTTTACAGCTCGTTTTGCTGATTGTCACTTTGATGAGACAGTTTTTCCGTTGTTAAAGGGAGAAAAGATCATTCCATAAGAACGGCAAGAGCTGACATGGGTTGTTCTCATCTTATCTCATTTAATGTGCTTGATGAGACACATATACATGAAGAAACAGAGATACATGAAAGCAAAAAAAATTCCATTAATTATGCTTGTACTAATGAATTGTGGAATCAGATTGAAATAATCATCGACAACATGTTCGCATTCGCAGTAACCACTGATATCATATTAAGTGATGATCTTGAGCCCCGCTCTGTTGATGAATGCAAATAGAGACAAGATTGGCCTCAGTGGAAAAATGCAATCCAGACAGAATTAAATTTCTTGGAAAAGCGAAATATTTTTGGACCAGTAGTCCAAACCCCGCTTGGTGTAAACCCCGTGGGTTACAAATGGGTATTCACAAGGAAACGTAATGAGAAAAACGAGATTGCAAGATATAAAGCACGGCTCATTACACAAGGCTTTTCACAAAGATTTGGAATTGATTATGAGGAGACATACTCTCCTGTAATGAACGTAATTACATTTCGTTACTTAATAAGTTTAGTGATTTCAGAAAAACTTGACATGCGACTTATGACTGTCATCACCGCGTAGCTATATGGAGAATTAGATACTGACATATATATGAAAGTCCTAGAATGACTTAAGTTGCCTGAAACAGCTAACAAACCACAAGTATGTTCTCAATCAAATTAAGACGATCATTGTATGGGCTGAAACAATCTGGACGAATGTGGTATAATCGTCTCAGTGAGTATTTGATCAAAGAAGGATATACTAACAATGTCATTTGCCTTCGTGTGTTCATTAAGAAATCTAACTCTGGATTTGCTATATTGGTAGTATATGTCAATGATATAAATCTAGTTGGAACTCCTGAAGAGCTTAATAAAACTGGTGAATATCTGAAAAGCGAATTTGAAATGAAAGACCTTGGAAAAACAAAATATTGTCTCGGCTTGCAGATTGAGCATCGTGCTAATGAAATTTTGGTCCACCAATCAACTTACATTGAAAAAATCCTTAAGCGATTTGGCATAGACAGGGCTTATCCACTCAGCATGCTAATGATCGTTTGTTCTCTGATCATTAAGAAAGATTCATTCCGTCCAAAAAAAGATGATGAAATAGTCCTTGGTCCAAAAGTACCATATCTGAGTGCAATAGGTGCTCTATTGTATTTAGCACAATGTACTAGACCAAATATAGTTTTTTTAGTTAATTTGTTAGCAAAATATAGCTCTGCTCCAACAATTCATCATTAGAAGGGAGTCAAAGATGTATTGCGATACATTCGTGGGACAACAGACATGAGTCTCTTCTACTCAAAGAAATCCACGAATGACTAGGTCCTTATTGGATATGTATATGCTGGTTTTCTCTCTGATCCGCATAAAGCTCGCTCACAAACTGGATATGCGTTTAAGAATGGAGATACAACAATCTCATGGCGCTCAACAAAGCAAACATTAGTTGCTACATCTTCAAATCATTTAGAAATACTTGCTTTACATCATATCTAAAATTCATGTGGTCTAACTTCGAAGACAGACAATCCAACTGTCATTCATGAAGATAATGCAGTTTGTGTTGTCCAAATGAAGGAAGGATTCATCAAGGGCGATAAGACTAAACACATATCTCCAAAGTTCTTCAGTGCACATGAGCTTCAAAAGACTATAGTTATTGAAGTCAGACAAATCCGTTCTAGTGAAAATTTGGCAGTCTTGTTCACCAAATTTCTACCAAAGTGCACGTTTCAAAAGTTAGTGCAAAGTATCGGATTACGTCAACTTACCAATCAGATAAATTTGGAGAATGCGAAATCGGGGGAGACATATATCAGGGGGAGTATCCATGATACATGCATATTGTACTCTTTTTCCTTCGATTAGGAATTTTCCCACTGGGTTTTTCTTATCAAGCTTTTAAAGAGGCAACATAAGCATATTTAACACTATATCAACAATCCAAGTAAAATTGTACTCTTTTTCCTTTGCTATGGTTTTTTCAAGTAAGGTTTTAACGAGACCACTAATGTTGATATGTGGGCATCCAAGAGAGAGTGTTGAAAACGTTGGCAATGTTGAAAATGTTGGCAGATTAATGAATGCTCACATAGATTTTCAATACCCACACATAGCAATGTAGACTTCGAAAATGAAAGAGATCATATTTTCAAAGTTATGTACTGTAAATTTCAAAATGTTTGTTTGGAGTTGCTCTATAAATAGAGCGCTCAGACAGCTATCAAGATATACAGAAAAAACAAGGAAATATCAATAACATCATCTATCCCTCCCTCTTTTATTTGTCATTCTCTTGTGTTACAGTTTGATATTTTAAACTTGCTTTGCGCCTGTCATTAGTAAAGGTTATATCTCTAACTTTACATATTTATAACAATTTAGCATTTATTTTGCCTATAAGGATGAGATAGTGATTATACAGAGCAGAAAGGTAGTAATATTTTCTAGGAGTCGGAATAAACTTACTTTTTCTGCTTCTTTACAGGCCTGTTCCATTACAGATAACTGAGCTCCCCAACCAACAAGCGTTATATCAGTGCCCTCTCGGATTACCTGAGTATTGCAGTTCCAATTTTCAAGTATGAAGTTCCATCATTTATATCAAAACCATGACCGCAAGTCTCGTTCTTTTTTCAAACATTAGAAACTTGGACTACAATGGAACTAGGGGGGTAGTGTGTACCTCTGCCTCTGACAAAGGCAACATGTAATCATGCTCAGGAACCTCTTCTACTGATAATCTGTATAACCACTGAAGCCCGGGTTGTTTTTGTAAAATTTCAGATCAAATTTTTTTGTCAAATTAATTTTATTTGCTAATGGAGAATTAATTTATTCTGTAACCAAAACTAACCTACCGTTGGTTCAAGGAACACAACAGGATTTGGATCACGTATGCACGACAGCAATAAGCCTTTTGCTTGGAGTGGACTTCGAGGGATGACCACCTATACAAATTTTTAGTACTGTTTAGATATCAAGTTTTTAGTACTCGTTCAAAGAAAGGATTGCAAAAATGTAGCATGGGTTTGTGGGGGCAAAAATCACGAAGTGATTGAATGGAAGAAAACATACTTTGAGACCAGGGGCATGACAGAAGAAAGCTTCAGGAGACTGTGAGTGATAATGTCCACCGTGGCCGACAGCTACATAGGGGGCTCTCATTCTCTTCACCATCACTAATCATGCTATTGCCTTTTTTGGTAGCTAAGATTTCATTTTGTGTTATTATTTTATTAATTTTTACAGATAAATTGGATTGAATCCATCCACAGTACACGTGGTCAGTCAATCTTTCATAGTACACTATGAACTTCAAGTCAACCTCTTCTATACCAACTTAAATTTTAAAGGTAAAATGTTTTTTTATGCCGTATTTCATACTAACATAATAGTGATCTTCCAAGCATTTTTCTTGCTATATTATGTGACAACACATGACTATAAGTGTGCAGCAATTTTTAATTTTGTATATTTTTGCTCAACCATGATTGTCAAAAATTAGAAAGGAAATGATATATGCAATCATGAGAATGACGATTACTGCAGTGGTGAAAAATAATCATGTCTAATATGAATCATGGTGCGGGTTCAATCTTCACCAATCGATTTCCTTCCTCTCTAACAATTAACTAATTATTTAACACACTAACACTTCCGCTTTACTCAAAAGAAAAGAAATGATTGATACAAAAACCAATATTAGAGGTGCATGTAAGATCGTGAAATCGTAAGGCAAGAGATGCCAATGTGATAATCCAAGTGAAACAGTACATTCCATACATGGTGGAAGTTAAGTGGTCAATTCTGAATTTATCTCTCAAACTTTTAAGAATGTTACAAACTTAACCATCAAATGTGTTGGATTTATTTGATGCAATTATTAATTAAAAGTAATCCACCCAAATGTGGAGATGGATTATGCTAATATCTCTTGGTAATACCTTTTATTGTTATTAATAGATATTCTTTTATGGAACATGTTTGGCATAGTAGGCTAGGGTTCGCCTCCAAGTTTTCACTCTAACCCTAGCTAAATAGTGTTCTTAGGGAGAGGGTTTAAGCATTCTGTACAGCAGCCATTCCATACCCTCATAGCCAAAATTCCCAGAGGAATTTCTCCCTCACACCCTTCATATAAATCTCTCCCTTGTTGGAAATTTTGAGTAGAAATTTCTTATGTGGGGTTTGTCCCACATTGACTATTCACACAAGTTCTCCTCACTTTATAAGGCTTTGTCCCTTATAGAAAGTGAATGGAGAATAGGCCTTGGAGAAGGAAAATTGGGCTCACCCTTGGGGTTGGGCTTTGGGGTGTGCTAATTAAATTGGTAATTAATATATATTTAATTATCAAAAGATGGGATTTAATTAATTATTATTTTTTAATTAATTAAATTCGAATTTAATTATTTATTTATTTTAAACCCAACAGACTCATCATTTCAGATGAAGTCTGAAGAGTTTAAGAAAAACGCCAGATCAAAGCACCACTTCAGAAAAGATGTTTTCCAACAGATGCATCCCTTCTCCATACCTGTTGCGAACTGGCATAATCCCAGTATATATACATTCATCTACTAGGCATTTAAGATACAGAAAAATCATTAATCATCTTCTACATTCCATAACCTTCATACTGAGAGAACCACAAAGATTTTCGCCAGAAGTTAAAATTTTCCGGTGCTGGAATCTTAAACTTGATCGTTGAATCCTGGTGGAACAGTCGTCCATCGAACTACAAGCACAGAGTAGGGACGAAATTCTGTTTCAAGGACATTGCGGTACGCAAGCCTCGATCTTCAAATTGTTTGTTTTATATTTCTGTTTTGTTGTTCATACTCTGTTAAAGTTTTATTCGCATTTATTTATTAGCATATATAATTGTTATTGATTGTTGATAATTCTCCAACATCCCTATGGTTTGGTTCCACAGAACTACGTAGGTTTGATCTTTGCGCTAGAGCACATGTTATGTAGGCAATCTAACCGGGCTAACAAAGAAGTCTTGTAAGAACGAGACGGTGGTCAGAAATTCGTCAATTCCACTAGGTATAACCTAAACGTATTCTATATATTATTGCACATATTTCCAACAGAATGAATTTTGAGGTTTTTAGCCCAGGAGTCTGAACTTACGTTTATATATTTTGATCTCTTTACTTTGCCGTGCTTTCTCCTATATCTATAAACAACTGCCAGATGACAGCACCTATGGTGTTAAAAGAATATTGGCTACAATTGGATCAGAGACGGCGCGGTGGTTGGCAAACCAATTACAAGATGGAAATAGGAAAGATCCAAATCCCGCTCGATTAGCCTTCAATTACAAGGGAAGATTACTTACGCTATAACAATACTAAAGCGACAAGGACTAGTAACACACTCCTAACCCTAGGAGGGATTGGATCCCAAAAGAGGATTATGTATACCACCATTTGGAATACTACTCCTCCACACTCCTCATATGAACTCATTATGGAAAGACATAGATATATAATGACAAAGCGTTCATGGTCTGATCTTCGCATTGAACTCTTAAGCCTAGTGGCTCAACGTCTCTCCTTTTTCGACCTGGTTCGCTTCGGTGTGGTATTTAAGAGTTGGCGGCAAGCTGTTGTAGATGGGGTTCTCGGTCGACCTGTAAATGATATGCCATGGTGCATGAACTATGCTTGGTTTGAGCATGAAGGAAAAATCATAAGCATACTTGATTTAATGGCAAAACAAACCTACTCCGTCGGACAAATCATAAGAGAAGAAGCGAGAGCATTGTTCGTTGTGCGAAAGTTTGTGCTTTGAAAAAGGGTTGGTTGCTTCTCTTTAAGAAAAGTACAGGGCATTCGTGTATCTTCTTTTTCTATAGTCCTTTCTGTAATAAGATTATAGAACTGCCACCATTGGAGTTCAAATGTGGGATCTATGAACATGCTGCCACATTCACGAAGGTTCCAACTTCTCCTGATGGTTGTCATGTTTATGTCGTATTCGGATGCGATGACAGCATAAGAACATGCAACCTCAGGAATCGAACATGGAGTACTATCTCCATACCTAATAATCTCTGTCACAGACGAATATATGATCTGGTATATTTTGATGGAATCTTACTTTGTAATTTTCGATCAAGTTATTTGGGTGCGCTCACTACCGAACTTCAAGTCTGGGAGACGATGGACTTGTTCCCCTTCCTAAAGACGCCGTCGCTGCAAAGACAAGAGCGGGACTCACCCTCTAAATCCTACTTGGTTGAAGAGTCCGACGGGAAACTCTACTGGTTAGTATGTGTATATTGGTGGCATGCTCTTCAATTTGATCGGTCAAACAATAAGTGGGTTAGGGTCAAGAGCTATGGAGAAGTGTTTAAAAAACGAACGGTGTTTTACGGGTGCCCATTGTCAATTTCAACAGGTCCCTTTGTGGGAGAAGCAAGTGATGAATTTGCAGGCAAGACTTTCTATAAAACGGAGATTGACATCCTAAGTGAGAGATGTATAAAGTTCCAAAACAAATCCCAAGTGAAATGGGATTTTGAACTCTTGTGGAAGAAAAATTTGCTAAGGGCGGCTATGATTCAACTTCCGGATTCCATTGCGTCTCTCTGCGCCGAACCATTAATTTTATGTTTTATAATTTTTCTTTGTTAAATTTTTTTCTCATCCCACAACACCAAACTATCATCTTCATGTTCTATAAATTGGTTTTCAGTGAAAATTTTCTATAGAAAACTTCATTTTAATCCTTGACAAAGATTACTTTTTTATTAAAACCATGAGTAAGATCAAAATCTAATTTTAGTCCCTTGACTACTCAGCTTCTCCTCTGATTGGGATATTAATAACCTCATTTATTAATTATATTTTGATTTTTTAATTATTTATCTTTTTCTTTCTAATTTTTAATGTATTAATTTTATTTCATTATAATTTTTATTTTCATTTCATTCATTGTAATATATTTTTGTTGTGAACATTTAGATAAACTAATTTTTGTTATACAATATATTTCGATGTACTGTAACTTCTTCATTTAGGTATATTAAATTCATTATAATACAATTCGGTGCATACATTTAGGTACACACATTTTGGTACTAACATTTCGGTGTATACATTTCGGTACACACATTTCGGTGCATACATTTATGTACATACATTTCAGTACTAACATTTCGGTGCATACATTTCGGTACACACATTTAGGTACATTAATTTAATATTAATACATTTTAGTGCATATATTTAGGTAAATACATTTCGGTGCATATATTTAGATACATACATTTCGGTGCATATATTTAGGTGCATATATTTACGTATATACATTTCGGTGCATATATTTAGGTACACACATTTCGGTACACATAT
Organism: Crataegus laevigata; assembly: GCA_963580275.1. Taxonomy (NCBI): domain Eukaryota; kingdom Viridiplantae; phylum Streptophyta; class Magnoliopsida; order Rosales; family Rosaceae; genus Crataegus; species Crataegus laevigata. Next base: position 40,844,184 of record OY756943.1, on the reverse strand, counting down.
TTAGGTACATTAATTTAATATTAATACATTTCGGTGCATATATTTAGGTACATACATTTCGGTACTAACATTTAAATATATTAGTTCAATATAATATATTTTAGTACACACATTTCGGTACTAACATTTAGGTACATTAATTGTGTCTTTCAAGTTTGAAGAATGTTAAATAAAATTAATAAATTAAAAAACTATTTTTTGGTCAAAAAATAAATTAAAATTTGTGTATTAATAAATTTAAATATTTAATGGGAGATATTAAATAAAATGCACATTAATTATTTTGAATTAAGGACACATTAGGGACTAAAAATCAATATTCAATCTAACATCAAGTTTTTTTAAATTTTAATCTTCTCGAATGGTTAAAGTTCTAAAACCCCAATTTTCTAATAATTCATGTCAAAAATTTATAAAACAAGGATATAAATCTAAATCCAAATGTACTAGGAAGGAAAAAAAAATCAATGAAAAAAGAAAAAAAAGGAGGGAAAAAAATAGAAAAGGATGCGATTGGTATTTCGGATAGGGGGAAGTCGCTACGATGCTAGCGACTTTATTCACAAAAAGTCGCTAAAACGATAGCAACTTTATCCAAATACAGTCGCTATCATCATACCGACCCCTCTTTTTTTCAAATTTTTTTTTCTATTTCAGTTTTTTGTTGTTGTTAATCTTTCTTTAATTTTTCTTACCATAACAACAAACTATTGTATTCATGTTCTTCAAAATATATTTTTTTGTACAAAATATATTATAATTCATATTTAAACACTTGAAATCAACGATTTAAAACCTAAATTTAAAGATATTTTTCTATTTTGAACTTTAAAAAAATTAAAAAAAAAACTTTCGGGACCTAATAAACATTAGAATCACGTTCAAATGTCTTACAATATTGTCCTTAACTCCAACGCAAACTATTTCCTAAAGCTAAAACTTTAATTTTTCCACAAAAATTGTGAGTATAACCCACGGTTTTCCAATCGATTTTAAGAACTTTTACAACATTCTTTATAAGCCAAAGTTAGAGTCATTCTACTCGCACCACATGTTACCTAAAATTAATTTAGGACATTCTGAAGATTTCGGACACCTATAATTCCTTTTGGGGGCCCTACTATTAGCTTTCATTATTTTTTCTATTTTCAACTTTAAAGATCAATGAAAAATAGTTTGGGACCTAATAAAGGATAAAATTACATCCAAAGGTCTTACAACATTTTCTTATTTCCCACACAAAATATTTCCTTAAATTAAAATTTTCAATTTTTTTACAAAAGCTGTGAGCATAACCTATGTTTTCTAATCGATTTTGAGAACTTTTACAAAATTCATTATTGTCACATCCCGACCCGAGCCCCTACCACAACCCGGGATCGACTCCACCATAGCACGATATTGTCCGCTTTGGCCCCCGAGCACACCTTCACGGTTTTGTTTTTTGGAACTCACACGAGAACTTCCAGTGGGTCATCCATCATAGGATTGCTCTCGCGCGAACTAGCTTAACTTCAGAGTTCTGATAGAACCCGAAGCCAGTGAGATCCCAAAGGCCTCGTGCTAGGTAGAGATGGAAATATACATTTAAGGCTTACATGATCCTCTCCCCTAGGTGATGTAGGATGTTACAATCCACACCACATCGCCCAGGGGAGTGATCCTTATATGTATATTCTCATCTCTACCTAACACGAGGCTTTTTGGGAGCTTACTAGCTTCGGAGTTCATCGAAACTCCGAAGTTAAGCGAGTAGCGCGAGAGCACTCCTATGATAGATGACCCACTGGGAAGTTCTCGTGTGAGTTCCCATAAACAAAACCGTGAGGGCGTGGTCGGGGCCCAAAGTAGACAATATCGTGTTACGACGAAGGTCGGACCTGGGATGTGGTGGACCCCGGGTCAGGATGTGACAATTTGGTATCAGAGCCAAACCCTGGCCGTGGTGTACCGACGAGGACGTCAGACCCCTAAGGGGGGTGGATTGTAAGATCCCATATCACCCAAGGGAGTGATTCTTATATGTATATTCCTATCTTTACCTAACACGAGGCCTTTTGGGAGCTCACTAGCTTCGGAGTTCATCGGAACTCCGAAGTTAAGTGAGTAGCGCGCGAGAGCACTCCTATGATGGATGACCCACTGAGAAGTTCTCGTGTGAGTTCCCAGAAACAAAACCGTGAGGGTGTGGTTGGGGCCCAAAGCGGACAATATCGTGTTACGGCGGAGGTCGGACCAGGGATGTGGTGGACCCCGGGTCGGGATGTGACATCCTCGTCCAACCCCTAAGGGGGGTGGATTGTAACATCCCGCATTGCCCAGGGGAGAGGATCTTGTAAGCCTTAAATGTATATTCCCATCTCTACCTAGCACGAAGCCTTTTGGGATCTCACTAGCTTCGGGTTCCATCGGAACTCTGAAGTTAAAAGAGTTCGCGCGAGAGCAATCTTATGATGGGTGACCCACTGGGAAGTTTTCGTGTGAGTTCCCAGAAACAAAATGTGAAGGCGTGCTCGGGGGTCAAAGCGGACAATATCATGCTACGGTGGAGTCGAGCCCGGGTCGGGATGTGACATTATAGTCAAATTTTGAGTCATTCTAGTCGCCCCACATGTTTTCTAAAATTTATTTAAGATATTCCAAAGATTTTCGACACCTACATATCTCTTTGGGGGCCTCACTATTAGTTTATATTATTTTTCTATTTTTTCAACTTTAAAATTCAATAAAAAAAAATAGTTCAGTGAGCTAATAAATGGTAGGATAACATCCAAAGTTCTTGCAACATTCTCATTATTTAGGATATTCTTATAATTTCGGACACTTACAAATCTTTTTGGGGGTCCGGCTATTTTTTTGTCAAACAATAAATTTTGTTAGATTAGTCACTGAAAGGGGCGTGGCTATCTTTTTGAGGGCGTGGCTATTTTTTTGAACTCACGCCGTTATGTAAATGCTCAACACATTTCCATCATTGCAGTAAATGGCCACTTTTAGGGGCCCCGCTATAAGCTTTCATTATTTTTTCTATTTTCAACTTTAAAGATCAATGAAAAATAGTTTTGGGACCTATTAAAGTATAAAATTACATCCAAAGGTCTTGTAACATTTTTGTTAATTCCCACACAAAATATTTCTTAAAATTAAAATTTTCAAATTTTTCACAAAAATTGTGAGTTATAACCCACGTTTTCCAATTGATTTTGAGAACTTTTACAAGATTCCATTATAAGTCAAAATTTGAGTCATTATAGTCTCCCCACTTGTTTTCTAAAATTAATTTAAGATATTCCAAAGATTTTCAACACCTATAAATCTCTTTGGGGGCCTCGTTGTTAGTTCATATTATTTTTCTATTTTTTCAACTTTAAAAATCAATAAAAAAAATAGTCCAGTGACCAAATAAACAATAGGATAGCATCCAAAGGTCTTGCAACATTTTTGTTAGGGTAAAGTACAAAAAATTACCTCAACTATTAGTGTCACGACACTTTCATACCTCATCTTTTAAAATTGACAATGTCATACCTTACCTTACGAATTTATGTCAATGTTATGTCTTCCATTACTTGGTTGTGAATTTTTCAATTAAATGCTGACGTGGCTTGATTCGGGGCCCACTTTCTATTAAAAATTTAATAAAATAATATTAAAAACTAAAAAAATTATTTAATATTTTTAAATATTAAAATAATAAAGAAAAGTAAAAAAAACTTATGTTCGTCCCTCCCCCTCCCCATCTTCCTGCAACCCAGAAAGAAGAAGGAGGAGGAGGAAGAAGAAGAAAAAGAAAAAAAAACCCTTTGTTCGTCCCTCTCCTCCCCATCTTCTTGCAACCCAGAAGAAGAAGAAGAAGAAGAAGAAGAACAATAACATGTTCGTCCCTACAACTCAGAAAGAAGGAGGAAGAAGAAGAAGAAGAAAAAAAAATTGTTCGTCCCTCCCCCTCCCCATCTTCTTGCAACCCAAAAAGAAGAAGAAGAAGAAAAAGAAGGAAAAAGAAAAAAAAAACAACCTATGTTCGTCCCTGCAACCTAGAAAGAAGAAGAAGAAAAAAAATTCAAAAATAAAAAAATAAAAGAAAAACCTATATTCGTCTCTCCCATCCCTATCTTCCTACAACCTAGAAAGAAGAAGGAAGAGGAAGAAGAAGAAGAAGAAGAAGAAGAGAAAAAAAAAATCCCCTGTTCATCCCTCCCCCTCCCCATGGAGGAAGAAGAAGAGGAAGAAGAAAAAAAAAAAACCTCTATTTGTCCCTTCCCCTCCCCATCTTCCTACAACCCATAAAGAAGAAGAAGGAGGAAGAAAAAAAAGAAGAAGATAGAGAGAAAAAAAAACCCTATGTTCGTCCATCCCCCTCCCCATCTTCCTACAACCCAGAAAAAAAGAACAAGAAGAAGAAAAAAAACCTCTAAGAAAAAGAAAAAGAAAAAACCCTATGTTCGTCCATTTTTCTGTAACCCAGATCAAGCCACGTCAGCATTTAATTAAGAAATTCACGCCAAGCTAACGGAAGGTATAACATTGGCACAAATTCATAAGATGAGGTATGACACTGTCAATTTTAAAAGATGTGGTATGAAAGTGTCGTGACACTAATAGTTGAGGTAGTTTTTTGTACTTTACTCTCTTTGTTATTTAGGACATTCTTAAGATTTCGGACACTTGCAAATCTTTTTGGGGGCCCTGCTATTTTTTTTTATCAAACGATAAATTTTGTTAGATTAGTTATCGACAAAGTTTGAACCCACGCAATCAAGTAAGGGCTCAACACCTTTCCACCATTGCAGTAAAGGGCCACTTGTAGGGGCCCCACTATTAGCTTTCATTATTTTTTCTATTTTCAACTTTTAAGATCAACGAAAAATAGTTTTGGGCACTATTCTAAAAATCTCCGCCTAGAGCCGCCTAGACCCTGCCTAGGCGCTAGGCGGCTGGCTACTGCCCGATTAATGCTTAAGCATTTGAAAATTAAAAAAAAAAGATGACTAAACTTGTTGATGCGCTCGCTTAGACCACCTAAACACCTATCTAGTCCACCCAGACCCGACTTGGCACCTGGCTAGATTGCAACTCACTTAGACAAAAAATAGATAACTTCATTTTGTATTTTTTTTTCAATAAATTGTAAGAGACTTGTTGAATACATAAATGAACACATATTATTTGCTTGTTCACCATGTTTTCATTATGTTGCAATACTTCATAATATATATGTTATTCTATGTTGTAGTTTATAATGAAATTATATATATATATATATATATATATATATTAAGTATAAACGATCACTTATTTACAAGAAATATAATATATTTACTTATATCCGCTTAGTCCACCTAGGCGTTAGGCCCCAACCCGCCGCCCAACTAGCATCTAGCGTCTTTTAGAACCTTGATTTTGCGACCTAATAAAGAATAGCATTACCCTTTTATATGGTGTAAAAAATTTGATTTACATAGATGGTATCCCTAGCATTAGGATTTGAATCTCATCCGGATCCAAATTCCAAGGATCCTGGAGATCCTCACATCCTATATAGTGCGGCCAAAAATCATTTTAAATTTTAAATATAAAATTAAACACAAATAGTACCTAAAGAAAATTAGCTGCACAATGTACGATAAACGGTTAGGATGTAAAAATCCTTAGGACAAAGAAGATCCAGAGAGAATCCTCGTCCCTACCATTACCCATTTAAAATTCCAGATGGACATTCTAAAATTTCCAAAAAAATGTGAGCTACCATAAAAATAAATAAACATGTGAGCTCCCACGGGTTTCCAATCCCTTTTTGTGAATTTCTACAAAAAGCATTATAAAACATATTTTCCTTACACTTGTAAAGTTTAAGCTACTGCCAGGGGGAGAGATTCTCACAGAGGAAGAGGGAGATGGGAGCAACTATTGTTAAAACAAACCGACCCACATGAACAATGACATGGAGCCTGGAAATCTCTAAATGAAACCTACTCATACTCTTGACTAATATACTTCACTGAAAGCAGTAAATCCTCTCAAGAAACTCCCTACTAATAAAACCTTAAATGGTTCGAGCCACAATGGTGCATTGGACAAACTAGCAACCATTTACAACCTATTTTGTTACAATCATCTCGGTCACAGCTAGTTCTGGAGCCTTCAGATTTCCTCCTGTTTCGGCAACCGATCCATTCTCCGACAACTTCAGTTCCTCACCGGTCTCAGCACTTGGTGTCGGTTCCTTAATCAAAACTAAGGCAGTTCCATATGAATCCAAGGATTTGAGCGCCTCATTTGCCCCATCATTTCTTCCATCACTTGGCTTGCCATCCAATACCTTCATTCAGATAATCAGCAGAGAATACAATAAATTCTTCTGAATCCAACTGGCTTAATTAATGGCAATTACAAATGTAGCAGTAAGAAAAGAAAAACAGCTTAATGCATATGAAAAAGTTGCATTGCATGGAGGTCCTGCAAAGAAGGGATAAAACTACTACACTTCTAAAATAAGAATTACTGGATGAAGGGCAAAAATCTTGCCTGTTTCCGGATCTGCTGCTTCGCTTTATTTTCCTGAATTGTCTTCTGGCGAGCTTCATAGAACTCAAAATCATCCAAAAGGCTTGTTTTACTGGAATGATCCTTAAACATCTTGATCATTTTAAGCCCCTGCTCTGGCTTGACCTGCATAAACACATTAAGCTTATCACCGGACAAGATAGAGGAATAACAAGATGAAGAAAATAAGTAGACATACCTCTTGAGTGTCCCTGCTGTTAGTAACAGGTTTGTTTTCATTGTTCTCTAGGGTAATGTGCTTTAGCAAACTGTTGGGTACATCCTTTACAATGTGCCACTTAACTGGGAAATAGCCAGTCCACTTGTCTTGTTGCCAATATTCCACATTCTTGTTAAAATCTACCAGCCCCACCATCTCCGCTAGGCCAACAAATTGGCCACTGGCATTCACCTAGAGAAATAACAACAACAAGAAGAAGCTAAGCCAAGGAAAGCAACAAATGAAATAATGGACTAAAGCAGTGGATAATGATGCTCACCGAGAAAAACAGAAACACAGGGCAGCCACCTGACTTCTCCTGAGCCTCTTGGTATGCTGCATGAAGTTTATTGTTTCCATTTGGTGTGCTGGCCCAAACATTATACTTTACACTCTTATGAACATCATCCTCACTATATGACTTAATAATGAAGAACTTAGCATCAGCATAATGATCACAGATATCTGTTCCGATGTACTGCTCCTGCTCTGCCATTATGCTACCTGCATCCTTCTCATCGTCAACTTTATTCAACAGTATATTGTTCCCCTTAACTGCTACAGCAACAGGTGAATTTCCCTTTTGATTTTTTAAACTTTTAACTCTAGGTCCCTTGTTCAACTCATCCAAGCCTTCTATGTCCTGGTTACCAAAGCGGAAGGAACTGCCTCGCCCCCTGGTTTTATACTTGTTTTGAAGAGCCGTCCACCCACTGTCATTTCTATGCATACCAAAACCATTGGATCCAAATCCCATACCAAGTCTAACTGGGTTCCAATAATGACCATACAATTCATTGGCATACATCCCATTCACAAGTCCGTTAGCTGTATCCATACCGTGTCCCATCCTCGTGTGGTGAAAATCCTACAAAGTCATGTAACATAAATCCTTAAGAGGCCATCCCCAAGAACAATCTATAAAAGTCAGATCATTCCATCAAATAAAAATCACTACACGATAGATGAAATATGACCTATAGCATAACTAGTAATGAAAAAGGAGCGCTGCAACCGGATCAATCAATTTTCTAGTGAGGTAAACTCCAAGAGAATAGCTACTATTTCTACCTATTTGGTTTCCCAACAGAATTCAAATGGGAAAAATCTGAAGATTACAGTTACCTTGCTGCTCAACCAACCAGATCACATGTAAATGTGTTTAATATCACACGTATACTAGGTACAAACATGTGAACAGAAGATTGATTAACCCTAAGAAAATAGTACGAAATGTAAACAGTGATAGAGCTAGCATACCATGAATTGAGAGTTTGATCGGGAAGTCTGATTCTTGGAAGATGGAGTTCTATTGACTCCGTTTCCAGTCATTGGTTTACCCAGTCCATTTGAATACATTGGCCGTTCAAACCATGGGGTAGGAGTTACCAACCCATCAAAACCATATATTGCATCATAGTAACCATTGCAGGAACCCTTTAGATTCAGTGATGAGTTTTTATATGTTGGTTTTGAGAAATCAGAAGGACTATTTCCCTTCTTACACGCACTGGCCAGAACACCTTTGGGATTCCCATTAGCTGTTCCTACAAGTGAGGGCTTGTGGCCAGCATCCTTTGCAGTAGAGACAGCTCCCTGGGAAGGAACAGCTGAATTAGGGGTGTGTAAGCCACTGTTAGGTTTCAGCTGCTTAAAATAGGGAGGATATTGGTACTGCTGAGGTCCATATAGCTGACCATCACTTCCCACAGTTGAAACTGGAGACCCCGATGTTGAATATGTACTGTAGGGTGCATAACCATAACCATGATGATACATAAAAGAACCATTATCCCCATAGACAGCCTGAAATATGCAACAAGCATTATATGATACGATGCCAGGATATAAAAGAGTTTCTCAGAGAATATCACCCTTAAAATTCACCTAAGAGGTGTAAGAAGATGTAAACAGAAATAGAAAACTCTGATAGGTACAGACACTTTGACGAAACAGACGGTAAAACTCACAGAATTCACATCGTTTCCATTTGGATTAACGTAACTTGAAATCCCGCCCCACTCATTTCCAGTCCCATCATAGCCTACAAAACCCAGACCATCAACAACAGAATCATCAATAACATACAAACCATAAAACCCTTCATTGCACAAGGGATTTTCAACACGACGATGGAATTCAAAACTATTAGCTGAGCACTTATAAAATCCAATAACAGGTGTGATAAAGGAAGACAGCACATAAGCATTACCTCCATAGTAATAGGCAGAAGATGTGTAACCATTAGGTAGATAGCACGCAGATGGGTCCATGAAATTCTTTCGCAATGGGGCCGTAGACCGATCATAAGACTTGCTCTTAGAAGTCACGACAAGGGGCTGAAAATCATGAAATTGATAATCAAGCTCGAAACACAAATTCACCGGTCATTTTCCGTTACAGTTTATTGACTTGTTAAAACAAACAAGAAGTTGATAACTTTTTTGAGTAAAGACAATATAGCATAAGAGCAGAGACGAGAATTACCTTCCTGGCAGCGGCAGGGTCAGGGATATCATCAGGACCCTTGGTCTGAGACTCCAAGGCCAAATTCTGCAGCAAGTCTGCAGCTTCTGAAGAAGACCCAGAAAGTCAAGGAAATACAAAATACAACAGTAGATGCAAACAAGCCCAAAATACAATTCAAATCAAAATAAAAGCAGAATTTTAAAAATAAATAAATACAAAATCTCAAATCAAAATGTTGAGAATCGGCAGCTTTTATGTCACAGAGAAACCCCTAACAGCACTCAAAGAAGAAGCAAGCGACAGATCTACTGATCTAGCCCCGTACATAAATATATGTATAACAGAGCTAACATTCCAAAATACGAAAACAAAAAGAAGCCCAATATACGAAGAAGCAGTGATAGTGTAAGGATACGATCCGCAGGTGGGGAAACGGTGGTCGCCATGACAAAGAGTGGCACTTGAGAGAGCGGCCTCAGCTGCTGCTGCTTGCTTAAAACGCGAAAGGGTTTTAGGGGTTTTAGGGTAGAGAGAGAGAGAGAGACGAGTCGTTTATAAAAAGTCTTGGTCCACCTAGTCATTCAAAATTGGCTTTAGCCGCGGCATTTATATCATATGAATGTCCTTACATTTTTATCAACAAATTGCAACACAAGTATTACGAGGGGTAAAGATATTTATAAAGCAGGAGTTTGAACTCGCGTGCAAATACATTGTTTTGGCCAATTTGTTTCACACACACGGCACATGAGATATTTTGTTTTGGTGTGTACTATGAAATGAGTTTGGATTGGTATTTAGCTTCATACAACAATAATTCTCTTAGATAATCTATTTTAAAATCTCAATTTTTATGACTCGAATATTCATTATTGTATTAATTATCACACCGTGTCTATTATATAATTCGAACCTCCTCTAAATTTATTACGCTATAATCTTTCTCGTTTATCACAATTCTAATTTAGTACATTATACACGTGAATTGAGCTAACTCCAAACACTTCAGACTTGAATAACTTCAAGACCTAAGAGAGGTTGCAATAATAACTAATATTTGGGTTCTACTCCAACAAATTCTTCCTTAATTTTTCTGAGACATCGTGGGGCAATATTTTTTTTTTCGAGAAAAAAAATAATAGTCGTCCTTGGCATATAAAGAACAATCTTTGTACTCAAAATTCTCATAAAAAATAAATAATTGTTATATACTTCAAAATTTTCATTTTATACTTTCATGTTTAAAAAGAACAATACACTTATAAGGAGTAAAATAAAATTTGTAAAATATCAATAACAACTTCATTTACTGAATGCTACCAAAATCGATATGAACTATGTGAATGCAGGGATGGAGGATATTTTCTTGGGATTTGTTTCTTGCAATTGGCATCGATTCATTGGCCGATAGGAGCTGATTTAACTTTGCTACTTGCCAGACCGTGGACAGAGGGGCCAGCGTATCTCATCCCGTTTGCCATGATTAGTTACAAAGAATAAAACGAAAAAGAAGGAAAAAATAGATACCATACAAACTTTTGCAACGAGTCGAGGCATCTCCTCTGATTTTATTCTTGGCACTAAAATTCTCAACAAAATAAATCTACAAGCACAACAAACACACGACTCGACATGGCAGACATGAAGAAAATATGAAACAGAATAAAATTTTAACTGACTATATTGCAATATTTTCCCACCTTGCTTCTTCTAGCTCACTTACAATTACAAACGCAAAAACTTGCTCCCCAAATGGAGGAGGTTATGATCTAGATTTACAAGACCGGAAATAACCAAACAAGTAAAAGGCAAATGTAAAACAAGGAGAAAGTACTAAAGGTATAAGCACGACTGAAATAGAAGAAACCCTAAACCCAAAATCCTAGGCAACCCAAAACATGTTAGAGCTTCTGCAAAACACCTGTAAATTGACAACCCAAAAGAAAAACTCGGGGGGTGGCACCACTACGATTACTCGGATCCCTAGCCAGCCCAAGAACAAGATACAAGAAACTCCAAGACATTATTGACTTGCCATTCCTCAATGAACTATTGACTATTCTAGCAGGGCAAGTCACTATCATCGAGACGGCAGTCCACACAAGTAGGTAGGCAGCATTGGATACTAGTTTTCTCCAACATATTCATTACCACCAGCACACTTCCAACGCCAACCTTTACAAGAACACCGCAAGAGCATGGACCGCCATTACGCAAGGCAGAAGCTAGCAACCATTTGCAACCCCGTTCGCTACAACCCTCTTCTCTGACACAACTGGCTTAGCACCCTTTGGGCCATCTCCAGATGCAATTGATCCGTTTTCTGCAACTTTCGGCTCCTCACTTCCGCTCACCGCCGGAACAGATTCCTTGGTCAACTCAGCGGGAACCTCCAATGAATTTTGAGTCTTCAGTTGCCCATTTTCCACCTTCTCATCATTGTTTTTTCCTTCCCATACCTTTTTTTTTGGTATTTTTCAAATTGTCAAATGTTAAATATTTGGAACATTCATCTCTAAACCACAATATAAGAAAGAAAAAAAAATGAGCAGTTAAATTAACAGGAAGGCATAGTATTTACCTGTTTCTGAAACTGCTGTTGCTTAGCCTTCTTCTCCTGAATTGTCTTCTGGCGGGCCTCATAGAACCCAAAGTCATCCAGAATGCAAGTTTTGCTTACATGTTCCTTGAAGATTTTAATTATTTTAAGCCCTGGCTCCAATTTGACCTACACAAACCCATAAGATTACTATTCACAAGGGAAGAATAAATAAGGTCAAGGCAAAAATGAACCACTAAGCTGTGAACTTACCTCCTGAGTGTCCCTACTGTTGGTCACAGGCTTGTTCTCATTATTTTCAAGAGTAATGTGCTTCAGCATACTGTTGGGAACATCTTTAACGATATGCCACTTGACAGGGAAACAGCCATTCCACTTGTCTTGCTGCCAGTACTCCAAGTTCTTGTTAAAATCAACGGGGCCCAACATCTCGGCAAGGCCAACAAACTGTCCACTGGTATTGACCTAAAAAGAAAACAAGTAAATTACTACAAACCCAATAAAACTTTTAAACTACAACCTCACAAGTTCTAACAGCAATGGATGATGCTTACCGAAAAGAGAAGAAAAACAGGGCAGCCACCAGATTTCTCCTGAGCCTCCTGGTATGCAGCATGAAGCTTCTTGTTGCCATTTGGCGTACTGGCCCAAACATTATACTTAATGCTCTTATGGACATCATCCTCACTGTATGACTTAATGATGAAGAATTTGGAATAAGTATACTCCTCGGGAAAATCTGCTTTGTTGTATTGTTCTCGATCTGGGACACTGGTTTTTTCGTTCTCCTCATCATTACTAGGATTCGTGGGTACCTGCCCCTTGATTGCTAATGCATTAGGGGCAAATCCCTTCTGATTCTTGGAGCTCTTCGCCCGAGGCCCCCTGTTTAGTTCATTTAATCCATCCATGTTCTCATTACCATATCCATAATAGCCACCAATTCTTCCCCTGGGTTTATACTTGTTGTCAACAGCAAGCCATGTGCGTCCATTGGTTCGTGAATCATAACCATGAGACCCAAACCCCATACCAGATCTAACTGTGTTTCCATACTGACCATACAGCTTGCTGGGGTACATCCTATTTATAAACCCTTGAGCTGTACTCATTCCTGAAAATGGCCTTGGGTGGTGCAAACCCTGTGGGATCAAATAAATGAAGTCTGTAAGGGTGAACACATCTCAGTACAACATTTAAAGTAAATATTCAGATTCGGCCTCCACAGAACATCTATTAGCATTGGAAGACTGTTCACCTTCAACCAGTTAAAGGATATCCAATAACAAGATTCCTCAATGCCTTGGATGTTCTCAAACCAAAAGGTTAGAGGTTTGATTTGGGGCCAAGGCCATAATTGAACAGTCATGCCATACAACTCAGACGACATTTCCACTGGTGGAATAAGGTAATCTCCAAAAGTATGACTATAAAGCAAAGATTATAAAATAAAAAATGTTAAATATATACCATGTAATGAGAATTTGGACGGTAATTCTGATTCCTTGAAGACAAATTGGTATTGCCATTGGAGATTGACGAAGTAATTGTACTTGTCACTGGTCTAGGTTGCCCGTCCGAAAAAAGTGGGGCATCTAACCATGGACGAGGAGAACGCAACCCATCAAAACCAAATCTCGGGTCCTGGTATCCAGAAGTAGGAACACATCCTGGCAAAGCACCCCTCCCATATGAACCATTAGAGTTGAAAGACGAGTTTTGATATGTTGACAAGGGAGCTGAAACATTATTTCCTTTCACACCTCCACCGTTTGCAATGCCGTTAGAAATTCCATTAGCTGTTTCCACAGACAGTGGTTTTTGGTCAGCAGCTACAGAGGTGGAGACATCAGTTTGTGGGGCAGCAGGGTTGGGAGTGTACGGTCCACTGGTTGGAGTCAGAGGCTGGAAATAGGGAGGGTACTGGTACTGCTGAGGTCCATATAACTGACCATCATTTCCCATAGTCGGAACAGGGGAGCCTGCCGGAGAATATGGGGCATACGGTGCATACCCATACCCATGGTGGTATATCAGAGACCCATTGTCCCCATAAACACCCTTAAAAAACACAAGCGGATAACAAAATTGTAAGTTTAAGAGAACGAATTTACTCATGTTAGACCCAAATCAAACACAAACACCATGAAACATTACATAAAAGGGAAAAAGAACTTACAGAAGTCATCTCTACTCCCTCAGGATTTACATATCTCGAGTAGTCATCCCACTCACTGCCAGTCCCATCATAACCTAAAAGAAATTCACAAAACGATCCATATCATACACATGAATTTCCTATCAAAAAGTAAACATTAATTTTCATGAAGAATCTAACAATCCACCAATAAACCAATCTCAAGCAGAGAGTTCAGGCATAAGTTTCACCTCCATAGTAATAGGCAGTAGATGGATAACTATTCGGGAGATAGCACATGGATGGATCCGCAAAATCAGTTAACAATGGGGTAACAGAGCGCTCTGCCGGGATCTGTCCATTTGCAGCATTGCCAGAATCCATAGACCCGTATTGGTTAACAGAAGGCTGCATGGAAAAGAAATCAACCTTCAGAACCATATATAACGTAAATGAATGAATGTTTCAAATGCAGTTTGTTAATACTTTTTCATGATCCAATTCTCATGGCCAAATTTTCATGTTCCGTTTATGTTTGGCAAATAATTATCCTATCTTGAATTCACAGACAATCATCACATTGCAAAGTACGGTACCTTCTTGTTAGGCTCAGGAATTTCCAGAGTCTTGGTTTGAGAGTCTAATGACATCTTCTGTAGCAAATCTGCTGCTTCTAAAGAACGCAAACGGTGAAGGAAATAAACAATTTTGTAAAATCAATCGAGATGTCTAATTGACAGTGCCTGTTTAATAGCCATACACAATCAACATATAAATCTAGGTTCTGAAGCAGTGAACAGAGTTTGAATTTTACATGGAACAGGCAATTCATTCACTCCATCTACAAGTTACAAACAATTCACAAAAATCACCTGATATGGAACTTCAATTCAACCAAGCACACATCAATCTTTACTTATCAAACAACACCAAATTCAAAAAATTAAGCAAACCCATACCAAGAACTTGAATTGTTACACATACAGCCATAAATTTCAGACACGGTCTACAAAACCACAAATCAAGCATAGAAATCCATAAAACTAACATAAAGCGCCACAATCCCAAAAACTAAACAAACGCCATAGAAGAAACTCACAGCGATCCACAAATTTAATGTAAGCCATAATAGCAACAAAGGTAGAGAAGATCTAGTTTCACCGAAAACTAATCACTAAAGAACAGATCCAATTAGAATAAGAAAAATGGAAAACAACCAATACCCAGATGGCTAATGTCTAAAGTTTTAGATTAGGATACGTTCCACAGGAGGAGCAACGGTGGCCATGGCCGTCAATTGATAGCTAGATCTTCTACTTCTCCTTCCCTGTCCTAAGTATTACCAAAAACCCTAAATCCCAGAGAGAGGTGATTGGGGTTTTAGCAATCGGAGAGAGAAATCTCGATGCTTAGAGAGAGAGAGAGAGAGAGAGAGAGAGAGAACAACGGGTCTCACAGCCGCCAAGGGTTTGGGTTTTTAGAAAGAGGGTTTTTTTTCATCCAAAAGCGGTGATTCAAATAGCACCACGGCTCCTCTTCAACGCTCGCATTCAATCACCCGCAGGTCACGTTGTGAGCTCATCGGGCTACTCCTATTGGACCAAATTTCCACGTGGCCTTTATTCATAGGACTTCCCAATGTCGTTTTAGTCTTTCAGGGTAAAGGTGAAATTGATTGGCTCGGTGATTTTAATCTGAGTGATTGTATCCCTCTCGGGAGGAGTTTGAAAACCCTAATTACAAAAGGACATCGATGCCCCATCACACTCGGGCATGTGGCAAGACCCTACTAATTTACTCGGTGGGTGTTGTGGGCATTATGGGGTTTACACCGTGAGCAACCAAATTTTGCAATCTATAACTCAAAGACAATTAGTCCCTTCCTCCTCTAGACATCAACTGACAACGACCTTTTGATTTTTCGTGAGTTTACCAACGACCATTCTTCCACTCTATGGGTTGTGAAATTACAATAAGCTAAATTATAATTGGGTTTTTATTATAAATGTTTATCATTAAGATGGTTTTTAAAATTAAAAAATAATTAATGTAGCCTTTGAAAATATGTGTCGCAAATCAAAGTAGTTATTTTGTCATAATTCTGCTAAGTGCTAATATGGCACACAAATGGGCCCCACAAGATTTACGAATTTTTATCACAAATGATTCTTGAAATTAACCCACACCATCAAGATAATCCCTGAAATTGACTCACACCATAAATATGGTTCATGAAATTAAAAATCAATCAATGTAGTCCTTGAAAATAGGTGTCACAAATCAATATGATCATTCCACCACAATTCTGTAAAAAAAATTGTTATGTGCTAATATGGGTTTAATAATTAATTAAAATTTTGTGTAAATACCTTTTTGCACAATGATTTTTTTTTTTTCGTATAGTAGAACCTACTCCAAAGAAAGATTTCTTCCATAAATTCTCAAAGGCAGAAGGCTTAACCAAGGCCTAAGAAGGGGTGTGGAAATAGTTTTCAACCAAAAAAGACGCACCTTGGTTATAACCTTATTATCTCAAAAGGCAAACATCGTCGTTCTTTGCATCACTAGACCACCAAGGAAGCGCTAAATAAGCTCTTCAAGATTAAGGTTGTGAGGATGTTGATCACCTAAATGTTAACGGTGATGTCCCAGTAGTCATTGCCAATGGGCCAATTCGTCACCAAATGTAATCTCGATCCAGGTTCAATTCGGTGAAGGGTGTCGAAGTATGTAAAGATAGGTGTATTGAAATTTTGTTTAGAAAATATAGAGCAAATGAAATAGAGAAATGTGGACTGGGATCGAAGGTGATTGCAGGATTGTGTTTTTGGGCTTTGACAATTTTCTATCAATTATTAAATTATTAAGCCTATTTGTAATTTTTTTTAAAATTTAATTAGACTTGTGTGACCCATTTATGTGTCACATCAAAACATAACATAATTTTTTATAGAACTGTGACGAAATGACTACATTGATTTGAGACATTTACTTGCGGGACTTCATTGATCAATTTTCAATTTCAGAGACCATTTTGATGTCACAGATCAATTTCAGGGACCATTTTGATGTCGTGAGTCAATTTCATAAACCATTTGTGAGAAGAGGTGTGATATTCACACACCCCATTTTACTTCTCACACACCCTTTTAATTTTTGGCCATCGGATTGGATGAATTGAAGAAGATCAACAGACAAAAATTAATAAGGGGTGTGTGGATAGCACACCCCTTGTGAGAAAAAAAGACTTATGGGTATCATTTATGTGCCGCATCAGCACTTAACATAATTGTGGTGGAATTACCACATTGATTTGCGACACCTATTTTCAAGAACTACATTGATTGATTTTGAATTTAAGTGACTATCTTGATGGTGATGGTCAATTTTAAGGACTATTTGTGATAAAACCCCATTAGTTTTTGTTCCATGTAACATAACCTTGATTCTCCTCAATATAGGTGGGGTGGGTGCTATTTGGTCAAGTTCACCCATAAAATTGGTAAATATAGAACTTATTTAGTTCAATTCTAAGTAATATAGAGGAAAATTCTCAGGTTTGTTCGTCAAATCATGTGGTTGTGAGGCCACACACACAAATAGAGGGCTTCTGGAATTGTATTTTTTTCCAGGACATATCTCATTTTTCTACTCTAATGTTTAGTGGTTTTCAACATTTAGTACATAATTTTTTTTTCATCCCAGAGTCATACCTAAAGTGTAAATTTTAGGACAGTCTCATACATCCGTTAGTCAAACTGTTAGTTCTCCCGTTAAGTGATGACGGGGCGCCCTGATTGGACGTCACGTGTCATTAAAAAAGATTAACTAATTATTTAAATAAAAATAATATTTAAATAAAAATAATATAAAAATATTTAAAATTTATTATTTAAATAAAAATAATATTAATTTTTTTTTTCTTCTTCTCTCCTCCTCTTTATTCGTCTTCTTCCTCTTCTTCTTCTTCTGAGTTCGGTTTCTCTCTTTTTTTTTCTTTTTTTTTTCTTCTTCCTCCTCCTCCTCCTCCTACTTCTCCTTCTTCTTCCTTCTTCTTCCTCTTTTTCCTTTTTCTTCCTCTTCTTTTTTGGGTTCGCTTTTTTTTTCTTTTTTTTTTCTTCTTCTTCCTCCTCCTCCTCCTCCTACTTCTCCTTCTTCTTCCTTATTCTTCCTCTTTTTCCTTTTTCTTCCTCTTCTTTTCTAGGTTCGGTTTTTTTTCTTCTTCCTCCTCCTCCTTCTCCTTCTCATTCTTCTCCTTCTCATTCTTCTTCTTCTTCTTCTTCTTTTCGGTTCGTTTTTTTTTCTTCTTCTCCTCCTCTTCCTTCTTCTTCTTCTTCTTCTTCCTCCTTCTTCTTCTTCTTCTTCTTCTGGGTTCGGTTCTCCTCCTCCTCCTCCTCCTCCTCCTCCTTCTTCTTCTTCTTCCTCCTTCTTTTGGATTCAGATATTTTAGGTATGAGACTGTCCCAAAATTTACACTTTAGGTATGACTCTAGAATGAAAAAAATTGATGTACTAAATGTTGAAAACCACCAAACATGAGGTAGTAAACTGTCTTTTACCCTTTTTTCTAATTCTATCCGTGGTCTTTCCCGATCCTCTAAAGGTGTATACAGTCGGTTTTGACACGCCCCGACCCCGATATTCCCCGAATACCAAGGTTGGCGCGTGTTGGCCGACACCCGAGGGTGACGAAGCCATTTAATTGAATACAAGAGGATTGATTTGGGATCGAAAATACATTGATTAATATTTAAAATTTACAAAAGGTTAGCTGAAGTCTAACCATACTTCTATTGTATCGAGCATGTTCTATAGAAGTTATTTACAAAAGATAGAAGGTTTACATAAAAGCAACGAAGAGGGAGTCCTGCAACTATTGATAAGGGAAGGCCTCGTAGGAAATCCCGTAGTCCTCATTTCTGTGACCTGAATGGGGGCGCAAAACAAGGGTGAGTGGACCAGAGTTATATACATATATAATATGAAAACGTTCCAGAACATAATAATTCCCCCACCAGTTTGAAAACCAAAAATATGCTCATATACTATGTAATAGGTTTTCTAACCAATTAGCATGCCACTGAAATCGATAAATCAATCAAATCAGTAGTTCCAATCGTCATTTCGACGGAATGTAAACCAAAATATGGTATCAATCTCATAAACTCATCTCAAATAAAAACCCAGGAAGCATCACAAGTTGTGCTGCTAGTGAGTACACCGAATTAGTAATACTTCCGGCCCAATGCCTGCACCTGAATCTCTATGGCCATCACCATGAGATAACTCCATCCCGGCCCGATGCCAGACTCCGTGGTCCCTCAGCCTTTCACTAGGGATTAGTTCTCCAGGCCTTTGCCAACTACAAACCTCGCCCTAGGCGGCATGGTGTTCACTAATTTGCACAAAACATATCTCTAAAATACAACTTTGTAGCAAGAGTTCATCCATCCCCCGTACTACGAAGAGGTATTCCAAAATCATTTAAAACACATTCTTAGCATCCTATCGTCATCGATCGGATAGTCTACCAAAATGTGGGTTATATCGGAAAACAGTTTCGATAAAACATTCTATATCACAAATAATCAATATCCATCATAAAATATGCTTCTTGTTCAATATTCATAAATTCCAAATGTAAACGAGGCATGCTATGTATATAAAATTCTATATCACAACATAAAACGTATATTTGTTTTTGGAAGGTGGTCCACTCACTGTTCCTCGCCACAGTAGCGATCCGCGAGTGAGTTCTGGAAACGTCCTGGCTAGCCACTTCACCTAATCACGACAGAAGTTCGATAAATATAAAGATTGAAATGAATTTGAATGAACTTAAGAATTTTGGTTTGGAACCCCGGGATTTTGGTTTAGGCTTGGATGGGCTGGGTTTAGAATGTCTAATGCTTTTGGTTTAAAGGAGTGAAGGTCGGATGGTTTTGGAACTTAGTTAACCTAAACGACCTATTTCCTAACCCACTCACAAGGCCCACTCTCACGGCAAACCTAAAACATACCTCCACACACTACCTATACACCCACACAACTTATATACATATATAACTCTATACTCTTGCATACATATACGTATATATATATATATATATATATATATATATATATACACACACACACGAAATGCATGGTACACATAAATATGCACACATTCACACACACTGTGCATAATGCACAGCTTGTATATCAATATAGTACACACATATACGGATACATATCATGCACACAAAAAATCATACTTAAATATATACGTACCTACACACATAGTATGCAATATAGCACACACATAACACAACCCATACTTGCACACATACACGGGCACATACATCTATCTAACCACACGTATTTTCCAACATATACATATACATATATATAGATGCTGCACATACATATATATACATAATTACATGTATACACTCAAAACCATGCACGAACATATATATACATATATCACCAAACACACGCACCCTTACACAACCCTAGTGTCCATTCACTAAACACCCACATAATCTGTGCATAATCACACACACACGGAGCATAACATATACACACTTTCATATACCTACTCAAACCCAACACATGCATAATCTACACACACATACACACCTACCCGTAGACCTCTATATACGCCCCAAAACTCCTCAGTTTGGTACAATCCAAGATGAAAATGATGTTAAGAATGAAGGAAGTGAGGTTTTACCACAAATCAACTCGAAGGAGGTCAAGATCGGCCGAGTTGGTGTACGGATGTCGACGGAGTTCTCGTCGAGAAACTGGAAACACACACAACGAGCATGCACAAGGTTTAGGCTTCGATTTCACCCCCAAACATCTTATTAGTTAGAGAAAATGTAACAATCTTAAGAGGGAAGGAAGATCCTTACCAATGTTCAAATCGAATGAGCTCTCGGGGATGATGAAAGATACTCAAGGAGGTTAGGAGAGGTGCATGCAACGTCGGGGTTGAGTTCCTCAGGTAGTGGAGAGGTGGAGGGTGAAGTTTGGAGGGTTGATTCGCCGTAGAGATGGTTGACAAGGAGGAGGAGCTCTCGGAGCTCCGTGAGTTGTTTCGAGAAGGTGACGGTTTTTCAGACAGGAAATGGGAAAAAGGAGAAGAAAAGGTAAGGCTTTGGGTCCTTACTTGGCATTTGCCGGGTTTGAGCCTAACCTTACCTCAAAGGTTTGGGCCTAGATCCAATAATTTAAAACCTAGGGTTTTCTAACACTATAATAGTTGGGCCTAGCCCACTTACCTAACTATCGTCGGATAAGAATCGTTAAAGGTTTGACAAAAGTTTTCTCTGTATTATGGCCCAAACGTCATGTTTGACAAGGTAACTCATATTTGAACAAAAAAGACAAAGTAACTCATCAAACACAAACTCAAGACGTTTTGTTTATTACTTTATTGCCCGTATTGATACAAAAGCTACAAATAAATATGTCCCCTAGAATTGAAAAACATAAAACAAAAAACAAAACAAAAACAGTAGTCGTAGAACATATGTGTGATAGAACATGTGTTAAAAATTTAGTGAGTTGATATTGATGAAAAGTGATCATGCACTTTAATTACATAATAATTTTTTAAAGTGCCAAACGACATTTAAAATGGGCTTAAATAGCGATTATACGAATAGTGTAAATATTTATGAGAATCGCAATAGATGGTGTTAATAGATACAACCAAGAGACTTCTGACCTTGTGAAAGCCGTCGAACCAATATATTCTCCAAAATCATATCTCCCTTGCAACTTTTTGTATGGTTTGAGCGTCACATAATATGTATTTTCTAGTTTGAACTATGAAAATATCAAAACTATAGGCCATATATCTACCTCTATTCCATCAGTTTCCAAAACGGTACAAAAATAAATTGCATTCTTAGTTTTCTCCATGTTGCGGACGCTTTTTTTGATCGTCATGGTGGATTGGAGATTGGAAATTGGAAACTATGATAGAGGTGTAATTTATGTTGAAAATTTGAAGTTGGTACTTGTGGACAGCTTGTGTCAGTTCCCGGAGAGCAAAGAAAATCTGATTGATTTGGTCACCAGTGTAGCCAATGTTGCAGAGGTATTCACTAGTTTTCATGTCGTAAACAAGGCCTGGATCCATCGGTTTGATGGGGTCAATGTGGCTGGCACCAATGTCAAAGGGATGGAGGCTTTCGTTGATCCATCCGCTAGAATGCTGTCAAAGGATGTGTCCCACGTGTTTGCTGTGACAATTGAACATGAATGATGATCAATGGCTGTTTTTATGTGTAAGTACTAACAAAATGTGAGCATTCATCTCAAAATTATTTTTAAACACTTTCTGCAAAACTAAAATCACCGACACAAGATACTCTAAACACGTACCAATGTTGATGAAAATAGACCTAATGATTGCGGGAGACCAATTCGGATGTGCAGATTTGAGAAGGGCAACGACTCCGGACACATGAGGGCATGACATTAATGTTCCCAACGGAAAATTCCAGCTCACGGAACGTTTATCATCAAGTGTCAAAGTGGGAGATGTTTGAGGAGCCCATGTTGCCAATATATTTACCCCTGGCACTTATGTCTGGCTGTTTGTAATGTGCCATGGTGGGAATGTGGATCATGTTTTGTTGTTACTGTATAATGCACGTACGTATGGTCGGCTGTATAGAAGTACATCTTATGGTATATATACACGCAGGGTTATGTTGATACCTTGAGAATATCAGGTGAAAGTGAGCTTGGTCCTCTTGAAGACAAGTATGCAACTCTAGGCGCTGGAGACTTACCGATAATAGTTTTGTTGGAAATTTTGAGTAGAATTTAATCATCTCAATTTACTCACCACCAAAAGGTTCCCACACTTTATAAGACTTTGGAAATGTGCTAATTAATTGATAATTAATTATATATTAATTAATTGATAATTAATTATAAGACTTTAATATATAATTAATTATCAAAAGATGAGTCTTGGGCCTCTTGGGCTTGGGCTCTAATAATTAAATTACTTAATTAATTATTTTCGAATTTAATTAATTAATTTTGAATTTAATTATTTATTTATTTTTACCACAAACTCATGTCTCCTAATAGACACATCTCATTCTCATACCTGTTGGAAACAAGCATCCATCTACTATATATACATCCATCTGCATGGTGCGAGTTCACGCGAGAGCAATCCCAAGATGGGCGACCTACTGGGAAGTTCTCGTGTGAGTTTCCATAAACAAAATCGTGAGGGCGTGGTCGGGACCCAAAGCGGACAATATCGTGCTACGGTGGAGTCGAGCACGGGTTGTGGTGAGGGTCCGGGTCGGGATGTGACAATTTGGTATCAGAGCCAATCCTTGGCCAGAAGTGTGCCGACGAGGACGTCGGGCCTTAAGGGGGTGGATTGTGACATCCCACATCGCCCAGGGAAGTGGATCATATAAGCCTTATATGTATATTCTCATCTCTACCTAGTACGAGGCCTTTTGGGAGTTCACTGACTTCAGGTTCCGTAGGAACTCCAAAATTGAGCGAGTTTGCGCGAGAGCAATCCCAAGATGGGTGACCCATTGGGAGGTTCTCGTGTGAGTTCCCATAAACAAACCATGAGGGCGTGGTTATGGCCCAAAACGGACAATATCGTGCTACGGTGGAGTTGAGCCCGGGTCGTGATGGGGACCCGGGTCGGGAGGTGACACATAAACATCCTTTCTGAGAAAACCACATAGAAATTTGCCATAAGTCAATTTTTCCGATGGTCGAATTCTTAACTTAGATCGTTGAATCCTGGTGAAACACACTTTCGTAGAACTACAAGCACTGAGTAGAGACGAAATTTCTGTTTCAATGACATTGTAGTACGCAAGCCTCGATCTTCAATTTTTCTGTTTAATAGTATTTCGTTGTTCATACTCTATTCAATATTTATTATTTATTAGCATATATAAGTTTATTACAGATTGTTGACATATCTCCACCAAGTTTTACTTGCTTCTCTTTGCACAACACGTTTCGTGAGTGGTATTGTGGTATGGTACACAATATTAACACATGTCCCGAATTTAAGTGCAGTCAACATTACCGACAACGAGTTTGAAGTACCAACAATATCAATAATATCGAGAACGTATCTATATTTTTTAAAAGTGCAGTCAATTGCGCTGGAGAGCGGCTTACGTGGAAGATTGAGCAAGTCAGTGCTTGATTTTAGTCCCCTGCTCAAGGTTGACATGGACTGAGGGGATGATGTCTACGGCAACCTGCCTTGTCACAGATTCCACAAAGATCAAACCCGATGCGTTCGCTTTCTTAACCTTTGCCTCAATGGTCCTATGCTTGAGAAGCATAGAATTACTCTTCGAACCGCAAACTTTGGTTTTATCCAATTCCCTGGCCTGCAAAACCTGCATTTTAATTTAATACATTACATAATTAACAAGTGATTAATAGATCAGATGGAAAATTATGAGAGAGAGGGGTCACTCATTAACTAAATATATGGTTGCATCTGCTAATTTTGCCTTAGTAGGTGTGGTAATAAAGCTTTCTCCCTGTACAAAATGGAGATTTATGAATGACTCAGCTAATTAAGGTGCTGAAATATATATTAACGAAATGATTAGGGTCGTGACCCACTGTTAATTAAATTAGAGTATCACCTCAAACAAGTAATTAAACTTTGACTTCTTCATCACTGTATCATAATTAACATGTAATGCCATGTATAACCCATGATTTATATGATATAGAGACATTCAATCAACGGAGGAAGCAGCTACACAAATTCCCCAAGGAGCAACGTTTGTGACCTGTGAGGGGTCTGGCCCTTCATTACCGGCAAAGAACACCACACTAACACCTAACTGCATTGCATGAGATTAAGTGATACAAAGAGTGGCAAAAATGGCGGCCTTGATCCAAACGACGCTGATATCACGTGAACTCCATCGTGCAAAGCATCATCTGCAAGAAGGTCTGCTTCAGAGCACCTCCCATCGTAGTCCTTTCCCCAACCCCAACATACTTTGTACACCGCTAGATGTGCTCTTGGCTCTCCTCCCCTGGCGGTTCCTGGTGCTAAGCCAAAGAAACTTGCATTGTTTTTCACTATATAACCATGGGTACACTCATAAAATCAACCAAAAAATAATGTACCATCCAACTGATATGCATAATTTGTTATTAAATATATCTATTGGTTAAGCACTATTATGAAGAGACAAAGACATTGATATTGGAGGCCACGCGTGGTAGTGGTGGAACTCAGCTAGCATGAGAGAGAGAGAGAGAGAGAGAGAGAGAGAGAGAGAGAGGTGATGAGCTTTGCTTTCTTCCTTTCCTTTCGTTCCATATCAATCTGTGGTCCTCATCCCATCTCATCTCATCTCCAGGGGTTTCTAGCTAGTCCGATATTGAACAACATTACATCCACTATATAGACTAAAGACTATTATATAGAGGTTGGATTGGACCCCACCATTCACTGGCTCTCTGCTTGAAAAATGGCATGCACTATATAAGGTTGAAAATTAGATAATTTTGAGCATGACACGTTTTAGAAGAGATTAATATATATAGTCTTTCATTTTTGTGAGATTAATCGGACATAATATATTGTCAGGCAATCTAATCAAAGATTTCTTCTTAAAGAAGAACAACTGTTAGAATCTCTGTCAAGCTCAGTCAAGTCAATTAGAGTCGTAAGGGTGGGAGATTGACCAAAATTAAGTTCATCCTACATTTCCCATTTTGTTGCTAAGTATGTGTAGTCTTTGAGTGATTAACAAATTAACAACTCCAATTTTCTGGAGGAATTGACCTTTCCTTCTTTTCCCAGTTGCCTTCATTAAAAGGAAAGTAGTATAAGTATTATGCAGACACATTGAGATACATAAAAATATTTCAAATATTATAAAAATATCATGATATATTTTCATGTGCCGTCCAAGTGACAAGTGAAGAGCTGCAAATGGTTTTTGTAGGCGTGCAGAAAATCTGGTGTGAGTTTGTTACACCTATTTCCTAGGTCGTCTAAAATAAAATAGAATATTAATAGATTATTAGCAAGAGAAACAAAGGAGATATACATATATAAATGCTTTTGTTGTTTGTATTTTTCAATGAGTGTGAATTAAGATACTTTTAGTGATGATAACGTTCACATCATTTTGAGTTAGAATAATTTTAACAAAATCACGTCTTGTTTGTATTTTTTAAACGATCTATCACAATTACATGTTTGAAAATCTTGCGAGCCAAGATTAGTGGTGAAATAAATAAATAAAATCAATCTTTTCCTAAGAATAGGGAGAAAGAAATAGTTGCCATGAATAGCAAAGTGTATAAAATTTGACTACAATATTTGTGTTCTGTATATTACTTTACATTATCATTGTAGGTGCAGCTAGAAGGATCAGGATCCCCTTCTGACCTTAAAAATCTGAGCCTGTTGAGCAGGCGATCGTGTCTGTTGAAAATTGATCAAACGGCTACAAACAAGAGGATTCTCTAAAAGTTATAATAATTGTAGCCGTTGGATCAAATTTCAACAGTCACGATCGCCTACTCAGCAGGCTCAGATTTTTATGATCGGGAGGGAATCCTGATCCCAGCTAGAAAAGGAAAACTAGTATGTACTTATCTTAAGTTGACCCATTTTTGGTACCTTTTCGAGCAAGTTATAGTTGAAAGCCAAATGAAATGGGTTCAACTTGATTTTATGCTCATGCTCATGGAACAAGTTCATTATCCACTATAATGCTCCAAGAGTGGATTGCCCTATATATTAATATCTGCATACATACATTACCCACCCACATATATGTGGTAATTGTATTAATACTAGGTTGTCCAGAGTCTCTGATAACTTTTTTAATACAACTTATTTTGATTAAAATGAATTGCAACAACTTAATGCGAACATATTGTTATCTTATAATGGTTATGTATTAGCCTTTCGTGGCTAGAGAACCTTATTTTATTGTTGTCGTCTTGTTGATGTGGCCTCTCCTAAGTTGAATTGGCCTTTTGATGGATTATGAAAGCAATTTGTCCGTGGAAAAATGAAAGTTAGGTAGCAGCAGCTGACTACAAACCTTCCCGCTATTGCCTATCGGGTACTCAAAAAGAGTGGGAAAGGGTCAAAATAAAAAACAGAGGCATGTGGACTACAGGAAGAAAGAAAAGAGAGAGAATGTGTTGGAGATGGAGAATGATGGAAAAAGAAATATTGGTGGAATTGAAATCCACCATATCTGCGCACTGACGAGGAAGCACAATATATTTTTGAATCCGAAAAAAAAAATAATAAATCCCCTTCTCTACTAATGT
This sequence comes from Crataegus laevigata, assembly GCA_963580275.1. Lineage (NCBI taxonomy): Eukaryota > Viridiplantae > Streptophyta > Magnoliopsida > Rosales > Rosaceae > Crataegus > Crataegus laevigata. Next base: position 40,816,923 of record OY756943.1, on the reverse strand, counting down.
GGGCCCATTTCTGCCATGGCCAAGAACCAGCACCCACCTCAATACCTCTCCTCTCCACCCCATCATTACCTTACCACCAAGAAGAAGAATTCTCTCTCACTCTTTCTCCTCCCTCCTCATTCTTCAACGATTTCAAACTCACAAGAAGAAAACAATTTCCCCACTTAAGTTTTCTCTTTACTCTTTTGGCTCTGCCTTGGGAATTTCATTTGCTTTTCATTTGGGGGGTCTGAATCCATTTCATCCTTGTGAAATGGTGATGGGTGGTTGGTGAGGAGGAAGTGGGGATTTTTTGGTTTTTTCTTCTTCTTCTGGTTTTGGAAATAATGGGGAATTGCTGGTACAGGGGGGAACCTTCTGTTTACAGAGTCTCTTCCAATGCCAAGTCAGGTTAGTCCCCATCATAAATCTTGCTTCTTTTTCCTTCTTTTTTTTTTGGATTGTTTTTTCTGCTTTTTTTCTGATTAGATTAGTGAGAGATTAGAGTTGAACCCTACCTTGGTTCAAAATTCAAAAGATCTTGCTGTGTTTTGGATCCTCATGTATAATTATGAGCTGGTTCCTCCTCATGCAACAGAAATTTCAAAAAGAATTCGTTAATCAAATTGATATAGACTCTCTTGTGAAAATGGAAATCAAGATTGCATTTTTAGGATGATTCACATAACCATATGCAAAAAGATCATTTCTTTTACTTGTTTGGACTGAGTTATACCAAAAGACAGAAATCGAAAAATTGTGCTGATTCTCTAACTTTTCATTAGTTTTTGGTGATATTGAAGTAGGTTATACTATTTTTGTTGGATTCTTTATGTAATCCTTTATGTTTAGGGGAAAAAACAAATGAAGAGGATATACTTTTTCACCTTTTCCATATGGCCGGTTGAAAAGGTAATAGATTATTAGATTTCCTTTCCCGTACGAAAGTGGATATTCTACATTGCCGGTGCCCTTGTTTCTTATCTTGATTCTCACCTGTATTTCTGTTCACTCTAGCGAGTTTTCAAAAGCTTATCATTTCTTGTTCAAAGTTCAATTTTTTCCCTTCCTTCTACTTGGAGTTATATGCTCGAGTCTTTACTTTGTGGGACCATTAATCTTCAGCTTCCTCCTGGTCCATATGAAGACAATCGAAGATTTATCTTATCCCTCTTGGATACATTTGCATCTAGAACTAAACTTGCACAGGAGACTAAAAGATTACACATTTTGCTATAAAAAATATTAACCTTGGTATGTAAAAAAGAATTGCATGTCACCTTCAAAAAGTTGATCGTGCATACTCTACTCTGCCGTGCTAGGGATTTTTATTTTAATTGTTTTTCTTAGTTCTTTCTATATGATGCACTTCAAGTTAGTTGTGATTGGATTTGGAGGGTTCAGACGTGTCATGTTATGCTCTCAATTTTCTTTTCAGAGTCCCCAAAAGACCGGAGCCCCTCAGTGAAACATAGGGAAGATGATAGTAAGTTACCATCAAATCCTGAAGAAGTTGAGATCCTACGTCGTGATTCAGCTGCAAATCCTTTGATTGCATTCACATTCAGTGAACTAAAGATAATCACTGCAAACTTCAGGCAAGATCGCATGCTGGGTGGGGGAGGATTTGGAAGTGTGTATAAGGGGTTCATTACTGAGGATTTAAGAGAGGGGATTGACCCCCTTCCGGTAGCTGTTAAAGTTCATGACGGTGATAACAGTTATCAAGGACACAGAGAATGGCTGGTAAGCTTGGTGTTCTGTATTTTAACTCACTAAGAAGATTAAAAAAAAGATCAGTTTCATTAAGAGGTTGATTTGTGCATTTCTAGGCCGAAGTCATATTTTTGGGGCAGCTTTCTCATCCAAATTTGGTAAAGCTCATTGGATATTGTTGTGAGGATGAACAACGGGTGCTGATATATGAGTATATGGCTCGGGGTAGTGTGGAAAACAATTTATTTTCCAGTAAGTACTCTCTCTCTCTCTCTCTCTCTCTCTGTCTCTCTCTCTCTCTCTCCACACACACACACACACATATATATATATTAATTTCCAAAAAATAATTCTCTGATTAATCTGGAAATGCTTAGAATTACAGAGAGAACGGAAAGACTTGAGAAAATTCCATTTTCGCTTTATTAATGCTTCTTGCATCTGGCCCGTCTAGACGCCCCTTTGCGCATATGATGGCAATGCAGGATGTTGAATATATTTGTCATAGGATGTGAAAGAGATTAAACAAAGAATGGCCATGAAAGTGGCAAAAAATGATGTCTAGAACTTCTGTCAAATGTCATTTTCACATCAAAATGGAAGATAAATGCCAAAGGGGACATAAAGAGACTTGTTTTGGGGTGAACCGTATAATTTTGTGAAACCTATGACTATTGACAAGTCATGCTGTTATTTGTTATTTGGTGAGTTTTGTGGAATAATATGACTGTATCTCACTTGCGTATTTCCCTTTTTATAGGAGTGCTGCTTCCTCTGCCTTGGTCCATAAGGATGAAGATTGCATTTGGTGCTGCTAAGGGACTTGCCTTTCTCCATGAGGCCGAGAAACCTGTCATCTATCGTGATTTTAAGACATCTAATATTCTGTTGGATCTGGTTAGTATATTTGATTTTTTTTTCAAAGAGAATAAATTGCATCACTTGGGACGTGTACCAATTACTATATCAGTTGCACTGTCTAGTCTCTATTTCCAGATTCAATCCAAGTATGGATGATATTCTCTACGGGTCATTAAAAAAATCATGGATTGATCGAATGAGCTGATTTCAGTTACTGCAGCATACGTATCATTGATTTTCTGAGTAATTTCAATCAGATTACAATTGCACCTTCTTTGCATGCCTCAAAACAGGACTATAATGCAAAGCTCTCTGACTTTGGCCTTGCAAAAGATGGACCGGTGGGGGACAAATCTCATGTTTCTACACGCATAATGGGGACATATGGATATGCCGCACCTGAGTACATCTTGACAGGTAAGTTCTGTTACAAATTTAGACGCATCTTTTGGCAATTAGGAAGGTCTTTGTAAACCACATGGGGATGAAGTCATTTCATTTTGTTCCCCATTACATCCAAAATTAGGACTGCATTGTTAAAAATCGACAGTTGAACTCATATTGGGAACTAAAGATCATTTACTATATCCATCTCCATACGTGCAGGCCATCTAACTCCTAGAAGTGATGTTTATAGCTTTGGTGTTGTTCTTCTCGAACTTCTGACCGGTAGGAAATCTTTAGACAAGTCACGGCCAGCCCGAGAGCAAAACCTTACCGACTGGGCTCTACCGATGCTGAAAGAGAAGAAGAAGGTGCTGAACATCGTTGATCCGAGACTAGAAGGAGATTATCCAGTTAAAGGAGTTCAAAAGGCAGCCATGCTAGTGTACCATTGCTTGAACCGAAACCCAAAAGCAAGGCCTCTAATGCGAGATATTGTTGACTCTTTGGAGCCTCTGCAGGTTCCGGAGGAAGTTTCTGACAAAAAAACTGTAACCGAGATCGTACAGTTTCCGGAAGCTGAAACTAAAAGAAAAGAAGACCCAGTGTAACTGACATGCATGTGTTGTTTGGTTTGTTAGCTTCATTTGTGTGCGTCTGAGAAAAGATATGGCTACTGTGATGATAATTTGTAATTGGATTATTCTAATTTTGCGTAAATATCAATCTCAAAGCATATATTCTCTTGTCGATAATGCAATATTCATTTGACAAAAACACAGAATGTATAAACGACATATAAAATGAAACAAGTGCAGAGTGCAGAGGCAGAAGAGTGATGATGACATGTCACCGGAGTGACATTACTTATCGAGTTCACTCATCTTCAAATAGAAGTGTCAAATATTCTTCTTTTCCAATAGATGTGTCAAATATTTATTTTATTATTTTATTGAGCATAGAGGTACATTAACTATTAAAAAATAATCAAAATTAATTTTAATTTGTATTCTATTCGTTATTAATGGGACTCATGCATTAAAAAATTAAATTAAATATATTTGACTCATTCTTTGTTTGGTGTAAAAAAAAACAATTAGAAAGTAAAGAGTCAAATAACTCACATGTCATATCATATATGACATATCTATTAAAAAACACTTGAATGCCTTTAACATAATTGACATTTTAAAATGAGATGGTCTTAGGAGGCCACAGAAAAGCATATCAATGTCTTGATTCTTGAGATAAACAAAAAGCCCAATCTTTAAATTATTTGAGCCCAATATCCCAAAACGTCATTCATGCTTGCCGCATAGTCGGAGTCTCCAAGTTCTAGAGTGTTCGGAAGAAGGACAAACGAAAGGGCAACCGACGGTCCAGATGGAGTTTGGGTCTGGAAGCTTCAAGAACTCAAGTCAAGGGTGGGCAGTGGGTCCCTATAATTTTATTGAATCCCTACAAGGCTAAACCTAACGCCTCGCTCGCTCGCTCGCAGTCGCCCACTTTTATTAACATTTCACTCAAGCTCACTCCCTCTCCTTGTGCTCTCTCTCTCTTGGGCGTTTCTTATCCAAACCCACCAAAACCCAGAAGAAGCCGCTCTCTGTTCTTCCACTCCGCTGTTTGGCTCTAAGGTGACTCCTCTCTTCAACCTCTCTCTCTCTCTCTCTCTCTCTCTCTCTCTCTCTCTCTCGCTCTTGAAGCCCTGTTACTCAATATTTTTCTGTTTCTGGTGCTTTTGAGAGGCGGCTGGCTGTCCTCTGTGTGTGCTCTTTCCGTATCATTTGAAGTCCTTTTGGATTCTGTGTTTCGTTTTCCTTGCAGCTTGTTTTGTTTTGTATTGGATTTGTTCTTTGCTCCCTTTGATTTCAGTTCACCTTGATTTTAATCATCCATTTGAATTCAAATGAAAAGACATGGAATTGTTTTTTTCCCATTAATTGAATATAGATGAATTGTTTTTTTTCAATGAACAAATTGGATAATATGTTCATCTGCCTTTATCTGTGGCTCGTATATTGTTGGGATTAACGCTCAATTTTATCTCATTTTGTATATTGTTGTTCGGATTATGCGCTTTCACATGGTTATAAGTATTTTACTGACTTGTCGGTGTTTCTGATGTTACTGAATTTGACAAGGGTAGATGGCATCCACATTTGCAGCCATGACTTCAGTTGGTTCATTGGCTGCTCCTAGCGGCCGTGTCATTGACAGGAAATTCGACAACTTGTCGTCTCGTGCTTCATTCTCTTCATTCTCTGTCTCTAGGAGGCAAAATGTGGCTATCAGGAGGACACGGTCTCCCAGGATCTGTGCCATGGCCAAGGAATTGCACTTCAACAGGGATGGCTCTGCCATCAAGAAACTACAGGTGAGTCTTTTGAAGAGTAAGGCTGCTAATTTTTTTCCATGCTCTACCTTTACGCGCTCTAACTTATTATCTTATTGTTATACAGACTGGTGTCAACAAGCTCGCCGACCTTGTTGGGGTTACACTTGGTCCAAAGGGAAGGAATGTCGTTCTAGAGAGCAAGTATGGCTCCCCCAAAATTGTTAACGATGGTGTAACCGTTGCCAAAGAGGTATATGATCCTTTCTTGTTTCACATTTTCGGAGGGAAAAAGTTTAAAGCTTTCAAGTGTTCTCATCTTTGCTTTTATATGTTGTGGTTCTGAGCACATGGACTTGGATTCCTGTACGTTTTGAGCGTCAATGTTTCTTTTAGCATTTCAAGTTGTAGTGTGAGATGAGAGCAGCATGTTGTGAGTTTGGCAAAGCATATGAGCTAAATGATGTTCCCTTTTCGTTGAATAAAATTCTGAGATGAAACGTATTCACTTTGTCCAAGAGATTGCAATTTTGAGTTTAGGACAGTTTTCATGAGTCAATTGAGGACTGCAATTTCGAGATTATTAACTTTGTTCTTTTTGGCCTTTAAAGGTTGAGTTGGAGGACCCTGTTGAGAACATTGGAGCTAAGTTAGTGAGACAGGCAGCTGCCAAGACTAATGACCTAGCTGGTGATGGTACAACCACTTCTGTTGTTCTTGCACAAGGTCTTATTGCTGAAGGTGTCAAGGTTTGTACCATGGTCTTTCTGATTGCATTTTGTTGGGAGAGTTTGTGTGAAAACTTCTGTTAATTGAGTTCAATTGTTCAGGTGGTTGCAGCTGGGGCAAACCCTGTTTTAATCACACGTGGCATTGAAAAGACCACCAGAGCTCTAGTAAATGAGCTTAAGTTGATCTCCAAAGAGGTAGCGTAAATTGTTTTCTGATTTATTTCAGTCTCAACCATCGACCATGTGGTGCTAGCATTATGATTTCCTTTGTTTCTTTGCATTGCTTCATATTCCTTAAATCTCCTCAGACCAAGAAAAGTTGACAACTCATTGCAGGTTGAAGACAGTGAGCTGGCAGATGTGGCAGCTGTTAGTGCAGGAAACAACTATGAAGTAGGAAGCATGATTGCTGAAGCTTTGAGCAAGGTGGGTAGGAAAGGTGTGGTGACCCTTGAAGAGGGAAAGAGCGCTGAGAACAGCCTGTACGTTGTTGAAGGAATGCAATTCGATCGTGGTTATATCTCACCTTACTTTGTCACTGACAGCGAGAAAATGGCAGTTGAATATGAGAACTGCAAGGTAACTTCTTGTCTTTCCCTGGGTGATGAAAGCTTAATTTTCAATGTGTTATTTGTGCCTCCTAATACAACTCTCGGTTGTGTGCAGTTACTTCTTGTTGATAAAAAAATTACAAATGCAAGGGACCTTGTTAACATTTTGGAGGATGCTATTAGAGGAGGATACCCAGTTGTAATCATTGCAGAAGACATTGAACAAGAAGCTCTTGCAACTCTTGTTGTAAACAAGCTAAGAGGAGCTCTTAAGATTGCTGCCCTTAAAGCTCCTGGGTTTGGTGATCGCAAGAGCCAGTACCTTGATGATATTGCTATTCTAACTGGAGGTACTTCTACGTCCTTCATTTTTTGGTCTCAACTCTTGCCTAGGTGTCGTGTGTGCTAATAGTATAGTTCTCCTCCTGTTTGGATAGAGGGCTGGTGTAACCTACGAGTCTCCTTCGTTATTTTCTGTTTGTAATGTGATATTGAGATACTATTAATTTGCTTATAGGAACTGTTATCAGAGAGGAGGTAGGACTCACATTAGAGAATGCTGGAAAGGATGTCCTTGGCCATGCTTCGAAAGTGGTTCTTACAAAGGATAGCTCCACAATTGTTGGTGATGGAAGTACCCAGGAAGCCGTTAACAAGCGAGTTGCCCAAATTAAGAACCTCATTGAGGTGAAACCCTCCTTCTCCTTTTCTAGAAAATGCTTATGGACGTTTGTCATTCTTTATAGTCTTATAGTCTTAACAAGTTAAAAATTAATGCAGGCGGCAGAGCAGGACTATGAAAGAGAAAAGCTAAATGAAAGGATTGCAAAACTATCTGGTGGTGTTGCTGTTATACAGGTAAGTTTCTATATACACGTAGACAATTTGGATTGTGATGTATGCCAATTGTAATTCATTTGTATTAACTTTTTCTTGAATTCTCCCAAGGTTGGAGCACAAACTGAGACAGAGCTGAAAGAAAAGAAACTGAGGGTTGAAGATGCTCTGAATGCAACGAAGGTAACACAACTCAAACTAATATTTTCATATTAAATACTTGTTTTCTTTCATCTGATCATTGGCGCATTAAAGCACCATCAAAATTTAAAATGTTGGTAATTGTCCAGGCAGCTGTTGAGGAAGGTATTGTTGTTGGAGGTGGATGCACACTTCTGAGGTTAGCATCGAAGGTTGAGGCAATCAAAGATACTCTTGATAATGATGAAGAAAAGGTAACGTATTGTCGATTATTAAACTCACCCTAGACTCAGAAGAAGGTTCTCATTACGACTAAAATTGTATTGAATATTGGCTCAAATCAAATGGTAATTGCAGGTTGGAGCAGATATCGTTAAAAGAGCTCTAAGTTACCCTCTGAAATTAATTGCCAAGAATGCTGGTGTAAATGGAAGTGTTGTGAGTGAGAAGGTATTCTTTCGTTTGGCTCAATATAGAACCTACTACGCTTACTCTCTGAATGCTGTGTTTGTTTTAATAAATTGGAGTCTCCTTTTTCAGGTGCTTTCAAATGACAATCCCAAGTATGGATACAATGCTGCCACTGGAAATTATGAAGATTTAATGGCTGCTGGAATCATTGATCCAACCAAGGTCGATTTCTGTACAGAAGCTGCGTTAGGGCCATCATGAACTTCCACGAATATAATCGAAATCTCATGCACATAATTTACCGAAATTTTGATTCCTTTTATTGTTCAGGTGGTGAGATGTTGCCTGGAGCATGCATCCTCTGTTGCGAAAACTTTCTTAATGTCGGACTGTGTAGTTGTTGAGATTAAAGAGCCAGAACCAGCGGTGCCCGCCGGCAACCCCATGGACAACTCAGGTTTGCAGATAATCTAATGCTCTCTATTCCACTTTTGTCTTGTCAAAATGCAAATTGCCAACTTCTTGCTCATGTTGTGACAGGCTACGGTTACTAAAGTTGACCAAGAATGAGAGTAGGGTGCGAGGAAGCGGAGCGAACAAGGTCAACCAAGAATCCTAGACCCTAGAAGGTGGCATCAAGTTTTTAGAATGATTGAATGGAAGAATTTTTTGTATGCATAAAGGATTCGGGTGAGAATAGCTCACCGGAGTGCTGCGGACGTTGAATTCCTGTTCATTGTAGCAATCACTGCAAATATAATTTGAATGGAAGAAATTTTCGTGCCAAGAGTGTTTGTATTCTCGATTAGTTGGGTTTTGTTTGAGTTATTGGTGAGACTTTTAGGATTCTCAAGAAATTCTTCGATATCTTTCGGAAGCAGATGCTTATTCATCTGCTTCTCACGTTCCGTGAGTAGTCAGGACATTGAGGAATATCTAGGAAGGCATTTAGGGAATTCTATCTTTGTTCGTTCCATTCGAAGAAAAGAAGGTTGAATTATATATTAAAAAGAGGAAAAGAAGCTCAACGGAGTTAAAAGAGAATGGTTAGGCGTAGGTCAAATAATTTGAAAAGGATTAGTGACTGATAAGATGCATTTAATGGTGTGTTGGGTGATTAGGTTGGTGTATTTATCATGTTATTAAGTTTTGAACGGTATAAAAGACTTTAGATGTGTAACTTTCTTGCCTAGTGCAATGAAAGGGTATGGTATTCCTCCAACCCTACGTAACTCCAGTTGCTTGGAAATGGAAAGGCAATAAATATTGACTGTGGAAAAGAAGAGCATGCGTTATTTCATCTTTGTTGGTCTCCAAAAGTAGTTATTTCAATGTACTTCTTTCTTGCGTTTGATAGACATTAACTTCTTGTTACAGATGATTTGGCCTTGTTTTAAGATATGAAAAAGTCCACACGCACGTCTCTCGTTAATTTTGTCGAAAAAAAAGGACAAAATTAAGTTGTAGGTGTTAGTAAAATATTTACAGAATCCAAATTTTACAATCGTAACTACTAAATCAAAGTTAAAGCTAAAGAAATAAAAATAACAGAAGTTAATGCTTAACAAACCATCCTATGTTTGTGCGGGTTATCGAAACACCCCCTAATAACTTTTACTTGTCTGCTGACTTGTTTTTGGTCAAACGACTTTTTACTCGCTAATCTACGTCTTTGAAGTTACAAATATATGGTGAGGATTTAATACAGAAATGAAGAGTAATTAATTATACAAGGAAGACGTTATGGAAGGGAGGATGTAAAAGTGATACGTAAATGAATTACCGCTACAACAGTAAACAGTTAATGACGATCCGAACGTCTCGCCACCTCACTGTTCCAACTCAACTCTAGTCGGTCAATATCAAATCGAATATTTTGATATGGCCACCCTTCTCTTCAACTTCAACGCTATTGTTAGTAATATTTTAATTTTTACAGCCTTATTTTTACCCCTTCAGAAAAAAAATATTCAAGGTTTCACATTTGTATAATTTCCAAGCAGAAATGTAATGTGAACCCAAGGCTTGCTTGCTATTTGTGGCGATGGGCTCCCTTTTCCTTAATTGAACAAAAAGCAAAGGCAACAAGGCACTTGTGTCGTACGGATATGGCATTGCCAATTCATAATGTATAATATTTGGAGAAATGTATAAAATTGGATAACAAGTTGACACACTAAGAAAAATATATATTTTTCTATATGTTTTCACACACGCATAATCTCCTACTCTTAGGAGAATCGTGGATGAAATTGTGTGGGATAGCCCACTTCAACAACTACGAGGTTTTTATTTTGTTTTTATGTTCCACTTTGTGGTTTTTCATAGGTAAACTGTAAACGTCGAACAAGATAACAACAGGGCAACAACATATGTGAATTGATCACACCAATGTGTTTGTCCTCTTAAACCCGAGTTCAAACCTCCTTTCAAGTGTACTAGAATGATATTAAAATGCTAGAATTTAAAGACGGTCAAGTCTTAATGTCTTATGGTGTTTTTCATGCAAAAAGGAAAAGAAAGCCAATATAATCAGCACATTACACAAAACAAAGTGAGTGGGAGAGACTAGAGAGGAGGGCAGATGAGATGATACACAGAACATGTAACGTGGGATATAACATACCAAAACCCAAACAAGAATAAGAAGCATTCCATCCTCACATTTCCCATTTTTCTATTTTTCGTCCAATTCATGCATGAAAATGGCAAATTTGGGGATTGGAGTGGGTGGTGATGCCAAATGGCCATCTCTTTCTCCTTTTTTTCTCTCAGAGTATTGAAAACTTCTCTCCTCCTTGACGCCGCCTCATTCTCTCTCACTCCTGTTATCCTCTCCATTCCTCATTTCCTCTCTCACCTCACCAAGACCAACTACACTTATTAACGCGCGCACACACTGTCACTTCCTTTTCTTTTAATTTACCCAAAACACCCTCTTTCTCTTCTCCAATTCTCTGCCCAACACTCTCTGTATATGCCTCTGTTTTCTTTCTCACTCCGATTCTCCACTGCCACCCTCATTGCCCTTTTTCCTCACTTCTCCCCCGTACGTCTCTCTCTCTCTCTCTCTCTCTCTCTCTCTCTCTCTCTCTCTCCTTTCTTCTTTTGCTTGCATTACTTTATTGGGTTCCTTTTCTTCTGCATTGTTCTTTTGTTATGTTCATCCGCACCTGATATTACTGGGTTCTCTATTTTTGATATATTGATTGTGAAGTTGTGATATTCTTGTGATTCTGAATTATAAATTTGGCGTCTTGATGATCAGGATCATCTGGGTTTTCTCACATTTAATCAGCTAAAACCCACATTCGATCAGCTATCGGATTCGGGTATGTTTCTTTCTCCTTTTTATTTGATGGGAACAATTCAAAGCAATCGGATTGATCATCCATTTTCTTTGTTTTGCACGTAAGAATCGAGAAAATTATTTTTTCTATTCAATTAATTTTTTAGTTGAAAATATGTGATGATCCTCATCGTTTTCATGCATTGTGTGGACTCTGTTTCTGGACTGAGAGCTGACATAACGGCCTTGATTGATCGGTTTTTTTTGTTGTCTAATGGAATGTAGTCCTTATTTAAAAAACAATTAAAATATAAAATAAAAATTTATATAACTGGTGTATTTTAATGATCAATTTCTCTAGTAGGAGGAATTTCATCAGATTGAAGTGTCATTTCAAATTGGAATTCTGGTGTGGTTTGTGTTTGTAAAATGTGGGTTATTTTGCATATATATTGTAGGATTATGTCTTGAAATTGATAGTTTTAAGTGTGTTGGTTTTGTACTTACTGACTTTTTTAATAATGTCATTTGTGTTTATTTTGAGTTGTAATGTATAAATTCTTGCTGAATTGAAGGGTTTACCTTGGGAGTTTGCTTGCCTGCTAGTGCTTGCTCTGTCTGGCAGAGTGAATTGTTAAACAGACTGCGAATACGACATGGAAGAAGGAAGAACTGAACTGGAGTTTGATGAATTTGAAAAGCTTCTAGGCGAGATACCAAATGCTACTTCTGGGAACACACATTCTGAGGAATCTGGAACAAAGAATGCGTCATTGTCTCCCATCTGTGTGAACTCCTGCAGAGGGCCATTGAGTGACAAACTCCATAACAATGGGAGGCTGGATGAGGGGAAGAACTCGGCAAAGAAAATTCAGAAATCACCTGTGAAAAGGGTTCAACGAGAGGTAACAAATCTGCCCGATGATCAATCCTTAACGTCTGCACTCGCAGGACTGAGCTTCGATGGCGCAGTGAATAAGGAAGCTGGGAGTCGTATCGAAAATTGTAAATCCTTGCAGAACTACTTTTCAATGGATGGACAACTCCCAAACAGCTTTAAGACGCAGGTTTCGAGCATGGATACGCCAGTCATGGTTGTTCCCTCTTTCCAAGCACCAAAAAATATACCTTGTGGATTTTATGAGTTCGATGTGACATACTCAGGCCAAGAAAGTTCAAACATGTCAAAGTTCAATTCTGAAGAGCTTAAGAAACCGCAGTCTGCCTATTCACAACCTATTGAAAATTTATCTCCTGGTGCTCATGCAGTGGAAGGTTTTCAGTTCCTCTCTAAGGTGCCTGCTCCTGGTCTGCAGTTTCCTCTAACATCTGATCATCAGCAGCAATTCTTTCTTGATGCACAATCTCGTATTCCTTACCTACATTCGCAACAGTTAAACCAGAATCAAATTAGCTGGAGGAACATGGAAGAGGAGCAATACTATAGGATGCAGCAGCAATATGTATACTTGCAGCAGCTTCATGATCAGCGGTTGGAAGCTCAGCATCTGGTTCGAGGGAATGGGAATATCGCAAGCAGGCTCACGTGTCCAAACCCGAGGCACCCCAATTTTGAGGTGCCAATCTCTCATCGGCTAGAACAATCTAATCAAGAACGAATATGGAACAATTATGTAGTTCCTAGGGGTCCACACCAATCGAATCCTGCTCTTTCGTACACAGATTTTAACGGGGTTCAAGTTCTTGACAAGGTGGAAAAGCAGAGTTTTCCTGAGAAGATTCTAACAAGATCACAGGGAATGAACACACTAAAAGCTGTGAAGTTTGGTGCTGTTGGAACAGATGAATCACTTAGTCATGTTAGCCAGAATGGCAAAGTTGTCTCGAATGGTCATTTCCGGCATGCCTTATCTACTCGAAATACCGGATGCCTTCAATTGGATAGTTTGAACACATGGGGTATGTTCCCTAGTTTAATGCATCTTAAGAATACAGATATGAAGGTGCTACCTCAGAAATATACTGATCTGAAGACATTACCTCAGAAATATAACTCCATGGATGAAATTACTGGAAGAATTTATCTAATGGCTAAGGACCAGCATGGTTGCCGCTTCTTACAAAGAAAGTTTTCTGAGGGCACCCCAAAAGATGTGGAAAATATTTTCTTTGAGATCATTGATCACATTGTTGAGCTCATGACAGACCCTTTTGGGAATTACCTCATCCAGAAGCTGCTTGAAGTGTGTGATGAGGATCAGCAAATGCAAATTCTTCATTCAATCACTAAAAAGCCAGGGGAACTTGTTAGGATTTCATGTGATATGCATGGGTTTGCCCTCTCTCTCTCTCTCTCTCTCTCTCTCTCTCTCTCTCTCTATATATATATATATATATATATATCTCTGTGTGTGTGTGTGTGGGGGGGGGGGGGGGGGGGTCAATGTACTCGCTTGCTTGTGCATGTGTTTGAGTTATAATCTCTCCGCTGCATTTTTTCTATATTTTGATATGATAAAATTGGGGTTCTTCCCAACCACAGGACTCGAGCTGTTCAAAAGGTTATTGAAACCCTCAAAACTCCAGAGCACTTTTCCATGGTTGTTTCATCGCTAAAGCCAGGGATAGTGATGTTGATAAAGAACACAAATGGAAATCATGTTGCACAGCGCTGCTTACAGTATTTGACACGTGAATATCGTGAGGTAAAACATATTGTACATTGAATGATTTTTGAAGTTTACGAGTACATGAACGTTGCTGATGTGGAGATGTTTACTATCTCTGTGCAATGTTGCAAGCGTGATAACTTATTTGTTGTCACTTGGTTTAATTCAGATTACCTTACTACATGAATCAGTTTGTAAATTCATTAAATCATGTATCACGGAATGAAAGATGGCAATGGTTTCTTTTGCAGTTTCTTTTCGTAGCTGCAACTACTAACTGTGTAGAGCTTGCAACTGACCGCCATGGTTGTTGTGTGCTACAAAAATGCCTTAGCCATTCGGACGCTGAACAAAGAAACCGATTAATCTGCAAGATTACTTCAAATGCACTAATCCTTTCTCAAGATCCATTTGGGTACTCTATATTCACCCCTTTCTTTTCAATGTCCTTGATTTAATACATTAACAGCATGGCATGATATTTGCGTCATTTTTTTGTTTGCAGGAACTATGTTGTGCAATTTGTCTTTGAACTTCAGCTTCCGTGGGCAACTTTTGATATTCTTGACCAGTTGGAGGGTAATTATGGGGACTTGTCTGTGCAGAAGTATAGTAGTAATGTGGTTGAGAAAAGCCTGAAATATGCAAGTGAAGAGCGGCGCATACGCATTATCCAGGAGCTGATAGAAAATCCGCGCTTGGATCAAGTCATGCAAGACCCTTATGGAAATTATGTTGTCCAAGCAGCGCTTAGTCAGTCAAAAGTAAGTATTATAGTCCATCTTACATTCTATCTTGTGGTTTAAATGAAATTCGTGTTCCTTTACGAAAGAACAATAAAATTAAGAGATCTGCAATTAACAACAAAATATAAGTAGTGAAGTGATCGAATCAATTTTCTAAGTTCTTTTTCATCGGGGGCCGGGGCAACGATGAGGTTTTTCTATGCTTGTCCTTCTGAAACTCTCCTTGCTGTTTGAGCAGGGAATCCTTCATTCTAAGTTGGTGGATGCAATAAAACCTCACATGCCTGTTCTTCGGACCAGTCCTTATGGGAAGAAAATCCTCTCTAGCAACATTTTGAAGAAATAAACTATTGGTATTTTGCTACAATATCTTCTTCTTTGACATAGCATTCGAGCTTAAGCATTTGAGCTTATACGATCTTCTTTCTTCCACGTTGTAGGTTTTAATTCGTTCAGAGAGTTCCTGTAAATCTGTAATAAGCAGGTGAAGAAAAGCTTTATATAGTGCTTAACGGTTTTAGTTTTGAATAGATGTAGATGGAGAGTGAGTCTTAATCTTTGTGTTTTCTCCCTCAACAGGTTTTGACAATGTCAGAGCAAACGAGATCGATATGTTTGTAGATTAGCAGATTCGTTTTTGTCCCGTTTGTTTTTGCCTAGGAATAAAATGGAATATGTGAAGATGAAGAAGTAGAGCTGTTTGAGCTATGGGGAAACTGTACCATGGTTGGAAGTGGAAGATGGAGCAATGTGTATCTTACACCTATAGATTATTACTGCCAACGTGCTTCATCTGTGTTTTTGTTGTCTATTAGTATTCATTCAGAAACTTCGTGTTACTGTTTAGTATTTAATAAGAAAATTGTTAATGGCGTTATAAAAGTTTTATTTTGCTCTTTTTATAAATGTATTCTTTTTATAAATATAGAAAATTTAGAGTGCAAAATAAGAATTTTGGAGTGCATATAATAAATCCCATTAATCGATGATTTTTCGTTAACTATAGCTATTATAATACTAATATATGTCTTCCTTTTGCTATTAATTTTTGAGTTGTTATTACAACACCCACAATAAGATGTTGTCTTATGAAATTATAAGACATGTTAAAGTTTTATGGAATTTAAATGTTTGAACCATTTTTTATTAATATGTTTGGAGTTATGTTGTATTATAAACATAATCTCAACGACACTAAACTGTAATTTACATACTTGTTTCACAGTTTTATTTTTTAATTGGAAGTTTGCAATCGATTGTATTCACAATTAAAGTTACACGCTACACAACTACTCTGTTTGTGCAGGAACACAGAAGTCATACCACTTAAATTAAACGGTCGATTTGGCAACCACCCATCAAAGTAACACGTGTCGTGACACCCTTGAACTGAAGACGAGCCCCTATTAGAACCACTAGTCATGGACTCGTTGTAATCTAAAACCTTTTTCTTTGAGACCAAACAAATGGAATTTCCATCATCTTCTTCTTCTCCTTTACTTTAATTTCAGCTAAACCAAAAGCAGAAGACAATGTCTTTGGCTTCAACAAGTCACCTGTCTCTCTGCTCTTCATCGCCATTGCCACCACCAAGTGCTTTGACCAAGCAGCAGAACAACCACCCACTTCTGTTTTCTCCGACCAAGAATTTCTCTGGCCTGAGCACTTCAAGCTGTTTTCTCAACACCAATTTGGTAAGACTGTCTGTTTTCGTCGTAAAAGCATCGGAAACTGAGTCGAAACCAGCAGAGAGTGGAAGTGAAGGAGGAGGAGAGGGAAAAGGAAAACCAGAAGCATATGAAGAGTATGAGGTGGAATTGGTGCAGCCTTACGGGCTGAAATTCTCCAAGGGCCGAGACGGCGGAACTTACATTGATGCCATTGCGCCCGGTGGATCTGCTGACAAAACTGACAAGTTCACCGTCGGCGATAAAGTTGTTGCCACAAGGTTGTTATCTAATCCTTTCTTCCCCTTCTAATTTCGGTGGCTTTATTTGTATGATTGTTGAACAGCATGACTCTTTCTTTGCATATTTCTGAAAGTTTATCCGGAAATATATGTACTCAAATGAAATTGGTTACAAGCTTTTAATTGAATGGAATCCGAGGGACAATAATATACCAATAGATGGACACTAAACTGTGGTTTTTATACGATACCAATTGTCGATTTAGCGTCATTCCAGTTCTATTTGTGATTAAATTCACATAATACGTTCTAGTTAGTGTCCCTTCTAATTGTTTGTAGCATTGTATTTATGATTTTTAAGGTTAAGGATTATAGCCTAAAGGAATATCATGACTTTTACATATTGTTCTTAAAGCCAATCGTAGTTTGGCACGGGCATAAATTTTTCTTTTTGCGCTTTTGATGAGTTATTTGTGGATATGCGAAAAACTACCGATGAGTGCCTGTGTTGGCAATGTGATCCAAGAGTTCTATCCATGCAGTGCAGTTTTTGGGGATGAAATATGGCCTGCTGCGGAGTATGGGAGGACAATGTACACCATTCGCCAGAGGATCGGTCCACTGCTCATGCGAATGCAAAAGAGATACGGTAAGCTCATTCTATCTGCCTTGTTTGTACTTGTTATCGCGATTAAAATACGCATAATTCATTCAAGTCCAAAGCTCCTTCCTCTTAAATCAATCTTTTGTAACGTTGTCTGAGGTTTTTGGAAATTTTGTTTCTTTCCAGGCAATTTAGATACTTCAGGTGAATTAACAGAAAAGGAGATTATCAGAGCTGAGAGGAATTCTGGTGTAATTAGCGGAAAATTGAGGGATATCCAAGTAAGTGAATCATTGTTCCAGTTGCGAACGCAAATAGTGCTGAATTGTTTCTTCTTGTTTAAGAAGATATTTCTAGAAATGGCCTCCAATGTAGTCTCTGTATGTTTGTACGTAAAATGACTTCAGATGCAAAACTACCTGAGGAAAAAGGAACAAAAGGCGCAGAGAGAAAGCGACCTTCGACAAGGCCTCCAGCTTTATAAGTATGCAGCTTGATCTTATATTTATTACATGTTCTCTCCTTCTTCATCTGTCTTTTATAAGGAAGGTTAAAAGGTTCAGTTTGCTTCCATTTAGCCAAGTTTTTTCTTCGTTATGACCTCGGATGAAGTCTAAACTTCCGATTACCGGAGATTGATCTCACTTACAACATTCTTTTCCGTTGTCCTTTTATTGGTTGAAAAAAGGGGCGGGAAATATGAGGAAGCATTGGAGAAATTCGAATCTGTGCTAGGATCAAAACCTGAGTTAGAAGAAGCTTCAGTGGCAAGTTACAATGTTGCTTGTTGTTATTCTAAGCTTAATCAGGTATTTCCAATAAGAATACTATCATTACGATTAATCTGTGCTTCGGTTTCAACATTTCTCTTGGTTTTGGCGTTCAGGGGCTTGGCCATTTTACCTAGATTTTGATTTATCCGTCTACAGCTGACGTTGTTGTCGAGTTAAATAAATTGTGAAGGGTTCTCTCTTTTGTAATCAATGTTGTGATCAACTAACTGATTTGTTTATATTGTAATTCGTTATATAGATACAAGCTGGGATCTCTGCACTTGAGGATGCCCTGAAAGCTGGATTTGAAGACTTCAAGGTAACGTGCCTATATTTGAGAATACCATGGTTTATTTCATAGAGCTTCTTATGGAATTTATTACTATTACTGTCAACAGAGAATTCGGACTGATCCTGACCTAGAGAATGTAAGAAAATCTGAGGATTTTGATCCTCTATTGAAAAGATTTGACGAATCATTCATCAACGAAAATGCCATCAACGCCATAAAATCTATATTTGGCATTTTCGACAAGAAATAGAGCAATGAGCTACTTCAAAAGTTAAAAAGGACTTGAGCTGGTCTGCATTTGAGCTTAACGACAAGTCAACGAAGGGATTAATCGACCCATCAGCCATCTCGTGCTTCAGACAGATCAGTTTCGCTAGTATCAATTTGTTCATGGCATTAGTTTTGGATGAGTTTGGAAGATATTTTTTTCTCTCGTCTTGCTTACTTCAATCTTTTCTCTGATGAGAATCTTCTGTTTGTAATTTGCAAGAATTGGAGATAGAAAGAAACTTGAGGGTAACAAAAAGTTTCGTATACATAAATTTCATCTAATGACAAGAGTATCAACTGCTTTTGTGTTTGCAAATGTTATCGCATCTTGATCATTTTTTAGGGCACCTCTGCCGAAGCATTGAGCATCTAAATGAAAAAACAACTTTATCAAGTATAAATACGGTGTTTCTGGCCCCTGGATCTATGTTGCCTCGGAGATCAAAAGGTAAAGGCTGCGCATGAATGGATGATTGGTCCGTCTCCGATCCTGTATCTGAACTTGTGAGAAGTTTCATAATCAAAAGAATGCAATGTTGTTAACATTCTCATTAACGAAAAGTGACTATCTTGAGTGCATAAAACAGTCCTGTGAGAGCTGCAGCTCCGTTGTAATTTTGGTAACGTGAAATGGACTAAAACTGAATTTCAAACACTCCTCCTCTCTATGAGATGTGGGATCGACCCGCCCTTCCTGTTTCTACATCTTTTTGGATGATAAGACATGCCTATCCATGTTTGAGTGCCGTTCAATTTTAGACTCATCCCATGAACACGAATTTTCCTTTCTCTCTCTCCTGGAATTGCTGTGATTTCCTTTGGAATTTGCAGAGCGGACGCTGATTGAGAAGTTTCATAAAATAACGCAATCACAGCCTCTCCTGTTCTCGTTTTCATTGTCTGTATCTTCTAGTTCACTATTGAAGAAACACAAATCGCGCAGTGATTAGCTGAGAAACCAAAACCAAATTTGAAAGACATTAGTAAGCATAATAAGATGAAAAGCAGAAAAGAATCGGTATTTCAAGGGGATGTAGAAACTGAGGCATGCACCATTGCACATCGCATATTGAGCGTGCTAATCCATACTGTGTTGTATTATATGTAAAATACATTACTGAATGCACATGTTTGGTTTCAACTTTCACATGAATGCTACACTTGGACCAAAAAGGAGAAACGATCCAAATTATCCAACCGGAACTCGTACAAATTTCTCTCTCTCTCTCTCTCTCTCTCTTCAGATACAGTAGTTTATGATCTTATCTGACCTGCTTAACATTCATGTGTGAATTCTGATGGAGGATTTTCTAAATATTTTCCCAGAAATTGGAAGCTGTCAATCTTGGACAATTAATCAAAGAATTCCACCCAAAGAAAAACTAAACGCAACATAATTTGAGTACAGTAATGAAGTAGCATGGTAGAGAGAGAGAGAGAGAGAGAGAGAGAAAGACCACGTACCTGCACTCAAACTCCCTGATGTCAACAAGCTGGTTCCCTAAAATGTCTGTCCACTGCACTGTCTTCTTGAGCTCCTCCTGTTTTGAAGCACTGGAGTCCGAATTGGGTTTTCGGAGACTACTTTTGAGACAAGGCTGAGCAGTAGATGGTTGTGGATTCGCGTTACCTAATAACTTTTCCTCCTTGATGATTTCTTCATCAGCCAAGTGATCAGATGTCTCAGGAACTGATGCAAGTTTTGAATTAGGCAAAGGTGGAGGTGGAGGTGGAGGTGGGGAATTCTGTAATTTGAGTGGTCCAGGACTGTATATGTGAGGGGAATTAGGCTTGCAAAAGCAAATCAAGGGAGGGCAATGAAACTTGCAGAACACAAACCTCATCAAATATATATATATATATATATATATATATATATATACATATATTATATCTATCTATGTGCCTGCCTGCCTGCCTGCCTGCGTTCCAAATTATCTCATTTTGCAGTTCCAATCTCAGTTCTCAAACAATGCGACAAAGTATGAATTTGGCAACGTCCGTACGCGCACTATCTGTTACAAATGAAGGCCTCCCACCAGAAGGAGAAGACTCTCAACCAAACCTACCTAAAAAGTAAAGCATAAAAAATGAGGCTTGCTTATTGCCTACTGCCTACTGCCTACTGCCTATGATTGTGGGAATGGGATGCCCTTTTATAAATTATAAAGTGGAGGGAGGGAACAGAAAGAAAGCAGCAATTATGTCTATGGAGACTGAAATTACGATGATACCCTGATCCTTCAGGGCTCCACTTCCACCTCCTCCGTCATGAACATCATGGACAATGTTGAGAAGAAACAGAAAATGTAATGAGAGAGAAAAGTCTACAAGTTTAGAAAGAAAGAAAGAAAGAACAAAAACAAAGGAAAGGGGAAGCTTTTAATTAATGAAATTTTAATTGGCTGGAAAGGAAGCACCTAACAACAACCCTATCTCAAATCCAAATCCAAATCCAAATCCAAATCCAAAAGCTTCTTTTGTTTCCCTTCATTACCAATTACCAAGTAGCAAGTACCAACCATCAGTCAGGCAGGCAAATAGTAGTCTTATATTTTGTATGATTCTCTCTTAAAGAGATAAACTGTCAATTTAGTTCTTAAATTATCATCATAGTAAAAATTAGGTCTCTAAATTATTTTTTCAAAAAACCCTGAATTATAAAAATCTATCAATTACATCCTTAATGTTATATTCGAAGCTACTATATTCAATTTTCTGTCAATTTTGAGTCACGTTACTTCATGTGATACACATTGGAGGGTAGATTGGTAGTTTTTCATCTATCAATTACATCCCTAATGTTATATTCGAAGCTACTATATTCAATTTTCCGTCAATTTAAGTCACGTTACTTCATGTGATACACATTGGAGGGTAGATTGGTAGTTTTTCATAAAGAAATAGAGTATAGAGTTAACTTTGGAGGATAAATTAGTAGTTTTTCATAAAGAAATAGTATAAGTTAACTTTTGAGGGTAAATTAGACATTAAATTTGCGACCTATATGAAATGTCAAGGACTTCTAGACGAAAAAATAATGGTATTACACTCTAAAATGTGTCAAGTGACTTAAGTTGACACACACCGACCCGAAAGTGGAGCGTGCTGGCCGTCACATGAGTGTGACGTAACCATATACACAGTGCGGAAGCAGGATTAACAATAGGAATACGAAGGAATTAAAACCAAATGACTAGCAATTCAAGCTAAGGTAACGTGCTAATGCAAGAATTCATAGTGCATTTACAAAACCAGAGCATAAATGGCCTACGTGCAGTCAAGCAGAAAGTACTAAATGGAAATAACACCTGCAGGTGATCCTAAATAAGTGAATTCTGTCAGAACGTCTGGGAAATCCTCGTATGCCACCAACGAACACTACTTAATACCTGGAAAGGCGAAAAACAAAGTTGAGTGGGTCAGTAAAACAAATCTTTTTCAAAACCATTCTTTTCTCAAATCACTGTAACCCCTCTTCGTAAAACCTGTATAATTTCCCAGAAATAAAATATACTCGTATACATATATATCTCAAAATCATGCTGGAAATATCTGTAGGTATGCCATGCAAAAGTATCATAACTAATATCTCAACTGTATGCTCATATCGTAAATATGTGATGTGAATAGTATCTGATAATCATCTAAGCCCTCGGCTACATATATATATAGCTCAAAACATCTCAATCTCATCATATATATACTCTGCACATACATCAATATCCTCATGAGGTCACTATCACATCACTGTATCAATATAAGAATGATCTAGTGCTACAATCACGTGAAGACTGTGCGAATGATTCGCGGGTCACCTACGAGTCGAACCCACCTATAGTGGTCTATACGACAGGACTGTGCACCTACTTGGATCCAAGGCGAGCATGCAGTGCGGGAGGTGAATGACACGTGAAAGACTGTGCCTCTAACTCTGGGCGGGAGCACTAATATAAATGTGCAGGTGTATGAGCTCGATTCACATCATTTCATTCATTCGTATCACATCACGTCATTTCATTCTCATCATAACTAGTATAGAATCTTACCTAATACTTACATGTGCGTCCGCATCACCGTCACAATTATATGCAAGTAATAATGTATAATTAAAATAAATAGATACTTGCATGGCATCTCAAATCATTTCATCATTTAAATTCATTTTCTGGGAAAATAGCAATATATATAGGTATGTACGGAAAACAAACTGCCCACTCACTGATAAATAGCCGGGTCGTAGCCCACACACCTAGCCTGGCTACGCTCGTCCTCGGGATAGGCCTCGCCTATATGAGAAGTAACTGAATAAACGTTATTTAACGTACATAAACGGAACTTTAGAAATAACTTCTCATACGTTGATCAATTTTGGCATTTGAATACACCAACGTGACCTACTCGACGTCACGAACACCCAGGAATTTTTAGAAAAAATTTTGGACCCCGCACGCGCCGGCCACGCGCGGCACATGGCTAGCACGTGTGACAGGAGGGCTAACGGCATCAGGAATATTCCTCGGAATATTCCGTTAACTTCTAACCGAAACCGTCCAAACTAACTGACAGCGTCAGAATATTCCGTCACCTTCAACCTCCAGCTCCAGTGACCGTCGCAAGCGCCGGAAACTGGGTAAT
This sequence comes from Crataegus laevigata, assembly GCA_963580275.1. NCBI lineage: Eukaryota > Viridiplantae > Streptophyta > Magnoliopsida > Rosales > Rosaceae > Crataegus > Crataegus laevigata. The sequence continues at coordinate 40,793,826 of OY756943.1, read as the reverse complement.
TTTTCAAAACTTGTTTTCTCACTCGATTTTCATCCATTTTTCACGAAATTGGTACCAAAATGAAGCTAATGACATGCAGAATCACATTATATAAGTTTCAAGGCTTAAAATTCACTAGATTTTCCCCGAGAAAGTTCGATAGTTCGGCTTACCTAAAAACACGTCGATCTCGGCCCTCCGACGTCCAATTCCACTAAACGACACACTCCGAGCTTCGTTAGGACCTCACCAAGCTTGCTATAAGCTTCAAATTCCCTGAAAATCACGCAATAAAAATTGCATGAATAGTGCATGTACGGATCGTGAGGTTTCCACGTAAAATCGAGGGAGTTCTTACCAGAAATGGATATGGTTGAACTCGTAAGGTCCTCACGAACACGAATATACCATTTTCCACTTCGATCCGTCACATTTGCAAGGGTTTTGGGTCTCGTCCGTACGAAATGGGAGAGAGAGTGTGATAATTCGAGAGAGAGAGAGAGAGAGAGAGAGAGAGAGAGAGAGAGAGAGAGAGAGAGAGAGAGAGAGAGAGAGAGAGAGAGAGAATAGCACTGGAGTGAGAGAGGAGAGAGAAAGGGAGTGAGTGGTCCAAATGCTAACACACTAACCAATCAACAATAACAATTTCCTAACTTCTCATTGGTCCCCAAAGCTAAGGAAATTGTATAATTGGACCAATATCTTAGTTCAATTTACAAAAGTACTTCGACGTTTAAGGGCAATTCTGTAATTTCACATAGTCGATATGAAAAATTCGGGACGGGCTCTCACATAAGTTGACTCAAAATTGGATAAAATAGCTTAATAGTAGGGATGAAATTAACAATTTGTAATGAATTTAGAAACTTATTTTACCCAAAAATAATAATTTAGGGACCTAATTTCACTGAGGTGATAGGTCAGAGACTAAATCGGCACTTTACCCCTCTTAAAATATATGCTCTCAAGTGGAAATGGCATGCCAAATTGTATTTAATTTTTTTAATTAGGCAAGCTTATAGTTATGTAGAAAATTAATGTATTTATTTAAGTCGAGTTGTTAGGATTCATGCCTGCAATTGTTAATTTTATGAATTCAAATAATCAACCACCCGAGTCCCGTAATCTCAGATAAAAGGCTAGGCTAGAATCAATTCTTTATATATAATATCAGGGTTACATAACAAAATGGTATAAGAGAAACAACAAATCCAATATAGATATAATTTCATCCCTCTAAATATCATAATTAATGATTGGAAAGAATAATCACTAATTATAAATATCAGACTTATTAATTATAATATTGGAAAGAATAATCACTAATTATGATATTAGATATGATTGAATTGTTTACAATAACAAAGAAAACTTTATCTCCACTCATTAAATGTAATTTTTTTTTTTCCGTTATCAATAAGTAAATAAAAGAAGAAAAAGAACAATTGATAAGTTCAGATTCGTTATCACAGCAATGCTTAGATATAACTTATACACGTACTTGAATGTTTTCCTTAGTCCTTTTTTTTTTTGGTGATTAGATCTTATTGATTAATGAAGGAATATTGGTAGTCATCTCATGTCAAATCCCTCAAAACAAAGTAATGATAATGACAAACCTATTAATAATTCGTAGATATATGGTCCATCATGCATGCAAACCCATACTATAATATATGGAATTTAATATTTGACATCAGACCAGCCCAGGATTGAAGAAATTCTAGAAATCTCGTAATTATATTCATTCATTTTATATTGTACGGTTAATTTTCGTTAGGTATTATTTATATTTAAATTTTAAATTTTAAATGATTTCTGACTGCACAATATACGATGAACGAACACGATTGTGAAATCCCTAAAATCATCCAACGAGGATCCTGGTTCGAACTTTGAAACTATGCTGTCAGATTCAAATAGCCATTATTCATATTGTGTAGTTGGGAAAGGGATCCTCTTCTCCCTTCCACCAAATCCACCTAATCTAAGTCTTTAAAATGTAATCTAACGGCTAAAGTTATTATAACTTATAAAGTAGACTCTTATTTATAACCGTTGGATCAAATTTTAAAAACTCAAATTGACTAATCGAAAAGATTCGGTGAAAAGAATCCAAAGAGAATCCCTTTCCGTGTAGTTGTATTCTCATATCACTGCTCGCTAGTCGTGTTCTTTTTTTACGAATTTGGGTCTCTTTTTCTCAGAAATTAATTAAGAAAGAAATCTCTGCCTTTTCCTTTTCGTTTTTTAAAGAGAGAGAGAGAGAGAGATGATACCGACATCCTCACATGGTAGGATCCGTACATCATCTGAACAAAACAAGACCACCTAAGATACGTTTCAAAGTTAATAACTACACCTTCGTTATCAGTCATTTTCCAACAAGTAATCTCATTCTGCCAAACTCCAGCATCAAATGGCGGAACCACAAGTAACAAACCGAGTGATCCATGGGCATCAGTAAAAATATATGAACGAAGAATAAAGCCGGTTGCAGTTTGAACTCAATATTATAACTCATCCTAGGGCCTCCTGCTGCCTCCGACCTCCTTATTGATGAACTTTAAGAACCGGGAAAGCAATTACATCTCTAATGCTCGCCGAGTTCGTTAAAAACATGACTAGCCTGTCAATTCCAAGTCCCTGAAAATATATATTACTTCTTCACATTAGTTTTCCTATGATTTTCTCCCAAATTACAAAGATGCAAAGGGAAGGATAATGACCGTACCATTCCTGAAGCTGGAGGCATCCCGTATTCCAAAGCTGTAAGGAAATCATCATCAACAGTCACCTCATACGACTCATCATTTTCCTTTCCTTTATCATCTGCACCGTCTGTTTCGGAAGTACCTGCCGCTTTCTTCTCATTGTGCTGCCTTACTTGCTCTTCCAACCGTCCTCTCTGCCAAAATTTATCACCAATCATAACTTCTCTATGCTTTGCAATAGAAACCAACATAGTGAACGGAAAAAGATTTTCTTTGAAAAGTAGTTTTGTCCCATCTGCTACAGCTTGAAGAACTCCCAAAGGGCCGGCGTATTCAGGTCCAATACGTTGTTGTATCTATACAACAATTGGCAGTGAAAATAGACAATCAGTGGTTCATGATTACCTGATCCAGAGGATCAGTCAGTTCAGAGAAAGCATTGGCCAGCTCACGCCCACAGATGAAAAGCTCAAATCTCTCAGTCAACCCTGCATTTCTAATTTGGAAGTACCCAGGAGTAAGGTGACATGTAAAAATGTCAAATTGCAAGTAGTATGTAAACCAACATGGTTCGTACAATACCTTCGGTGTGGCTTGGCCAAAGGAGAGATCTCAATAGGATAGTCTAAAACAAATGTTGGTTGCAGAAGCTTTGGTTCTACAGCAAACTCAAAAACCTGGACAATTGAATTATTAGGACCAGAAAAAAAGAGAACCTAGAACAAAAAATAACAATAATAAATCCACACTTAAACGAGTCTCTGATTTTCATCACCAAAATCTGTTCTGTTCATATCAACAGCCTCCCATCAGATGGATAACTCAGCAAACTAATAAGTCTACGTATAAAACCAAGATCAAGAATTATGGACTGTAGATTGAGATCAACCTCATTAAGAAGGTGGCCAATAGATGTGCATGCTTCAATAGAAACTTTGTCTTTGTGATCAAGGTTAACTCCGAGGGTTTTCAAAGTAGCTTCTTTAGCCACTTTAAGATCATTGCCCAACTCACCAAAATCAATCCCAGTGGATTCTTTTACAAGATTGTGCATGGTTTCCCTCTTCCAAGGCCGCTCAAGATGTATCTCCGCCCCCTGCATAGAATATGATACCAGTTACAACGTATTAAAAGCAACTCAATATCGTATATTAACTAATAAGCACACGTAGTTTCCAACTTGCTTTTCACAGAAATGTGAACTGCAGAGAAATCCCGTTACAAGTTGGGTAAAGTCGCATTTACCTGATAATCAACGGTGAGAGTCCCATGAACTGCAAGCGCACATCGTGTAACAATTTCCTCCGCCATGTTCATCATGCTTTCATAGTCTGAATATGCCTCATACATCTAAGATTAGACTAATACCAATAATGATCAGAGCTTCACTTGATAAAACTAAGAAAGTTAAATATATAATAGCCTACACCTGGTCATGCTAATTTGGTAAAGTATATTCAGACGAGTTGAAATAGACAGTAATAATTCATTTACCTCTATTGTGGTAAATTCAGGATTATGACGAGTTGAAATGCCTTCATTCCTGAATATTCGACCTATCTCATACACTTTTTCAAACCCACCAACCTGTCAGCCATAGAAAGATCCTTTTCAATATTTAATCCAAGTATAATATATGGCAAAGTATAGAGAAATGAAATATGCTGTGAATCATTCATTTGCTACTGTACGAACTTAAACCAAGCTTTTACAGTGTTTCTGTGAACCAGTAATCATTCACATTCTTAACAAAAGCAAAGTCCTCACCAGCATTCTCTTTAAGTGGAGCTCAGTTGCTATTCTCAAATACAGGTCCCTTCCAAGTGAATTGTGGTATGTTACAAATGGCCTAGCTTCTGCTCCACCAGCTGCTCCCTAGTTTATCAAATCAATTAAAATCCAAGTTCCAGGTATATGATATTAAAATAAGTTCATATAAATAATCAGAAATTATATATTCCAGGAATTGAATAGTATTTCTTTAACTTGTAAAAATCACTCCAGGCAACAATTTCTTGCATAACCATCACCAACTGATATGAATATGTAAACAAGTTAATCAGTGACCATTTTGGATTTGCACTATTTATTTATTTCTCTACATGCAGTTGCAATTTCTCTCTTAACTGTACAAACAAGTCAACGACTAAACAGCCAGCGGTCAATTGTCATCTAAAAAATAATGTTAAAATATAAAGTTTTATGGTCACAAGATGAACTCCACTTCAAGTTGTTCAGTTCCACTTTACAAGGAAAAACCTTCAGCCAGGGTTTTAATGGAATACGTGTATGATATGAGCATATACTGTCTAAAATAACCACAGAAACAGAGCCTACCAAATCAAACATCTAAAGCGCCAAACAAATACGAGACTGGGAGAAATTGTCAAACCTGCAGAACCGGAGTTTCAACCTCAACGAAACCAACAGACTCCACTGCCTTTCGTATTTCCGATATAATCTAATCAGTAAAACAAACAAGTAAATTATTTTCAATAATGGAAAAGTATAAATTCTAAAATTATCAAACATACAGAGGAATATCTAAAAAATTTGGTAAGTTTTAATTGTTTTCTGGTAAGGAGAGAAGAGGAACGATTTACCTTTGCTCTTTTCCGGAATACATCAGCTACCTCAGGATTAGCAATCATATCTACATACCTAAATATTAATAGGAAAATAAGATACAACAAACAAAAAGAATTATAAACCTGTAAGTAAACCAAAATTTTCACATATATTTATCAAATACAGGAGGAAAGAAAGATTTTTGTATAATGTCTAGATATATAAAACGTAATACTCAAAAAGAAAATATCAACTCACCGCTGACGGTAGCGCTTGTCCACATCTGTTAGACCATGAAACTTGTCTGGCAGGGGGAGTAGAGATTTTGTAAGAATTGCAAAAGAATTCACATAAATCGAAAGCTCCCCTGAGGAATTAACCAGGAATTTTCGTTAGCTTTCTTTGCAGGACCTTGAAGCAAATATAACCTCTTTCTAAACGAATATGAAACTTGTTGGTAGGTTTAACATAATTAACCAATGGAAATTCGCAAATAGTAAAAGGCCTTGACTTTTAGCTAGCAACTAATCCATAACTCAGGTATAATATTTGTTCGTTTTATTATGGAAGCCATTTCTCCTATCAGTGAAGCTTAGCAACTATTTATAAACAAGAAACATGAAAGAAGTTACCTTTCTCTGTCCGTTTGACGGATCCACTAGCACCAACAATATCACCAATATCAACAAGTGCCTTTAGCTGATCAAATTGATTGGCTGCAAGCCGTTCCTTTTCACAATAAAGCTGAAACCAAATGTCCATAACTTCACTCACAGCTTATCGAAGTGCTCGTTTCGTTTTACTTAAACGGTAATTAAAAGTGTGTTTTTTCAAAAGAAACCAGGAATGAGTTATAGCCAATCAATGCAAGCTTTCCTAACCTGAATTGTGCCGGAATCGTCCCTCAGTGTCAAAAATGCAAGCTTTCCAAACGCTCTGCGAGCCATGATTCTTCCTGCAATGGACACAGCATCCTTCTCGCCTTTTGCCTCTTCACCGTCCGCTAAATCCTTGTATATATCTTGCAGCTGATTAGCAGAGTGAGTCCTTTCCCACCCATAAGCATATGGCTCCAAACCTTTACTCCTCAGTTCTTCTACCTACGAAACCCATATGGAAATTCAAAGCGAGAAGCAAATTTGAAGTCCAGAATTTGAATTCCTTCATGTCCCAGACTGCCATTGAAGTTTCAGAGTATCAGTCAGAGCTTCATTGGATAGAACTTACCTTCTTCAAACGAATGGCTCGAACAGCGTCTTTATCGGAGGTGGAGGAAGATGTCGATGCCCGCCGGTTGCGGCCGCCGGCTCCAGCAGCGTTGGCCGGAGTGGTGGTGGTGGTGGAGGTGGAAGAGCAACAGCGGAGGACAACTCTAGAATACGAAGAAGAATGAGAAAATGGTCGTCTGAGAGTGGTGGTGGTGGTGGAAGCAACGCGGAAGAGGTGCTTCAGTGGCTGCGAGGACAGGCTCCATAGCTTCACCGCATCCATCCCCTTGTTTTTGGTTTCACAGCCGAAGTGTCTACTCCTCACTTCACTTCGTCCATCTTTTTTTTTTCCAACCTTTAGTCTTTCACCAACAACAACTCCAATGGCCAGAGGAGCCAACCTATAGTGGGCTTTGTGGAATGGGCTAAATCTGGCCCATATTTATGTGATGACCCGTTGAAGTTGCGAACCAATTTTGGTGCCCTACCTCGAGTTATAGTCGAAGCCAACTACATAATGTGATGCGTTTTAATTCTAAGGGTGTGTGATTTTGACTTCTCACACACCTCTTATTAATTTTTATCATTTGATTTTCTTCAATTTATTGGATCTAACCGTCAAAAATTAATAAGGCTTGTGAGAAGTCAAAAATAGCGTGTCTTATTATGGACAATATGAGATTGACTTGAAATAATATTACAATGTCATCTATGTTTTGCATTGAAGTTCTTACTAATAGGGAGATAAGGAGAGATTTATAGAATTTTCAGAAAACAAGTCAGTACACACGTGTCATAATACAAGTGAAAGAAATTTATTTATAAGAGAAAATTATCATGTTCGAATCTCTTCCTCCTAATCCATCAAATCAAGAAATCTGTACCGTTAAAATTTGATCAAACGACTACAAACATGAACCTACTTTAAAAGTTATAATAACTTCAGCCGTTAGATCAAATTTCAACAGTACAGATCCCTTAATTTGATGAATTAAGAAGAAGGAATCCGGAAAAGTTCCCTTTCCATTTATAAGTGTCTCTCCAAATCAATGCAACTTAGTTTCTTTTTTTTCTTTTTTTTGGGAAACCAGTTTCTTGTAGATATGATAGGATACCATGCCATGCCTTCCAAGACAGTAACCCCCAACTCAATTTACTTTTCTTTTATTGGGATTTCAATATAGAAAAACTAATTAAAAGAGTTTAAAAATTTTGAGTTTTAACGAAAATAATAATATAAAAGGTAAAATGAATAATATTATGATTGACTTTATAATGTAAAAATATGATTTTTTTTGTTAAAGTAAACATTAGACCATCTCCAACCCTTAGCCTAAAACCTAAAAAATTTAGCCCAGAAATAGTTTTTCTGCTCAAACCCTTCTGGCCTAAAATTTTAGTCTCAGATTATTAAATAATGAATTTAGCTAATTTTTTTTATTAGAGTAACTTTTTTAAAAGAAAAAATTATGTAGACTATCCTAATTTAATTTTATGAACATTTTAACCTAAAAATATTTAAATTCTGACAAACACTGAAAAATTATTAACCAACACTATGAAACTCGTTAAACACTATGAAAAAATATGAAACAAATAAAATATATATTTTAATTATTTTAGCCGTTAGATTTAAATTTGGACCGTTAATTTTTTTTTACTATTGAATTCATCAAATTAGATCTTAACAGTTGGATTCAATGAATTTATAAATATAAAACTAAATAAAATATCAGCCTCACTAATTCTAGGCTAAATCTGGCTTTATTTTAGGTTTTAGGTCCAATATTAAGCTTGGATTAGATTGAACTCGGGGAATTGAATAGAAGGAAAAAAATAGATTATAGACCAAGTTTGAAAATGATTTTATCGAAACTTTTCGTTAAAATTTCATTTCATGACAAATGTTTAAAAGACAGCAACAATTGGTTCCTAAAATAGTAGTTTGATAAGAAGGGTTAGGAAACAGCAGCTCGAGCAAAATGCAGGACGGGTCGTTGTCACTATTTATGAGTTATCTGACATTTCAACAAGATTAAATGATTGATGTTAAAAACATCAAGGATGCCATCTGCTAAAAGATAACGTGTTACAGCAGATGGACTTGGATCATCTCCTGAACTAAAAGAGAGGATCCTTCTGACCAAGGATCTAAGGCCATTGGATGAAAATCCAACGGCTACAAACAGGGAGGTCCATTTAAAGTTATAATAATTATATCCGTTGAATTTTCACCCAACGGTCTTGGATCCTTGGTCAGGAGGATCCTCTCGTTGGGCTCATGAGAGGATCCAAGTCCAAAGCAGATATTCAATATCTGCTAATAGATAACGTGTTAATAACGAGACATTTTTTTAATGTGACCGGTGTTAAAGCAGCTTTTCAATGTCTGCTAATAGATAACGTGTTAATAATGGGACATTTTTCAATGTGATCGAAGCACGAAATAATACACTATGTATTATTATATAGATGGTAGAATATGTGTGTTAAAAAATTAATAATTTAAAAAATATAATTTTTCACCACTTATATAAAAATACATATTGTACCATTCGTATTCTGATCACAGTAAAAAATTTCTTCAAAATATAACTATAACATAATCCATCATTTGTTTTGCAGGTATAAATTCTTGAGTTGAGTATATACACGACTCCAACGGACAGAGTGGTAAAAATTGAGATCCACTCAGGCCACCTTCAATGGTGGGCTAAAAGCCATTCCCCCCCCCCCCCCCCAAGCATCCTCCAACCCATGCCAAATTCTTGGGCTAAATGCTAAATACCAAAGCTGGGCCAAATTCTCCCCTCATGCGAGTGGACTCGCTACATTTTGGGCCACGCCCAGCCCAGCTACTCGTGCACGCACCCCACGCTAGGGCTGAACTTGTGCTTGCCGACAAGGTAGGCCCCACCGACAGAGGCTGTCGGCTAGCCTTAATGGTGCCAACGGTAAAAAAAAAGATCTAACGGTCCAAATTTAAATCCAACGGCTAAAATAATTTAAAAAAATTATTTAACTCAAAATTCAATCTCCATTCAATAATTCAATGGAGTTTATTAATTCAATAATTCAATCTCCATTCAATAATTTATCCAACGTACTAGACAAAATACGTTGAACAAAAAGACACTTAAATTTATTACTAGAAAATAACAACATAGTACACTTAAAATTATTACATAAATGCTTAACCAACATCATCAACGTTCACCTTCTCGGTGCCATACATGCTCAACCAAATCCCTACCGAGTGTTCAAGTTTGGTGTTGAACAGTTGGTTTCAAGTTGAAAGTTTGGTGTTTAACGGTTGGTGAAAGTTGAAAGTTTGGTGTTAAACGGTTAGTGAATTGAAAATTTGGTGTTCAACGGTTGGTGAATTGAAAGTTAGCCCAGGGTTGAAAGATTGGTGAATGTTGAAGGCTTGCTTTGTGTCAAATTTAATGATTTTTCAATATTTATCAGAATTTAAATTTTTTTAGATTAAAATGTTCATAAAATTAATTTACAATAGTCAACATATTTATTTAAAAATAAATAAATTTAAGAAAAAAAATAGTCTAAGTTAATTCTTTAATAATTTCAGGCTAAAATTTTAGGTCACAACCATTAAAGAGAAAAACTATTTTTGGGCTAAAAGCTAAATTTTTCAGATTAAAAAATTTGGCTTTTAGCCCAACCAAAAATCCGTCATTTGTTTTGCAGAAAAAAAATTTTTGTCTCCAAATTGCTCAACTTTCAACAAAAATAAGAGGAACAGAACAGAGTCCCGTTACCATACGCACGCCAAGTCCATAGAGGAGGCACGAAAATGGTGTTCAACAGCCTGATGGTGGAGTCGGTGGCGCACCTATCGGCCGACATGTGGCAGTACTTGGCATGCTTACCGGAGCGCTTGAGCAGCCACCAACTGTTGGATCTCATCTTCTGCCTCCCTCTGCAGCAGTTGGGTCGCCTGGCTTTCTGCCTCTGGACCTTCCTCTGCGTCCCTCCGCCCGACCCCTACTACTCCTACTCTTACTCCGACTCCGATGACTCATCCACCACCGTCGATTATGATGAATATTACTACGATCCCCACTCTGATTGATTCCCTTCTGCTTCTTCGATGGTCTTCTCCGTTGCCGGCTCCTCCTGTACAGTAATTTTCTACTATCCTTTTTGCATTTTCTTTTATCTCAATTGCTTTGTTTTCGTTTCTGGAATGCTGGGTTTGTGCCGATTTGCTTGATCATTGACTTTTAATCTTCTTGTAGAATGATGGGTTGAGTGCGTGATTTCTTTGCATTGATGAATTGGGTTGTTCAAGATTGCTCTTTTTTCTTCTGATTATTAGAATTTAATGGGTGATCAACATGAGGCTCGAGAAGCTAAATACATAGTGTGACAAAAGCGCTTCGCTCTTCGAACAAATGTTGAGAATCAAGTGTTCGAAGAGTTGATTGCCATGAAAAAAGATGAACTTTGTTAGTGCTTATGGCATTGACTTGTTATTTATGTATGCATGGCAATATATGTCTTGCTAGTTACTTGTTTCACTAGTTATACAAGGTTGGAAGCTCCTAGTTCTGATATGCAGTCCAGTCTCGGAGGCTATCATCAAGTGAGTGCACTCAAATTTGTAGGCATGAGGCATTAGGGTTGTCGAGTCTAAAATTTAGATATATCCAAGATCACTTTAGCAATGCCCTGAATCAGTAGGATGATGCTAATTTGACGGTTGATGTTTAGGTAACATTGTAATGCTTTAAAAGAAAATTTTATTGTTGATACTGAATTACTGATGAATGGTGATCATGAAACAGAGTTAGGACGATGGTGTGAAAAAATTAGGGAGATGTTATTGGCACTCCTAAAGGTCTTCATGCCCTCACGTTATAAAAGTACAAGGGAAAATTTGTATAGAGAAGAGTGCAGCATATAATTTCTAGAGGGCCAATAATAGCTCTCAAAATTTATCATTAGGAAGTATCCAAAAGAAGCTGCACCAGCGGCTCATATTAATCATTGTTTATTCTATTTTGGTTTGGCTGGAATCACCATATTCTTTGTTAGGAAGGTGGATTAACTGATTAAGCATGGAGTAAGAACTAAACATTAAGTCAAACTTGATTGTTTCTCTGAAACACTGGTAAAAGATCTGAGATTTCCTACGAATTGGGTTGCACAGATTCATTTGTTAAGTCTGAGGCAGGAGGGATGAAGGTGTGGTGAGTTTACGATAATAAACAAATAGTCACATTTAATGAATTTATTGAGCACCTTCCTTGAAATCCATTAAAAATTTGGCATTTTGTGGAGTACAGACCATTGCCATAATGATCTTCAGCAAGTTAATGCACTTTATACTTTGAGTAGTTCAAGAAACGCCCAGGAGCAAGTTGGCAAGTTAGCATTAGCAGTAGTCTTTCATACTTTAAATTGGAAATTAGAGGATAGGAACTTGTGATATCGAGTTATGAGGTATGCTCTTAGGTTGGCACTTGTTTGATGGGCTGTCAAGACCTCCCGTAGAGAAAAATTCCGAGCATCAAACATGGCCTTTTCTAGAAAATGGCCCCTTCCTCTTGGAGGTTGAAACCTACTAATATTTTAGAGAAGATGTTCTGTGCATATTGCCCTATTAAGTCTGTCAAATTGTCAATGTAAGCGACATCAACCCATATTCTTCATGCAGTTTTTTCTACGTAGTCTGTAATTCAATTAAGAAACCCTTGGTTTTTAATTGAGTGGCCTTGGAAAAAAGTATCCCATTTTCATGTTTCTCAGTAACTTTAAATTGAGAACATAGTTTTTAATCACTTTCATTTTTTTTCCTTTTATTTATAAAACAGAAGTTCCAGATTTTCATAAACTTGATGGGGTCCATGCAGCCCCTTCAAAGTTGTGCTTTTTTCGAAGAACTGTGTGCTTGTTGGAAGTTAGGAATAATACACAAATTATTCATTGTTGGATTTGTTGATTTGTTGATTTGTTGTGCATTTGATGATGCTGCACGGATTGCTTTTGTGAAATGTAACTTTTAAATTCTTCAGATACTGGCTAATGCATTTCAGCACTTATTGTAGGAAGATGCAGGATGGAAGATAGATTCTTGAATAAACTCTTTCGTTGCTATACATTGTAGGTTTGTCCGGGTGGGGAGGATAACATTAAAGAGCAGGCTTAACTTCGTATTAGATTGCTGGTCACTGGTGGATGAGAAGGAAAACTACTTTCTGAATACATTTTAAGTTGAGATCCCAGTCCTGTGTTTGTTTTCCTCCTTTGTATGAAAGCTTCAAACAGTCTTAGATTCTTTTGAGTTGTTGTTTTCTTTTGGTCTTATTATACGTGGAAGCATCGATACTGGATCATATGCTGGTGATATTGTATATACAAATTGTACGAAAAATATTGGATGATAGAGTTAATAATTAGTAACACTCAACCTCGTACATCATCTCACTTTCTGCAGTCATGTTCTTGCTTTTGATTTAATTTGTGTTTGATTATTTGGATTTAATATGATGTACTCAGGGGGAGCACTAACTAATAAGCTAATGAGACCGAAAAATGGGTAGATTCAAGCTCAGAATTATCAGGCAAGTACATCCCCATGGCGCCAGTTTTTAGAAATGGAAGCTTAAGCATGATGAATTATTCATGGAAGGGTTATCAGTTGTGTCTCTGAGATTGTTGGTGGAATTAAGAGTGACTGAGACGAACGAAATGCTCACAGGTCTAATGATTTACGATACTAGAGAGGCAGGGAATGCCTTATGATGCAAGTCTTATTTGCTCTATGAATCGTGTTCCCGTCAAGAATTGAGGACTTCCGCACTGGACTTCTGCACGGGAAAACGTACACAGACCTGCAACATTAAAGAAAGAGAGTACTGTGTGATGTCTCGTGGTGGTGTTTGAGACATTTTCGATATGATGTCTCAATTAGGCAGCTTCTGGTTCAAGGTCCGGTAGTAATGATTGTGAATTGGTTGGTACATGGTCTCTGTTTTGGTAATCTGTAAGTGTAGGGATGATGGTCGCTGCAGGGAAAGTATTAGTTGCTAAATCCTACATGCATGTTGGTTATTATTAGGAGTTGGTTTTTTGAGTGATTTGAAAGCATTAACTCGGCATGTTAGGTTGAAGATTGGTGATTACTGCCTTATGCAGTTCGTGTTTTCTAATCTTCTGGAATTTTGCAGATATGGGGCATAGCCAAGTTCGCTTGAACAATGTGCTGCTTTTGTGCACCACTTTGAATTCCACTTCTCGTAGTCAAGTATGGCACATGACGTGCATATACAAGTCAAACATGGATATATTGCAGTTGTATCTAGCTGTTGATTGCAATATGTTTTCTAGGTTCTCCGCAGCATTAGGTGGAGGCGGCTGTTCATCTTTATCACGTGTGATGCGGCGATGAGAATCCATACATATTATTCGTTAGGGGATCTGGGTGGATCGTGATGGTTGTAGATTATTACTATTCTTCTAGCAGCGGAGGTAAAAACACAGCGAGAAAGTGAAATAAGAGAGGTGGTTTAGGTCAAAGAAGAATGCTAACAACATTCTTATTTGGAAATCATATTATTTTCATTTTCATTATGCAATGCTGCACGATGATTTAAACCGTTTATTTCTAGATCGTCATCTAAAAATCATCTCTACAAAAACTTAAATATATCCAGAAGTTTTTGCTCATCTAACTATTATTCAATAATTCTTTTAAATTTTGAAATTATGACACTATTAGTCTAACGGATTTGACGATCTCTTGGTTGGTTCTTTCGTTACAAAGTTGCTCTTTAAAAAGTGACCTAGATAACATATGGTTTTGAACTTTTGATCATTAAGTAACAATGCTTGATCATAAAAAAGAAACGAGAAAAAAGTTTCAAATATAAAGGTTTCTAGCCCTCTTAGGCTAATTAGCCAAAACAATGTGCTTGCCCCTTTATTATGAAGTTTGATACTCGTTCCATAGATTATAGTAGCTTTATTTTAATACTGACAATATGAAGTCTTTAAGGGGAGGGAACCCTATTTTTCAAAAAAAAAAAAAAGGGACACGCTCTCCACAGTTGGATTTAACTTTAATGAAATTATGTGGTTGAGATTGTGCGACTTGTGTTTTAATATCAACCACACAATTTCATTAAAACCAATCTAACGGTGAGGAGCGTGTTTCTATTTTTTTTTAAATGAGGATCCCTCCTCTTAAAGGCCTGTATGTATATATGTGTGTGTGTGTATATATATATATATATTGTCTATAGTAGGGGTGGACGAATAAGATAAGTCTCACAATGAGTTAACTATAATAATTTAGTTCAAATTTACGTCTGGCAATAATCGAGTTTAAGACTTTTCACTTATAAGTGAAGATCATAATACTAAGTGGCGTAGATTATAGTAATTTAGAATGTGAAGTTTAATGGTAAAAGAAATAAAGGAAATAATATAAGTGGCATTGGCATCATAATCACCAATGCATGTGGGGTCTTGACCTTCCATTTTTTCTTGCTCCCATCTATTATTAGGGTAGGTATGGCGCCCATTGTCATCGAGTGCCTACATTTTGATGGTACAAAATCATGAATCATGAAGAGGAAAAAGGAAATGAAAAGCCAGGCTTTAGCTTACACCAATCATCCAATCTCTTATGAGAGTTATGTCCTAATCTTGAGAGACTCTTTTCAAATTATGCACGTATATACACCTTCTTTTTCTTTGTTTCTACACATTTGATTCGAGTATTTGACTAGTGAGCACTGAACTGATGAACCCGTGAATTCTGAATTGATGGCCTCTATTTCTCCTCCCAACTTTCCAACTTTTCCAGTTGGTGGGGATTTTGAGATATTTTGCTGGCCTGAAATAATGGCCGTCTTGTTTACTTTATACTTTCTAATTAATTCTTCTCAAACTCTTTTGCTTTGAAAATTGAATGGATTAGAATTAGTCGCCTTTTCTTAATTTAAAATGAAAAATGAATCCGATTAAACAAAAAATTAAAATTATTTTGCATTTGATATCAGCATTTGAAGTTGGAACAATTGTTGTCACATTCCGATCCGGGTTCAACTCCACCGCACGATATTGTCCGCTTTGGGCCCCGAGCACGCCCTCACAGTTTTGTTTCTAGGAGCTCACGAGCAACTTCTCAGGAGGTCACCCATCATGGGAGTGCTCTAGCCCCCTTCTCGCTTAACTTCGGACTTCCTACGGAACCCGAAGCCAGTGAGCTCTCAAAATGTCTCGTGCTAGATAGGGATGAGAATATACATTTAAATATCACTCCCCTGGGCGATATGGGATGTCACAACTATTTTCTTTTAGTAATCTAAACATAATTGAAAAACTTTGAACTGAATTAATGCATCAGAAAGAATATATGAAGTTACCAAAGGATCGATGAACAACTCTAGTTTTTTGCATTCTTTTTCTTTTTCTCATCACTCGGTGGTTTGCTCATCATGATCAATAAGCATCATCATATCCATATGTGTGTGTGTCGGTGCTTGCTGGTTTGAAGACAAATCTTCCAAAAAGATTTGTATTCTGTAAGAGCAAATTAAGAATCCTTCACATTCTCCGCTCCCAGTTTCACAATTAAATTTAAACTTACATCCTGCGTCATTGCATGTTCAAATGCTGCATTCATATGGCATCAACAATTCAAAATCCTTGAGGTTTCAAGGGCCACTCAAATTCAATACCAGATGTACTTTTCATATTATCACTAATTAAACTATGCTCTTATCAATAAAAAATAAAATAAAAAATTTCGACCAACTCGCATACAAGGACAAACCATGCCCATGGTTCACATGTTCATGGACTTTTGTGTCTCATCCAGTCCCACATTATTTGCCAGTTTTCCACCAGAATAACAAAGTAAGTATTTGTTTTTCAATTTACTTTTATTTTATAACCGAAACAAAACGCAAACGAACGAAATATAATAAAAGTCATTGATTTGTCCATTCTCGTAAGTTGGCCCGTAATTGCGCCACCCACATTCGGCATATGTATTTCCAGTGCACCTGTGCTTAAAGACAAACGCATTTACATCAAATATATTTATAATAAAATTATTATATGTTAATAATTTGAATTTTCTACGGTCCTGGAGCAGCGAAGCCAACCATTAATTATGCATGCATGGCTCGTTGACGTCGTTAAAGGCGGCCATTTGCCACAAGACACCCCACACATTGTATATTCCGTTTTCTTTGCATCTAATTGCTATCTCCTAGTCCTAGATGATGATGGAACACGGAATTAGTGTTATTTTAGATGCAAAAAAAGTTAAAAAGAGGAATCATCGTTTAATTAAGAAAAGTGATTAGAAAATTGGTAATTCACCGATTGAAAGATTATTTGTTGCTGTCATATTCCAAGAGTAGATGTTTTGGACTTTTCGTGTTGTTCAGATTAAAACTACTTTCATTTGGCATGTCATTTTTTGTCTCATAATACATGGATTCGAAGAAAATGACGAGATTCACAAGACCAGAGCAAATTATGTCATTTAATGTGTTCAAAACGATCTTTTTCTATTTGCTTTATTTTCTATTTAGAGTTAGGGTTTGCTAAGACTATTTAAACAATATTTAGGGTTGTGTTTTATCATCGTATTATATTATTCAATTGAAGATCAAATGCTTTTCGAAAACTTCTGAAGTTTTAGAATCTTTCAAGACTGAACGTCCATGATTCCTTTATCTACAACGCTTGCTGTGTACCTAGATATCCAAAATAAAATGTTAGGTTTTTAGTTCCTATTTTTTTATAAGAACTAAGAAAATAACATAAGTATGCAAAACTAAATCCGGATATAACTTTTTAAACTTTTAATATAAAACAAGCTTAAAGTTTTTGTCCCAAAAATAAAAGTTGGCATGCCTTTGAATTGATTGATAAGTGTATGCCGCAATTTGCTACGAATCGCGCTGCCAAAAGCCAAAGAGAAAAAGAACAAGCTCCTTTCTCGATTGAAGCCTTTTTATACGGTTAGTAGTCATGAGCTTAATAGTTAACCGAATAAAGCGTACAGATTTAACGTTTTAGATTAGAACTAGTTACTCGTTCCATAATTTAGTTTAGTTTATTGGTAAGAAAAAAGTTGAAAGCAAAAAGGATTTTAAGCAACAGTAAATTTCAGATACGAATCCTCGGGAAATGATGGCGGAAAGTTGTTGATCATGAAATGCCAACAATAGTATGTCAATCACATGCTTGGATTTTCAAAAAGGAAAGAACGAACAAGTTGCGATGCATGCATTTGTTTTCTTCAATTATTTCAAAGTTGAAACGGAAAAGGAAAGAAAATATGCATGTGTTATCATTCTTTTCCTTTTTCATTTTTGTTGAGAGATTCTAACACGCATAGGGTTTTAAGTTTATTTGTTAGCTTGGAGTCCTAGTAGCTTGAAGGAACCATGGTGCCCGAGATAAGGCATGGACCTCAACGCTTGAGACTCAACCCGATCTGGTACCCTAGTATTCGAAACCCAAACCCAAGAATCGACCTAACGTCTTGACCCCTAAGACTTGATCAGGGTTCCCGGCGCCTGGCACTCGAGACTCTGGTGCCGACCTCGCCGCCGAACTCAGACCTTGAGGATCCTATGTCAGAAATATCGCTATACTAATTCAACCAAGTACAATTAAAAATAAAGGGTTTGCGGTAAATTTTAGAATTCTCTACAACAATTTCACAAACTCGAATATTTTACTCTTCTTCATAAGAAATTTTTTATAAGATTAAAAAAAATCAAATAAAGAAACCTAGACAATAACAAATAAAATCTCTAAATACTTTTCTTTATATTTTTCATCAAACATATTCGCCAAACAAGTCATTTTAAAATTCTGTTCGTTTTAAGATTTCATATTCGTATTTTGGCATCCGAATAAGAATTGAAATTAGAAAGTAGAAAAAGTTCCATAAGAGTAATAGGATTCTCACGGCACCAACAAAATGTATAAATATTTTTTCTCCGTAACACTGTATTATTGGTAAGGTTTTTCCTCCGTAACATTTTATTTTCGGTAATGTTATACCGGTTATCCATATCGTAAAAATGACTGCCCTACAGCTATACGTGCTCCAAAACACGCGTCAATCAGGGACCAAGGAGCCCACTCCCACGGGCCACAGCACATAACAAGGTATTTTCTCATAATTCACACTCCAACATGAACCCATGTGCTGTGCTGGTGACCCAATCAGACGCAGACACACATGGCCACACCCACCTCCCTCCCTATACCACCATCACTGCTAAACACTACTCTATACCATACCATATGAATTGGATCGCCCTCTGAGGTAAAGCATCGAGATTTTGTTGAACAAAAAATACGATTCTTCAGATTTTGATCCAACATTTATAATTATTACAATTTTAGAAAGACCTTCCTTTTTGTATCTGTTGGATTAAAATCCAACAATCATTATTGTTTGCTCAGCAGAATCCCAAGACTTTTCCTAAGAGGGAATTCAATTCTCATACCATACCATACTCTATTATACGCCTGCCTTATACGTACACCGTACACTTTACCATGTCACGTCTGACAGAGAACCCAGTGAGTACAAATTTGAATCTCAAATTATGACTTTTGAACCCCACTCCAGTGACTCCACTCCACCACTACTTCCCATGGGTTCTCTTTCCTTGCTCACTCAACTCCTTTATACTTTTCTACTGTTTTTTTACCGTTGCTCGTGATTCGCGCCAACAGGTTGATGAGAACAAATTTTTAGTTGTGACAGGAACACAGATGGTACACCACGTGTTTTTATATAAGTGGTATAAAATTTTAATTTTTAAATTATTAACCTTTTAACACACATATTACACAATTTATATAAAAACACATAGTGTATCACTTCGTATGACAGTCACATTAAAAATTCTCTCACTGGTGATTGCTCACGGGAGGGTGCTGGTAAGTGTATGTACACGTGTATGGTGGCTGATGCAACCACACGGGTGTTACAGAGTCCCCTTGGCATCATTTCTTTGTTGTTGTTGAGCCAACGAATCATCATGATCTCTATTTCTCTTGTTGCCGCCCCTGGATTTCCTATATATTGGTGATGATTTTCTAATACGACTCGGATGATCAAATCCATCATCCACCTTTAACTTTTTGGATTACCATTTTACCATCAAACTTTTTAGTTTTTATTGATCCAATTTGACAGAGTCCATAAAAAAACACACTTCAATTGAATTACCAAGCAGTTCGTCGGTACCACGCACAAACAATAGTGCTCAACTTTGCAAGTCTATGCATGTGGTTTTCTGTTGAAGAATGTAAATGAGTATCAGAAATTTGATAAAATCTGTATGTACCGGAGTAGTAACATCATTGGTAACATGAAGATCTCTTTTCATAACATTTGTTGCGCTAGCATGTGACTAAGTTTAAGTAAGAGATGATATTATTATCGAACTAATTAATAGTGATTATTGGTCTGTCTATGAAATATCATATGGGATTCAAATGCTGGATGTACCAATCTTTTGTGGCTTGTGAGTTTGTTGCCGCATAGAGCTTTCTCACTATTTTGTTCGTGGTTAACATCGCGTTGGTATGGGGCACTATGTCTATGTGTGCCGAGGTGATGCAAAGATTCATCCAAACCAATTGATGATTTGGTTTCATCGTTGATAAGGAATGATATAGACCTCACCAATGCTTGGTGGTTTAAGTGGTAAAGAGCTTATTTCCCTTAAGTAAGGTCTTAAGTTCAAGCCTTGTGAATGAAGAAGCCATAATTGGGAGAGTTTGCCCCGGGTCTAACCCAGCTTGAGGGATTAGTCATCGCCTATGTGCGGAGAATACCCTGAATTCATCCAAAAAAAATAATATAGACCTCAAAAATTGAACTGAAGCAGTTCGACTCATTCATTTCATAATTTCTCGATAGTTAAATCAAACTTCATTAAAAGTTTATCATATTACGTCGTTTAATTTTTAATTTGAGAAGAGCCAAGCCAAACTTAAACATCTACTCGGCTTTGACACGTTTACAAAATAACATATTTCAAATATAAAATAAAATCATATACTTTGCAATGTATATACTCTCATACTACTATTTATCTTACAACTCTAATCAATAACGCAATATTAGGCATAAAAACACATAATATAACGTTATTTGTTTTTCACGTCACGGCATCACAACGTAGGTGTGTGCAAGTTATCCTCTTGCTCAATAGAAGAGTCAAAATATTTTCCACACAAATTTATAAACTGGTGATGAGACGATGGTAACTGTGGTCGGCAGGTGACGGAAAACAAAAGCGACCGGCCCTCTCTGCGGCTGTGCGTCAGTCAAATCTCCACTTTGGTAATCACGAAGTCAGCTGACGAGAACACCATTCATTGGGATTCTGAGACCATGAATATGTAATATTACTGAACTGCCACCGATTAAATATAAATGTTAAGTTATAAAGTTAAAAAACATCTAATTTAATATTTGGGTGCGGAGCCAGTTATGTGTGTGTGTGTGTGTGTACACATATATTATTGGCAATGCAGTAGCTTTCAGGCCCTCGAAACCTTCCCCACTGTTGTGTTTCACAGTGGAGCTTCGGACTCCATTGCCCTAGCCAGTCTTATGCAAGTGAATATTCTGCTCGAGTGTCAGATTATCTCTCGGGCTGGATGGAAGAACACATATGTTATTTCTATAATTTCATATGTTAATAAACGATGACAAAAATAATAATACCTTACTTGTCAGGAATACAGTGCAAAGCTTTTTTGTTTTTTTATTTTATTTTTTATTTTATTTTTTAATGTAAGGTGGTCAAAGTGGACTGGAGAAGGAGCTAGAAACCAGAAAGGAAGAATACTTTGAATAGGCATGGCAATTGGCATGCAGATGCTTTCGCTTCCGAGTTCCCTCCATCCACCATTTTATTTAGTTTATGATATTATTGTGTGTAAAAGATGACAATAATTGTCTTGTGAGAAGTGCAGAGGTTGCCTCACACTCAGATTGCACTCACTCATCACTCCTCACTCAAACATAAGATTATAATAGAGTTTTGGTACTCACTGAACTGTCAACACATGCTATTGCTTGTGATTCACTAAATTATTAGACTCGTTGGTCCAATGCGTACATGCATTAACTTTACCAGCGATATATATTGCCGATATTAATGATGATATAGCTTATGCTTTTTCTAATGTTATAGTTATTGATATTTAGTCGAAAATGCAATTATATTTTACGTATAATGAATGTTTTAACTATTTAGAATGTGGATTATTCACAAATTGTGTTTTTTTGTTATGCATACTTTTTTACATGATTATTGTTCAGTGATGACTTAAAATGATGTTTAAATTATGTAAAATATATATGGTAACATTAAATGTAACATTCCGACCAACGGAGAAGGGGTGATGTGCCTTATATTTACATGCACACCTCTATATAGCACGAAGCCTTTTGGGGCTCACTGGCTTTGGAGTTTATCAGAATTCCGAAGTTAAGCGAGTTCGGGTGAGAGCAACTCCATGATGGGTGACCAATTGGGAAGTTCTCGTGTTAGTTCCCAGAAACAGAACCGTGAGGGTGGGGTCGGAGTTCAAAACGGACAATATCGTGCTACGGTGGAGTCGAGCCCAGAATGTTGAGGGGGCCGTGGATGTGACATTAAATGAGTGATTGACATTAAATTTACTAATTAATTAGCGTTTGACAATATTATGTATTTTAAAACTACTACGTCTCTTATATTGGTCTCATTTTCCGTTTTATTATTTTGACGATGGGGTAATATGTATAGCAAGGACTACATTTGTTGATGGGTCTGGGAAATAGTGCATTTCCATGGTCGAAAATAGGATATAAAATGGGGGAGGAGTGGACCATTGTTCCCAGTATTATCCTAATTAATATATTTATTCTGTTTAATTATGAATAAAATGTAAGCCACTGCCTTCCATTGAAAAGTTTAATTATGCATTTAAAAAGTATAGAATAATATGAAGGTGGTGGATATATTTATTCTGTTTAATTATGAATAAAATGTAAGCCACTGCCTTCCATTGAAAAGTTTAATTATGCATTTAAAAAGTATAGAATAATATGAAGGTGGTGGATATATTTATTCTGTTTAATTATGAATAAAATGTAAGCCACTGCCTGCCATTGAAAAGTTTAATTATGCATTTAAAAAGTATAGAATAATATGAAGGTGGTGGATGGTGGATGGTGGATGGTGGGTGGTGGTGGTGCCATTGAAATAAGATTGGCACATAAGAATCTTTGTCCAGAATAACAAAAAAAAATGGTCGTGAACGAGTCTCCCCGGTGTCAAGGATTCTCTGCTATATAGTGCTTCCTCAAACGTCTCAACATGTCCTCTCGTTTAAAGGTTTTTTTAGAAGAGTGATGCTCGCACACCATTGAACTCTTATACACTCTTTCGAACTTTCTACACAACTTTATTAATTTTTTGTTATTAATATTTTTATAAAATTTATTCAATTGGATAAAAAAAAATAAAGAAGGCTGTGTAAAATTAAAGACGAGTGCGGATAACTCTGTTCTTTGGTAAAATGTGATGGGGGTTATTTTTGAATGAGGAGCGAAAATAAAGCTCAAAAGCTTGTAGCACCATAATCCATCATCCACCTTTAACTTTTTGGATTACCATTTTACCATCAAACTTTTTAGTTTTTATTGATCCAATTTGACCGAGTCCATAAAAAAAAACACACTTTTCAATTGAAATACCAAGCAGTTCGTGCTCAACTTTGCAAGTTTATGCATGTGGTTCTCTGTTGAAGAATGTAAATGTGTATCAGAAATTTGATAAAATCTATATGTATACGAGTAGTTATATCATTGGTAACATGAAGATCTCTTTCCATAACATTTGTTGCGCTAACATGTGACTAAATTTAACTATGAGATGATATTGTTATCGGACTAATTAACAGTGATTATTGGTTTGTCTCTATGAAATATCAGATGGGATCCAAATGCTGGATGTACCAATCTTTTGTGTGCCGATGTGATGCAAGATTCATCCAAACCAATTGATGATTTGGTTTGATCGTTGATAAGAAATTATATAGACCTCAAAAATTGAACTGAAGTAGTTCGACTCATTCGTTTCATAATTTCTCGATAATTAAATCAAACTTTATTAAAAATTTATCATATTGTCGTCGTGAAATCAAACCAAACTAAACCATTCACTCAGCTTTTATCCGTCCACGTAATAACATATTTCAAATATAAAATAAGACTGAAAAATCATATACTTCGGAATCTCTATGCTTGTCATACTGCATTTTATCTTACAACTTTACAACTCTAAACAATAAGACAATGTTACGCATAAAAACACACGACATAATATTATGAGGTGTGCTATTCATACAATCCAAATTACTTATCACATTATTATTAATTTTATTTGTTGATTTTCTCTAATTTATTTAATTTGACGATCAAAAATTAAAAAAATGTATTAAAACTAAAATAGAGTGTGAATATCACAACCCAACATTATTTGTTTTTTACGTCACGGTATCACAACCAAGGTGTGTGCAAGTTATTCTCTCGTTCAATAGGGGTGCGTTTGGTACGGGACGGAACAGGACGGGACAGATGTTGTAAATTTTGAAAAAGATAAGGGGCATTTTTGTCCTAAAATATTAATTTTATGTCCCACAGACGTGGAACAACCCCGTTCCAGGGGGAGGTGGAACAAAAAATCATCCAAAACTTGTCCCGTGAAACGTCTCGTCCCACTCGTTTTAAGCGTACCAAACGCGAGACGGAACACCTCGTCCCACCCTGTTCCGTCCTGTCCCGCGTACTAAACGCACCCTAGAAGAGTAAAAATATTTTCCACACAATTTTTTTTTTCCACAAATAAATTGGTGACGAAAACCTGTGGTTGGCAGGTGACGGAAACAAAAGTGACCTGTCCCCTCTGCGGCTCTGCGCTCCACCTTGGTAATCATGAAGGCAGCTGACGAGAACACCTTTCATCGGGATTCTGAGACGATGAACATGTAATAATATTACTGAACTGCCACCGGTTAAATATAAATGACAAGTTATAAAATTATAGCATCTAATTTAATATTTGGGTGTGGAACCAGTTAAATGCGTGTCTATATATATATATATATATATTGGCAGTGCAGTCGCTTTTAGGCCCTCGAAACCTTGCACTATTGTGTTTCACAGTGGAGCTTCGAACTCCATTGCCGTAGCTAGTCTCGTGCAATTGAATATTCTGCTCCAGTGACAGACTATCTTTCGGGCGGCACGGAAGAACACGTGTTATTTCTATAATTTCATATGTTAATAAAAGATGACAAAAATAATAAGAGAGATTATATTCACACATCTCGTATCACTTCTCTCACATTTTCTTAAATTTTTAATATTTTCTACACACTACTAACACTTGATAGAAAAATATTAAAAAATTAAAAATTTGTGGGAGAAGTAATTTGGAGTGTGTGATACCTTACTTATCAGGAATACAATACAAAGTTTTTTTTCCTCTTTTTTTTTTCAAAGGAAAATTTTATTTAGACCCATTTATTGTCTTTCTACATCAAACTTATAGTTTTTAATCTTGAAATTCCGAATCTGCCCAACAATTTTCTTTCTACACCCATAATGATAAAAAACAAAAAGACAAAATATAAAATTCCAACACTAGAAAACCCGGGCCATGCCATCACTCCAAACCCTAACCGCCCCCAATTTCAACCCCTCCCCAACCCCCAACTACCATCTTCTTATCACCCACAATGAAACCCCCAAAGATCTCAGCCATCAATGTCCCTTTCCCCGACCGTTCACCGGCCACACAATAACTCTCTATTTCATGCAATCTTTCTAACATGTTCGAATTATGCTGAAATTGTCGACGTGTCGAATCTAATTGTATTGAACCATATGTTAATAATACCATTAATTTTTCCAAAAAACAAAATATTAACATGTTTCTTTTGGGTTTTTAAATCGTAGGTTGATGGGAATAATGTTCTAATTTTCAAATTGTTGTAGGTGGTGAGGGAGGTGGCGGTGGGGAGTTGGGGACGTTAGAAACTGGGTGGTTGAGGTTTGAAGAGATAAGATGATTGGAGTTGCCTATTGCTAAATTATTATTATTATTTTTTATTGGGTGTGGAAAGAGAATTATTGGACACATTTGAAATTTCAAGATACAAGATAATAAGTTGGATGTAAAAAGAGAATAAATGATTTTAAATAAAATTTCCTCTTTTCAAATGCAAGGTGGTCAAAGTGGACTGAAGAAGGAGCTAGAAACCAGAAAGGAAAAATACTTTGAATAGGCATGGCAATTGGCATGCACATTCTTTCGCTTCCGAGTTCTTTCCATCCAACATTTTTTTTAGTTTATGATATTAATATTGTGTGTGTAAGATGACAATAATTGTCATGTGAGAAGTGCAGAAGTTGCCTCAGACTCAGATTGCGCTCACTCATCACTCCTCACTCAAACATAAGATTATAACAGAGTTTTGGTACTCACTCAACAGTCAAGACATGCTATTGCTTGTGATTCACTAAATTATTAAACTCGTTGGTCCAAATGCGTACATGCATTAACTTTACTAGTGATAAACATCATCTGACATTACTAATGATATTATTTAACTCTGTCATTTTTACTTCTTTCACGCTCCTTATTAATTTTTGTCATTTGATATTCTTTAATTCATCCGATTCGACAGCTAAAAATTAAAAATGTGTGAGAGAAGTAAAAAGAGGTGTGTGAATATCACACCTTTTGTTGATATTTAGTCGAAAATGCAATTAATTTCCACGTGTAATGAATGTTTGGACTATCTAGAATGTGAATTACTCACATATTGTGTTTTTTGTTAGAGTAAATTGTAGTAATGGTCCCTCAACTAAAAATTCATTACCATTGGTCCCTCAACTCATCAAAAAGTGTAGCTATGGTCTTTTTCGTCAACTTCGTTAGAATTTTGTAAAAAATAAGTCATGCTGGAATGACCATTGCTACAATTAGGGTCCCTCAACTCATCAAAACGTGTAGCTATGGTCATTTTCGTCAACTTCGTTTTAATTTTGTCAAAATGAGTGTGTTGGAATGACCATTGCTACACTTGGGTTAAAGTTGAAGAACCATTGATTCAATTGAGTTAAAGTTCATGGACCATTTCTCTAGTTAGATTAAAGTTCAAGGACCACAACTGCACGTTTTGATGAATTGAGGGACCAATGGTAATAGATTTTAGTTGAGGGACCATTGCTCTAATTGAGTTAAAGTTAAGGGACCATTGATACAATTTACTCTTTGTTATGCATACTTTTTTACATGATTATTGTTTTTTTTTAACAAAAAATATTATCTATACTAAAGAGAGAGGGGGTGGGTGTAACCTCACTATGGCCGAGTAATAATGTGATTTAAATTTGTCTTTGGTGAGAATCGAACCTAAAACCTCATACTTACAAGTGAAGAGAAAAACTACTAGATCGTAGTATTAAGTGGATTTATATAATTATTGTTAAGTGATGACTTAAAATGATGTTTAAATTGTGTAAAATATATATGTTAACGTTAAACAAATGATTGACATTAAATTTACTAATTAATTATCGTTTGAACAATATTACATATTTTAAAACTACGATGTGTCTTATATTGATCTCATTTACTTTTTAGGGCATTTCCAATCAAAAGAGGGCCAAAAAGTCATGTTTAGCCTTATAGTCATGCAATAAATTATATTTTAATAAGCAATGTCAGACTATAGTTTATACTATTTTCAACCGAATGGGACAAAGGATCGTATGCCAAAGATAATTTATTATTTTAATTGAATTGAACAATCATATTAAAATAAGATTTTCGGACATATTTTGAGTATCACTTATCGCTAAATTAATAAGCCTTCATATTTCTTATATTTATAGAATGAAAAGGACGTGAAAAATTGATAAAGAATTGAAATAAAATGAGGTAATATAGTATAGAATGGTGAAAAAGATGTAAGAATTGGCTTAGGTATTTATAAAATAATTATTTATTTATTTATAATTTCGTCCAAAAAAAAAAAAAAAGTCAAACAGTAACCTGACGTCGGGTAGCATGTGCTTGGGCTGGGCTATATGGCTGACGGGCTGGTTGCTCTTGGCCAGCTCTTTGCCCGGTTCTCCCATTTTTGGCCGGGTGGAGCCCACGAGCTATTTGGTCTAGCTCTTCGTTAAAGACGATTTTCGTGTTAAAACGAGCTATTTTTAGCCTTATAACCATTTGGTGGGATCAGTTGAAGATGACCTTATTATTTTGACGATGGGGTAATATATATAGCAAGGAGTACATTTGTCGAGGGGTTTGGAAAATTGTGCATTTCCATGGTTGAAAATAGGATATAAAATGGGGGAGGAGAGGACTATTGTTCACAGTATCCTAATTAATATATTTATTCTGTTTTTTTTTCACATATATTTATTTCGTTTAAGTATGCATAAAATATAAGAAAAATTAATAAAAATAGTTTGAATAATTTGAGTTTTAACAATAATGACAAAATAAAGGATAGAGTGAATAACACCAGAATTGACTATTTAATGTAAAAATATAATTTTTCGTTAAAGTAAACTGTACAAATAATTTTTTATTAAAGTTTCCTAAAATATAAGCCACTACCTGCCGTTGAAACGTTTAATTATGCATGTAAAAAAGTCCAGAATAATATGAATGTGGTGGATGGTGCCTTTGAAATAAGACTGGAACGTAAGAATCTTTGTCCTCAATAACAAAAAAAAAAGAGGGTCGTGGACGAAACTCCCCGGTGTAAAGGATTCTCTGCTATACAGTGCTTCGTCAAACGTCCTAATAGGTTATCTCGTTTATGCCATAAAAACAAAGGTTTGTTTAGGATAGTGACGTCCACACACACGCACCCTTCTAACTTTTCATGCATTCTCATTAATTTTTTGTTATTAATATTTGTTAATTCATTCGATACAGTAAAAAAATTAAAAAGATTGTATAAAAGTAAAAACGAGTGAGGATAACTCTGCCTTTTAGTAAAAACGAGTGAGCAGTCTTCCAAACGACAAACCAATCTGTAGCCTCAAAAGCTCGGAGCACCATAATTTATCCGGTGGACCTTCCTTTCCCTTTAAAAGAATCTGGTTCATTTTCGACCCCATTGTAACATCTAAGTTTTATTTGTATTATTAATTAAAAAAATAATCTAGTTATATTTCTTCTCTTTTATAAATAAAAAAAAAATCTTGAAATCAACTCTCAAAATATGATGATATATTATATTTGTGTGTTGATGCGATGCCGTTTTTATCAACAGTTTTACTTTTAGTAATTCTGTTACTGTAAAGTTCATAAGCATGGAATCACCCACAAATTACATAAATAATCGCATTTACCACAGGCCTTTCACGGTTAGGATTGTCCCTTCCCTTCATGTATATACAGTTGTGACATTTATTCACCGTTCATTTAGTTGATTAACATGTATGCCTCAATAATTACTATAATTGATTTATTGTGTGATTTAATTCTACCATTATCATAGAGAGATTTTTTTATTGTCATAGAAATACAGACATATACGTTATATATTATACGAGTGAATGTACACTTGAAAAAAAATATTTACTCTATTTGTATTGTCTCGTATTTCGAACATAATAAAAAATAAATATGTCAATTAATATTTGAAAATAATCTAATTATTATCATATAATTGATAAAAGTTAATTTCTCTAACATAATTTTTATTTAGATGTTAAATGTTTAGAGTGCACAATTAAAAATTTTAAGTATTAAATAATTTTTTATATTACATATTTTTGAACTCCCATCGTGGACTAAAACTGAAAGGAAGTAGAGAGAGAAAGAGAGTTAATTTGAGAGAGGGAGAGAGAGCGAGGGCAGTGTTATTAATGAAAGAAAAGTAGGGAAAATGACAAGAAAGAAAGAAATGTGCAGTTCTTGATATGTGAAAGTGGAGAGAGAAAGCGACAAAGTTCCCAAGTGGGTTCTTGAGAGAGAGAGGTGGGCACTTTTATTGGATTTTGGCGTTAAAGGTTTCAAGCAGAACCAACTCACCCAGCAAAGTTGCGTCATTTGGGTTCTCAGACAGAGAGAGAGAGAGAGAGAGAGAGGTCTTGTGTGTCTGGGTAATGAGCAATGTGCTTGCCTTGAGCTCTAACATACACTGCTGGGTCTCTGTAGTGTAGCACTGAGAGAGAGAGAGAGAGAGTGCTTTGATTTCTGAGCTTTTTGGTTATTGTTTTGCTGGGTTTACCAAATGGAGTTTGCTGGGTGCAGCAGAGGGAGCTCCGGGAGAGCTCTGGCGCTGGCCTTTGGCCTATTGGCCTTGATCTCTCTATCTTGTGCTGCTAGATTGAGTGCTTCTTCAAGGCAGAAGCTTGATGTCCACAAGCACCTAAACCGCTTGAACAAACCCGCCGTGAAAAGCATCAAGGTTTCCTCTTTTTCTTCAACTTTACATTCTTTCTTCATTAAACTTTCTTGGGTTGTGTTTAATTTTTGAAAAAAAGGAAGAGCTTTCTTGCTTTTTTTGTTCCCTCCCTTTGTTGGGTTTCTGAGAAAGTGGTGAAAAATGGAAGAAAGTTAAAAAATTTATACA
Source organism: Crataegus laevigata (assembly GCA_963580275.1). Taxonomy (NCBI): domain Eukaryota; kingdom Viridiplantae; phylum Streptophyta; class Magnoliopsida; order Rosales; family Rosaceae; genus Crataegus; species Crataegus laevigata. Next base: position 40,763,666 of record OY756943.1, on the reverse strand, counting down.
TTTTTTTGTTGTCTTGATTAGTTCTATTCATTTCTTTGGGTAAAAATGTTTGATTTATTTGTATTTTCTTATTGCTTTCTCAGTGACCCATTGGGAAGTGTAAGCAAATGGGTTTTCCCCTATGATTTTCAATATATAAATTTTTTTTTTCTGCAGAAGCTTATTATTATTTTTTAAACAAAACAATGATTTAGTCATTGTTTGCTCTTTCCTCTCTCTTTACAATGATTTCCTTTTAAAAGTATTTACAAAAGATCAGAAAAATGAAAAGAAATAAAAAATCCAAAAAATAGTGTGTAGCAATATGCCTTCAATTTTTTTCTCTTGATTCTTGAGAGTTAGCAAGTTTCATTGTTGTAGTACTTTGCACTGCTTCTGTTGTAAGATCTGACTCGAGAATCTTTTGATTTGTTATGGGTATTAGAGCCCAGATGGAGATATTATAGACTGTGTTCATATCTCTCAGCAACCGGCTTTCGATCACCCTTACCTCAAAGACCACAAAATCCAGGTCCATTTTTTTCTCAACAATGCGTTGTTAAATTTGACATTTTTTTGTTCCTTTTGCCGATTGCATTGTTTCTAAGTTTACTTGTGGCTGTTTTGTTTATCAGATGAGGCCTACCTACCACCCCGAAGGGTTATTTGCTGAGAACAAAGTGGCTGGAAGTACACAAGAAGAGGTAAATACCCAGCTGTGGCATGTCAATGGGAGATGCCCGGAAGATACTATTCCGGTAAGGAGAACGAAGGAAGATGATATTCTGAGAGCAAGTTCAGTGCAACATTATGGAAGGAAGAAGCAGAGAACCATACCAAAATCTGCAGATCCTGATCTTGCCAATGAGAGTGGCCATCAGGTAAGCTTTCTCTAATGGACGTTCTTAGTCTTCCCTGTGTTCTTTAAACTTTATTTGAGTGGATTTCTTAATTTTGTTTTAATTGGCTTCTTTGTTTTTTTGGGGGTGATTAGCATGCAATTGCATATGTCAATGGAGATAAGTACTATGGAGCAAAAGCAACCATAAATGTCTGGGAACCCAAGATACAACAGCCTAATGAGTTCAGCTTGTCTCAGCTGTGGATATTAGGAGGGTCTTTTGGTGAAGATCTGAACAGCATTGAAGCTGGCTGGCAGGTACTGTTAATCAAGGCCAAAAAGTATTCGAGCCTGTATTTACCAAGTCACTTATTTTCTTATTGAAACATGAAGTATCGATCTTGATGCTTGTTTGTGCACTGCAACAGGTAAGCCCAGACCTCTATGGTGACAACAACACAAGACTGTTTACATACTGGACTGTAAGCTTCCAAAACATTAATTTTCCTTTACTTTTTCGCGTTTGCATTTTTATTTCTTGTTTATTTTCAATTTTAATAGTTTTGCTAATGTTTTTTCCTTGCATGCTTCCCTTCCGTGACTATATTACAGAGTGATGCATATCAAGCCACCGGTTGCTACAACCTCCTCTGCTCCGGCTTCATTCAAATCAACAATGAAATAGCAATGGGTGCAAGCATCTCTCCAGTTTCAGGCGTTCGAGGATCGCAATATGACATCAGTATACTTGTCTGGAAGGTAAAAAGCAAAAGCATAAATGGATCATCTAGTTTGTGGTAAAAGAAAACAAAGGAATAGAGCTGATAAACTCCTAAAGAAGGCATATGAGCATGGATAAACATTAACCAAATTCATCATAGGCAATATAAGCAGCGAAATATGTGTGTATATATGTATAATATATATTTATATACAATAGATATACATCATCATCATCATTTGCAATCTTGAGAATTAGGGAGTAGGGGCAGAAATCCATTGTGGTTGAGATTCTAAGAATCTGACTGTTGTTGATAAAGGGACAAGCATTGTGACATTGACAAGTTCCAAACTTTGATTCACCTTTCTTTGCATGCATGTCACGGGAAAGATAATAGCATTGTCTTGCCACTCTTTTGTTTTGCATAGGCATAGGCTATAGAATAGCAGAGGCCCTTTTGTTTCCCTCTATAATTTAATAGTAGATACTAGATGCACATTTGGGAAAACTGTTCTCACTTGGGAAAACTGCGGTGTTTTTTTTTTGTTCTTAGGATCCAAAGGAGGGGCACTGGTGGATGCAATTCGGAAACGGCTATGTGCTGGGTTATTGGCCTTCTTTCCTATTCTCATACTTGGCTGACAGTGCTTCCATGGTTGAGTGGGGAGGTGAGGTTGTGAATTCAGAGCCGGACGGCCAGCACACCTCAACCCAAATGGGCAGCGGACGTTTTCCAGAGGAGGGTTTTGGCAAGGCAAGTTATTTCAGAAACATTCAAGTTGTTGATAGCTCAAATAATCTCAAGGCCCCAAAAGGGTTGGGCACCTTCACTGAGCAACCAAACTGTTATGATGTTCAAACTGGCAGTAATGGGGACTGGGGTCATTACTTTTACTACGGAGGCCCCGGTAAAAGCTCGAATTGCCCGTGAGGTGAAAAAGACCATTTCACCCCTCTACTTGGTCCTATGTGTATCATTCAATCTAGTGTAATACCCTTTTCTCCTCCTCCTCCTCTTCCTCTGTATACCCTTCTTATTTTTTTGCCTTTTCAGTCCTTAGGTTGGTTGGGGTAGTCCTAGTGGACAAGTGGTTGGAGCTTTTTATGTGGTGGGAAGTTTTGACTCGTTGGTTGTTTAGTGAAAGAATCAATCTCCATGTAAGTGGTGGGTGGGTGTGAAGAAGGTTGGCCGAGTTTCTCAGAAGCCTAAAGAAACAAAGGCCTTTTTTTTTTTTTTTTTTTTAATTATATAGAACTCCTTTGGTATTCTCCTTGTTTGTATACACTCCAAATTCCAATCCCTCTCTTGGAGACTTGGAGTGGCCTTTGTTTACTGAAATTAATCAAGTTTCTGGTTCTAAAATGTTGAGCAAAAGCATTGGAACTCGCAAGTCTCACCTTTTTGGTTTTTGTTTTGTTATATGTTATCTTACAAAGATGAAAACACATGTAAGTAAGTTTAATTGGTTAACAACTAAAAAGTTAAGTTGTGTTCCAACATCATCGTCTTTGTGTTGGTTGCTCTCTTGATCCTACCACTTGCTGTGATCCAACATTTTGCAAATGATCTTTTAAAGTCCATAATACTCAAAATATTTTCATAAAGCATTATGTTATTGATGTTACAAGTGGTTAACAACATTTACCTTTGCACCCGAGGGTCTGCGCTTGATTCTTCAATATCCCCGATCTCAAAACTATTCTTGAAACTTAACCAAACCAGTCACACTTTGGGATTCCGATTGTAATTGAAGACAAATTGATTGATTGTAATTGTGTTGTGTAAAAAATATAATGTCATCAGATTTGGGCCAAGGGGAGGGGATTTGTGAAGCCCGCATTGCTTAATAAGCCATACGTTTTAATACAATTTGGGGGATTTGGGGTGTCCACGTTAAACAGTCCCTACCCTTTTCATCTCAGTTCCTTTATTCTCGTACCACTCTTTTGACCCGCAACTGACACTAGTTTAGGGTATATTCCATCAAGATTTTAAAGTAATTTATAGCACTTCATAAAAATTTGAGTGTATTTATTATGGATTTTAAAGTATCTTATAAAATTCCATATCTATCTATTCATTTAGAATTTAATTTCAAAACATTTTAAAAGATGAAGAATTTAGAGGGGTTTTATAGTGTGTTTTTTTGTTTGCTTTAGGAAATCAGGCATCTCCCACTAAGATTTCTAATGATTTCACCCAAAATTCATATGGAGTCTATGTAACTCTATTAAAACTCCATTAATTTACAGCACTTTAAAATCTTTCAAAATCTCAATTAATTTATTTCTTACTTTTTTGTCCCTTTTTTCATTCTTTAAACCATTTATAATATTTAGAAAACTAATATAATCACCAAGGCTAAAAGCTAAACAAATCAATTAGCATTAAACTTTTAGACCCTCTGCTATTCAGAGTTTTTTCTTGCGTCATCGGTTCCAAGACTGCAACAACAATAACAGAGTCTTCATCAATTCGTTTTTGGAATTACATTATGAATCAATAAACCAAATAGGTAATTCCTAACCCTAAACGTACAATTTTCGGAATTGCCAAATAATACAACCTTCATTAGTTTGTCTTCAATAATATTGATAATGATATGCTTATGAAAAGATTTCAGACTATGAAAACTCGTTGAGGATAATAAATTTGTTAAATTGTTTTATGAATCAAACTAAAAATTGTTATTTTTATATGAACTTTTCTTATTATATTATAATCTTATAGTTATTTAAAGTTGACTTCCCTTCAAAGTTTTTCTAACTACGCCACTATTTTAAACTTAATTATCTTTACCCTCAAAATCAGTAGCGAAATCATCTAGGGATAGTAGTTATTTTGATCATTATTTCTAGATTTCCCTATATCCAAGTTCATTGTTTCCTTACTTGTTCATTCCTGCTAAAGCAAATATGCTGTCAAAGTGACAAATCATATGATTGATTTTTGATTTTAGGACAAATCTCATGTACTGATTAAGTTGACAGTTTAGAAATGGCTACTGGTCTGCTCTTGCCATCCTTGACAACCTTTATATTCAATCCTCATTCTTTTCATACGAAAAAATACACATAATTGTATAGATCTAGCTAAGTAGCTTTTGCAGGAATGAAATCCTGCAGCTGACATTTGATTTGACATACCAAAGACACCTTATTCCTCATTCCAAATAGTTAGAATTGGAGAAAAGGTTTATTCATTCGAGTTTTTGAAATTTAATTTAACAATTATAAATAATTTTTTTTTAAAATTTATAATAATTTTAATTGTTGAATTAAATTTTAAATATCTGAAGGTAAGAACTTGATGGCTATGTCAACTGCTATGACAAACTTTCAACTTGTTCTGTGGAGAAGACCAGTCTGGCTGCAAGTCAATTTTATAACTAGACAAGATTTAAAAAACAAAAAAGAACCCACCTTCCCAATTCTTTACCTAATTAATTATTTCATTAAACAAATACAAATAGTGCAGTGGGAACACATTATTCTACACCTACTACTAATTCAAGGACACTATCTTGACTCTTTAAATTATTTAAATCACAAATGTGTCCCCTTTCTAGTAAAATTGCTTTTCTGATTATTATTTTATTGTCTGAATAATTATCATCTTGAGACATTCATACACAAAGAAGCCACATATATAGATATACATACATATGTATAAACTTCCACTCTCACTGTCACACCAAAGTAGCCCAACCTACCTCCCAATAGAAAATAAGTTGCTCATCATGCAATAGGGGCGTGAAGGCACGCGCACCATCCATGTGTGAGTGTAACCCCCCCACCCCCCACAAACAACAAAAGGCACAGAGGTGGCTGTTATTTTATAGCCACTCTTCTAACTTTTTAATTTTTTTAATTTTTAATTTCAAAATAATGTTTTTATTTTTATCTTTTGTCTGTTTCTCTCTCCAAATGAGCTTCCTTTTTTCACCTCACAGTTTACACAGAGACTGAGGGACATCTGTGAGTCAGTGGGGTTTTTTAATCTTTACTCTTTCTCCCTCATCCATCTCTGTGAACGTACAATCTTGACTCTTGAGAGAGAAACCCAGCACAACACAAAACAAAGATAAAGCCAAAATCAATTTTTAACCTAAAACAAACCCTAATTCCCAAATCAGAGTCTTCGTCTTCTTCTTCCTTTCTTTCTGCTATTGTTGACTCAAAAACCTTTGGGATTTCACTCGTTCAATTTCTGCCCCAAACCCTAGTCTTGGACCCCAATTCCCACTTCCAAAATGACCCGTTTGCCCTGAATTCCCCATCATGCTACTTCCATTCCATGCCATTGCGGGCTAGTGGGTGCTGGGGGCATTCCGGAAATTTGGTTTTTTGACTGAATTTTGTTGCTTTCTGGTTCTTCGTTGGAGTTTGGGAGATGGGTTCAGATGCATGCGTTGCGTAGGTGAGAGAGGAAAGCCATGGAAGGAGATGAGCGTCACCTGCTGCTAGCATGTGTGATTTCTGGGACCCTTTTCTCCGTTTTGGGTTCTGCTTCATTTTCTATACTGTGGCTTGTGAATTGGAGGCCCTGGAGGATCTACAGGTAATCATCTCTTGTAATTTTTTTGAAATTTTTAGTTACCATCTTTGCCCAGAGAGAAATTAAATGCAATGTTTAATTTAATTTATGGCTGCATTAATGTATTTGTTAATATTAGTGAATTAAGCTGTAGTTAGTCAGAAGTTTCATGACTGCACTGTTAAAGTAAGTTCACTTGGGGATTTATTGCTGGGTTTAACTCTTCTATAGAACAGAGGCTAAGGGCTGCATTCAATATGCAATTCTGGGATTTATATTTTGTTTAAGAAATTGAGAAAGGCAGCATCTTCAGGGAACTGGAAACTCCTCTTTTCTGAAGAGTTCTTTAAGAATGTGAGAAACAATTCCCATCTCTGGCTTTCAAGAATACATGACTTAGATGGGTTGTAACTGACGGGATTGTAAACTTGGGGACATATGGCTACATAGTGGAGAAAATTGTGAGTGAAGCCTAGAAGTTGCACAAATTTTGTGCCGTTTCCTTATTTGACTTCCCTTTGAAGTCCCTTTATCATAGTGAAAACTGAAAAGGATGCATTTTGGTTATACTCTTTAGTCTCCTTACCCACTTCTCAAAAAAATCTTTAGTCTCCTTACCCCTGGTTCTAATTCGATCCAGGATCATCTACAAGACTCTCCAAGATTACTTGGGGCTGCTGGCCAATTAGGCTAAGATTCTAGTTAATTTGGGAATTTTAGTTAAGTATGTAATACTCGCCTGCATCATTTTTTGGGAACAGAAGATTACACAAAATCATGCTGGTTAAACCTACAAAAATTTGAGAACTACAAGGGTACAAGTACTTTTGGCTAATCAGAAACATTTACTTTTGAGAACTATAAGGGTACTAGTATTAGGATTTTATGAACTTCATAGGAAAGATTTCCAATAGGCCACTGTAGAAATAGTTCTTACTCAATTTACAGTGACCCAATTCTTTATATTTTGTATATACGGATGCTAATATTTATCCATTTCCTTTTTGCGCTTGTGTGTTTTTCAAACAATATTTTTAAGCATTTGCGGGCATCCACATTTCTTGATGTATTTCTGTGTGGGCATGAGGTTTTTTTCATCCAATTTTCAAACAAGGATTGATTCCTGTTGAAATGCTTGCTTTGTTATAATACTGAGAGGCTTAGATGCTGCATTTTTTCCCAACTGAATGGTACCGTGGATGACAAACAGTTGGATCCTTTCTCTATGAATTATGCTTTTTAACCTTTTTACCAAGGGGAGAGTCATGAGTGGGTCATCTTCTGCGGTGACCCCTTATATGCTGGAGATGTAAAAATAATGTAGTTTTTGTTTAGAAGCCTTCTATATTTCCGAAATTAATGATGTTTTGTATTCACGTAGCTACTTTATGATCATTGGTGATGCCTATTTACAAAATAAGTTGCTCATTCGTGTACTCATGCTTAAATTATTGAATTATCAACTTACAATCTCTCTCTCTCTCTCTCTCTTTCTCCCTCCTAGCATGTATTTGACTCCAAATATAATACTATCACTTCTGTATTTTTTTTTCCAGTTGGATATTTGCTAGGAAATGGCCAGGTATCTTCCATGGACCTCAGCTGGATATAGTATGTGGCTTTCTGTCTCTTTCCGCATGGATACTTGTCATTTCTCCAGTCCTAGTACTGATCATTTGGGGAAGCTGGTTGGTTGTAATATTGGATCGACATATAGTTGGTCTGGCGGTAATCATGGCTGGCACTGCTCTCCTACTGTCTTTCTATTCGATCATGCTTTGGTGGCGAACGCAATGGCAGAGCTCAAGTATGTATTTCCTATACCTTTAATCAACTTCCTTTTTTCCTTATATGACTTAAACTGTACGAGAAGATAGCAAACCTTAAGGTTTTGAAGACGATAAGAATGAACCATCTAAGTTAGCTTAAAGAAAAGATTGTTTCTTATTAATTATATGCGAAGCCTTGTGCCTTATATGATTGATGAGTTGGTGATAGGGTATATGAGATCAGAGTTGGTAATGGGATATATGAGTTGTGATGGGAATTGATGATGGGTATATGAGATCAGAGTTGGTTATGGGATATATGTGTTGAGAGTATCAATCCCACATCGGGAAAAGAAGGGACCTTGACCTTGCATGTGCTTATAAGTAGTTGGTCTACTCCCCATATTGCCAATTGGTTTTATAGTGGAACCTCAACTTTCTTCACATTCAACATCATGTTTTGGAATATTTATAACTCGAGCTTGCACTTAGTATTCATGTTTTTGTAAAAGTACTGTTTATTGGTTTATGTTTTGTCTATGCATTAAAATTGGTTTTATAATTTTTCTTTAACAGGGGCTGTTGCAATTCTTCTTCTTCTGGCTGTTGCCCTTCTATGTGCATACGAACTTTGTGCTGTGTATGTTACAGCTGGTTCAAAAGCATCTCAGCAGTATTCGCCGTCTGGTTTCTTTTTTGGCGTGTCAGCAGTTGCCTTGGCAATCAACATGCTCTTTATTTGCAGAATGGTGTTCAATGGTACACCTTGCAAACTCTTATTCTGTTGCATGCTTTTCAATTTGATGATTTTATCTCCCTGAAAACAATAATTTGTAATTTCTGCTGTCAATTATTCTCTACAATTGGTTTTCCTCCAAAAATGTTCTCTATCACTTTGTGCAGGGAATGGCTTAGATGTTGATGAATATGTGAGGAAGGCATATAAATTTGCTTATTCTGATTGTATAGAAGTAGGTCCTGTGGCATGTTTACCAGAACCACCAGACCCTAATGAATTATATCCTCGACAATCTAGCAGGTACCTCTTAATGTGCAAGTTTTATTTCATAAGTTATTACTGGATTTTTTTGTTATTGATTAAAAGTAACTAGTCCATATCTGAAGTTGTTGCACTTCTCTTTCCCCCTTTCCTTCTCTTTCGTAATAGATGCTTGTACAGTGAATAGAGTTACCACTTTCACAACCTGTTATTGATTATCTGAAAAAACTCCAGAGGAAAGAGATATGTTGAACAGATCTGCATCTGAGGCAATAAATGGTCTAGATAATCCTTATAGAACTTTTAAGTCGAGATAATCCTTATAGAACTTTTAAGTCGAGATAATCCTTATAGAACTTTTACTTGTCTTATTAAACATTGAAGAATTTGTTCAGGGTTTCTGTGTCTGTGACTCTGTTGAATTGTGTAATATATTTATACCTAATAGCTTATATCTGGTTTAAACTTGCCCCAGAATTTTGTTCAAGTGTTGTCCGCATTTTCTGATTTCATTACATGTATGTAGGGCTTCACATCTTGGGCTTCTTTACCTTGGCTCACTTGTAGTCCTTCTTGTGTACTCAATCCTCTATGGTTTGACTGCAAAGGAGTCACGTTGGCTTGGAGCCATTACATCAGCTGCTGTCATCATTCTTGGTATCTAACCACTGTCTTTTGTTTGTTTTTGTCTATTTTTGCATGCTTTATATTCAAATTTTATGTATTTATTTGCATATCCAACATGCTGTAGATTGGAACATGGGTGCATGCTTGTATGGATTCGAACTCCTTCAAAGTCGTGTTGCAGCATTATTTGTTGCTGGAACATCTCGGATCTTTCTCATTTGCTTTGGGGTCCACTACTGGTTCGTGAAATTTTTTTTTTTACTATTATTTGAATGTCATTGCCTTTTGTTTCTCTTGGTTGTCACAAATACTGCCATTTTTTGTCAGGTATTTTGGGCACTGCATTAGTTATGCAGTTGTAGCATCTGTTTTATTGGGCGCTTCTGTTTCTCGTCATTTATCTGCAACAAACCCATTGGCTGCAAGGAGAGATGCCTTACAGAGTACCGTGATTCGCCTCAGAGAGGGATTTCACAAAAAAGAGCAAAACAGTTCATCTAGCTCATCTGAAGGTTGTGGTTCAAGCATGAAGCGCAGTAGTAGTGTTGAAGCAGGTTGCCTGGGTAATGTGGTTGAAGCAAGCAATAGGAGCGCAACACAGTGCACACTTGATGCCAATAATTGGACTAACACTCTATTACGAACTGCAAGTTCTCGTGAGGGGATTAATAGTGATAAGAGCATAGATAGTGGAAGGCCAAGTTTAGCATTGCGTAGCAGTTCTTGTCGTTCAGTAATCCAAGAGCCTGAAGCGGGCACATCCTATACTGACAAAAATTTTGATCACAATAACACATTGATGTTTTGTTCTAGTAGTGGTCTGGAAAGCCAAGGCTGTGAATCTAGTACATCAAATTCTGCAAACCAACAAACTTTGGATTTGAACTTAGCTTTTGCATTGCAAGAAAGGTTGAGTGACCCGAGGATTACATCTATGTTAAAGAAGAGGGCAAGACAAGGTGATCTTGAATTGGTTAACCTATTGCAGGATAAAGGATTGGATCCTAACTTTGCTATGATGTTAAAGGAGAAGAGCTTGGATCCTACTATTCTGGCATTACTTCAAAGAAGTAGCTTGGATGCTGATAGAGATCACCGTGACAATACCGATATCACCATAGTTGACTCAAATAGTGTTGGTCATGGTTTACCCAATCAAATCTCTTTGTCAGAAGAACTAAGGCTTCATGGGCTTGAGAAATGGCTTCAATTATCGAGACTTGTTTTGCATCATGTAGTAGGCACCCCAGAACGGGCATGGGTTCTCTTTAGTTTAGTTTTCATCCTAGAAACAATTGCTGTGGCAATTGTTCGTCCAAGGACAATAAAAATAATAAATGCCACACATCAACAGGTGAGCAAGTGATCTAACTTACATTATCATTTATGAGTTGGTAACTTCATTTTTATACTTATCAATCCTGATTGATGATGAGAGATGAAAACTTTACATATAATTGTGTACCTGATCATGCCGAAATTTTATATTTTGTTTTTTCTGCAGTTTGAATTTGGCTTTGCTGTGCTGCTGTTATCTCCTGTTGTCTGTTCAATCATGGCTTTCCTTCGATCTCTTCAAGCAGAGGATATGGCCATGACCTCAAAACCCCGCAAGGTATCTCACGGTGACTTTAGGTTTGTTGTTTCTTTTGGATTGAACAAAAAGGTTGATGTTCAATTGCTTCAAATAGTCTTGATAGGTTTTTCATGGTGGAATTTACTCTGGAGAAACAAATGTGTTTAACGTAATTGTACTAGTCTGGATGCCTGTTGACCTGTGTATAGTATGTAAAAATGGGTTGGCCTCTATGATTATTGATTAGTAGGAAAAGTCTCTTGGGGGAATGTACATTTGGATCGGTTTGATTGGGGCTGAGCTTTTCCACTATCTTTTTCTGTGCACACCTATGTTATTTGAAATTTATTGATGCATATGTTGGCTCTCTTTCTCATGTTTCTTCAGTATGGCTTTGTTGCTTGGCTGCTCAGCACTTCTGTTGGATTGTTGCTTTCCTTCTTGAGGTATGCTCTAGCTTATCGGATAATGTATAGAGTTTGAATCTCTTATAAAAAATATATAGAAGAGAATGAGTCTTTCAAGTTTTCAGTTTTTAAGTGTCAAATGAATGGTTGAATGGATCAGTTGGCAATGTCTTAGTTAACCTAAGATGTTTTTTGCATATATAACTCTTGATGGTATAAAATAATTTACAAAACTTGTTTTATTACTAAGTTTGCAAATACCGTATATCATTTGACTTTCGGATCATACGTCTACTGCATTTCACCATTTAGTCCTAAAAAAGGATGGTCTTTAACTTGCCTGTAAAACTTGTGGCTCTTAAATCGTGAAAGCTGTCTATATCCATCATACTCATTATCTCTTTCCAATGTGCAGCAAATCCTCAGTTCTTCTTGGATTGTCCTTGACTGTCCCGCTCATGGTGGCATGCCTTTCTGTTGCAATTCCTATATGGATCCGTAATGGTTACCAGTTTAGGGTTCCTCAATTACAATGTGCAGGTCCTGCAGGAAACCATCAAATTCGTGGAACAAAAGAGGTTTGTACTAAATCAATTCGTACCATGTTTAATGAGAGCATCTGAGCACTGTAAACCCAGTGTGATTTTAATAAGCTGAGCTCTTAATGGGTTCTAGGCTTCTAGCACAACTGAACTGTACAATATGACCAGCACAAATATGGATGTTGGTTGCTGCTTATATCTCACCATTGTCATTGGATAGTTATGCGTGTATATGGAATATGGATTCATACAGACTGACAACTTTGATGCGCTTCTTTTCATTTATGTATTTATTTCTTGGAGTAGCCACTTATTTATATGCGAGAACAAAGTACTGAATTTTTTTTATTAGCTTGTAATTGCTTCCCTTATTGTTGTGTGATTTGATTATTATGTGCTTTCACGAATCATGATTTCAAGAGTTTCCCTGAAGGTGTTTCTCTTCTTATTTTCTATTATACAATCTTCTCTTCTACTTTTTCACCCTTCACCAGAATTTATGGTTGACCTGAATTTTGTGTAATTCTAATTACATCTTGTACTTTGTCAGGGTGTTATTCTTGTCTTAAGTACAATACTATTTGCCGGATCTGTGTTAGCTCTTGGTGCGATAGTATCTGCAAAGCCCCTGGATGACTTAAAATACAAAGGCTGGACTGGTGAACAGAAAAGCTTTAACTCTCCATATGCGTCATCTGTATACATTGGCTGGGCTATGGCTTCTGCGATTGCTTTGATGGTCACTGGTCTACTGCCGATTGTTTCATGGTTTGCAACATACCGGTTCTCCCTGTCTTCTGCATTTTGTGTTGGGATATTCACAGGTGATGTCTCTAGATTTTTCTGTTTCTTTAAGACTCTTTTCTTTTCGTATTGGAACATCATTGGTACCTTGTTTTTCGTATATGAATTTTGTCATATTACCTTGTTTTTCCAGTTGTCCTTGTGGCATTTTGTGGTGCATCCTATATGGAGGTTGTTAAATCTAGAGATGACCAAGTTCCAACAGAGGGTGATTTCCTTGCTGCTTTACTTCCTTTAATTTGCAGTCCTGCATTGTTGTCTCTTTGCTCTGGGTTACATAAATGGTGAGTGAACTAATTGCTTTTTAATGACTGATTTGAGGCTGAAATCCATGGCTTGCTTTCCTTAGAAATTAGAACTATGTGGACTAATGGGTGCTTGCCAACTTTCTAAAATTTTATGGATTTTGTGTTTCCAGGAAGGATGATGATTGGAAACTCTCTCGGGGTGTTTATATCTTTGTCACAATTGGGCTTCTTCTTCTGCTTGGGGCAATATCAGCTGTTATAGTTGTAGTTAAACCATGGACGGTAAGTGAGGACTAACTTTGGTATCCTTGATTCTTCCAAGATTTTATTGGCAGTTGACCTCTCTGACAGTTGTTTTGGCTTTACAACAGGTTGGGGTAGCGTTTCTTTTAGTTCTTCTCATGATTGTATTAGCTATTGGCGCTATCCATCATTGGGCTTCAAACAATTTCTATTTGACAAGGACCCAGACATTCTTTGTTTGTTTCCTTGCCTTTTTGTTGGCATTGGCAGCATTTCTTGTTGGATGGTTTGAAGGTGAAGATATTTTGTTGCTGCTTTTATTATTTACCTCATCATCAGTTTGCAGTTATATACTGCATATATATATATATATGTTATGCTACTAAATACTGACCTCATTTTACTCTCTCTATACAGATAAAGCATTTGTGGGTGCTTCAGTTGGTTACTTTCTATTCTTATTTCTTCTTGCTGGGAGAGCATTGACTGTGAGTTGAATTCAATATTTTGAATCAAATTCTAAATTCCCACTCTAATACTTGAGTTCTTGTCTCTACTTGTTCAGCAGGCTTTAATTTTTTGTTACATGGCGTTTGGTGCAGGTTCTTCTTTCACCTCCTATTGTTGTTTATTCTCCAAGAGTTCTCCCTGTCTATGTTTATGATGCTCATGCAGATTGCGGAAAGAATGTCAGGTGTTTTATCATGTGTTTTTAACTGATGAACATGTGGTGTGCAATGTAGTTTTGCTTTATCGTGTGTTTTTAACTGATGATTCCAATTTGTATCCCTTAACAGTGTGGCATTTCTAGTGCTTTATGGGATTGCATTGGCAACTGAAGGCTGGGGTGTTGTTGCCAGTTTGAAAATTTATCCACCATTTGCTGGTGCCTCTGTGTCAGCAATCACTCTTGTTGTAGCCTTTGGGTTTGCTTTCTCTCGTCCCTGCTTGACTCTCAAGGTTTTCTTTATTTTGCTTCAGTTTTTCATTTGGCATTTGTTCATTCTACGTAGTTTGATATAATTAAATGATTTATTTTTGTGGAAGATGTATTGACGTATTTACCAGTTGACTTGTTTCTCTTTGCCATTGAATTTCCCTTTCTCTCATGTGCTCTTTTGTCTGATTAGATGTTCATTTTTATGTCTAGATGATGGAAGATGCAGTACACTTTCTTAGTAAGGAAACCGTTGTTCAAGCTATTGCTAGATCTGCTACCAAGGTATGAATAATATTGTTATGGTCGGTTTTTCAAGCGTTGTTCTAAGATTTTCCCTATCTACATGGAAGCAACAAACACTAATATGCATGTGTGTGTGTGTAGGATCGGGTAAGCTGTGTGAATTAATAATTTAATACTACATATTATTCAACCATGCCCTTAAATTGCACAAACTTTTGACATGTTTACCCTTAGATTTGTATTCTCAAGCTGGATTTTCATTCTTGTTAGAGGTGAATGTTCTATTTGTATATAATGGGGAGTTATTCTTATAATCATGCAGTCCAGAAATGCTTTGTCTGGAACTTATTCTGCTCCACAAAGGTCTGCCAGTTCAGCGGCTCTCTTGGTTGGAGATCCCACCATTATGCGTGATAGGGCAGGAAATTTTGTGCTTCCCAGAGCAGATGTCATGAAATTGAGAGATCGTTTAAGAAATGAGGAGTTAGTTGCAGGCTCATTCTTCTGCAGAAAGAGATATGGAAGAACTTTCTGCCATGAACCAACTAATGATGTTGATCATAGAAGAGAGATGTGTGCTCATGCACGAATATTGGCTTTGGAAGAGGCTATTGATACTGAATGGGTGTATATGTGGGATAAATTTGGCGGGTATCTGCTTCTTTTGCTTGGTTTGACTGCTAAGGCAGAGCGAGTACAGGTAAATTTCGACTGTTGCAGCTTGCCATGGATGAATGTTATTGTTTTAAGTGTAAACAATAACATTGTTTTTATGCTATGCTAGGATGAGGTACGTTTGAGACTCTTTCTCGATAGCATAGGGTTTGCTGACCTAAGTGCCAAGAAAATAAAAAAGTGGATGCCCGAGGACCGCAGGCAGTTTGAGATTATTCAAGAGAGGTAAAGTTCCTCTTCCACATCTGGGTCTTCCTCTATGCGATTGTTGACTTTATCTTCTCTTCCTAATTGTATATTGATTTTGTAGTTATATAAGAGAAAAAGAGATGGAAGAGGAGCTCTTAATGCAAAGGCGCGAAGAGGAGGGGAAAGGCAAAGAGAGAAGAAAGGCTCTCCTGGAGAAGGAAGAACGCAAGTGGAAGGAGATAGAAGCTTCTCTGATTTCCTCCATCCCTAATGCTGGCAACAGGGAAGCAGCAGCTATGGCAGCTGCAGTGAGGGCAGTAGGGGGTGATTCTGTTCTTGATGATTCTTTTGCTCGAGAGAGAGTTTCAAGCATTGCGCGTCGCATACGGACAGCTCAGTTGGCTCGTCGAGCAGTTCAGGTGTTGTATATTATCTCAAACTGTTTCAAGCAAATACGACTATAAGTGATAGCATCATCAGATTGCTTCTCATAAAATGTATACAAAAGTAGGATAGCTTCTCAGTTCTCATTTACTGTTGGGCTTTCAATCTTAGATATTTTCTGACATTAATTAAAAGATTCTAGTCTTAATAGCATCCACATCTTTTTCCCTGGGGGGATGATGAGTCATCTTTATTCTAACTTAATGATGCGAGAAGGGTTTCAATGTTATGGTACCTGGTCTTGTTGTCTGGATTTGAGAACATTTCCACATGTAACCTTGTATAATATATCAATATAATGCTAAACTGTGAGTTGGAATCCATGAGTGAGAGAGTCTCACTTCTTAACGAGTAAAAGAAGTGTGGTATACTGTAGACATGAATTGGGTCAAGTCCTTTTGGTATTAAGTGATCAAACCATGTATTCAGTTCATCTCAATGATCCAGTAGATCCAATAAGTATTCAAATACCTTGGGCTGTTATCTTTTGTTTTATCATATATCAATCTGCTATTCTCTTATTGTTTGTCCTGCCGCATCTGTTTAGTTTGATTGCCTTGTCCTGATATATACATATG
This sequence comes from Crataegus laevigata, assembly GCA_963580275.1. Taxonomy (NCBI): domain Eukaryota; kingdom Viridiplantae; phylum Streptophyta; class Magnoliopsida; order Rosales; family Rosaceae; genus Crataegus; species Crataegus laevigata. The sequence goes on along the minus strand of OY756943.1, from coordinate 40,747,303 downwards.
GAGGTTCTGTGTTCATGGAAATGTGGTTGTTAATGTCATTGGCAGACTGGAATTTCTGGGGCTCTATGTGTTCTAGATGATGAGCCTATAACAAGTGGCAGACACTGTGGCCAGATTGACACCACCATTTGTCAAAGTCAAAAGATTAGCTTCTCCGTTGCAGTGATGATTCAACCTGTATCTGGGCCTGTTTGCTTATTTGGCACTGAGTTTCAAAAGAAAGTTTGCTGGGAAATATTGGTGGCCGGTTCTGAGCAAGGTATTGAAGCTGGACAAGTTGGGCTTAGATTGATCACAAAAGGTGATAGACAAACTACTGTTGCAAAGGAGTGGAGTATTAGTGCAACTAGTATAGCAGATGGAAGGTTTGAGCCTTATCCATTAAAACAAAATTATTGGCATTTTTTTTCCCCTTCTGATTCATGGATTCGTCCTGATGGTTCTCTATTACCATCCATTTGTTTAGGGCTACTTAATTCTTTTATTAATCACATATTCTTGTGTTTGAGGTGGGCTTTTCTTTTTCTTTATTATTATTCTAATATTTTAGTATCAGGTCTGTTTTGGTTTTCTGTTTTTCTGATGGACCTCTTGTTCACCTTGTCTGGTTCTTTAATAAATTCCCAGTTTTATGTACGGAAAAAAAAAAGAATTTTTAACCATGAATACGTGTTTGTTGATAGCTTTTGAATCTCACTGGAACGTGTATTTGCTTTTCAGGTGGCATTTAGTAACAATGACGATTGATGCTGATTTAGGTGAGGCAACTTGCTATCTGGATGGTGGTTTTGATGGCTACCAGACCGGTTTACCATTGCATGTGGGTAATACTGTCTGGGAAGAAGGAACAGAAGTTTGGGTTGGTGTTAGACCACCTACAGATGTGGATGCGTTTGGGAGGTCAGACAGTGAAGGTGCTGAGTCTAAGATGCATATTATGGATGTGTTCCTATGGGGAAGGTGCTTAACTGAAGATGATGTTGCTGCTCTTCATTCAGCTATTGGCTCAGCTGATTCTGATATGATAGATTTTCCTGAAGATAATTGGCAGTGGGCAGATTCACCCTCTAGAGTATGTGCATTTTGTTGTTGATATAAATTGTTCTGTATGGATCCATGCTAGAATGTATTGGAAAGTAATTTGGTTCTTATTATAGTGGGTGGTTAAACCTATCAACTGATTATGCTTCTCATTCTTTTTTCTTTGCTAGGTGGATGAATGGGATAGTGATCCTGCAGATGTAGATCTGTATGATAGGGATGATGTCGATTGGGATGGGCAATATTCTAGTGGGAGGAAACGAAGGGCAGAACGTGATACAGTGCTGGTTGATGTGGATTCATTTGCCAGGAGGTTTCGGAAAACTAGGATGGAAACACAAGAAGAAATCAACCAGCGAATGCTTTCAGTTGAATTGGCAGTCAAGGAAGCCCTCTCTGCAAGGGGAGAAATACATTTTACCGATCAGGAGTTTCCTCCAAATGATCAGTCATTATTTGTAGATCCAGAAAATCCCCCAACAAAGTTGCAGGTTGTTTTATTGTTCTGATTACCTTTTTGATTTTGTTCTTGACAGAATCTGTGGTCTTAGATAACTTTTCTGGCCTTTTGAATTTAGGTTGTTTCTGAGTGGGTGAGGCCTGCTGATATTGTAAAAGAGAGTCGGCTGGATGCTCGTCCATGCTTATTTTCTGGCACTGTCAATCCTTCTGATGTTTGTCAGGTTTGGCTCTTTGCCAATATGGTAATTAGTTATGATTATTTTGTTCAGCATTATCCTTAAGTGGTTTTCCATTCTAAATAGGGCCGACTCGGTGATTGCTGGTTTTTGAGTGCCGTTGCTGTTCTGACGGAGGTTTCACGAATATCAGAAGTGATAATTACCCCAGAGTATAATGAGGAAGGAATCTACACTGTTCGCTTCTGTATTCAGGTGACTTGTAATTTTAACATAGCATTTCTGAATCATTTAGTTTTAAACATGAAGTTCTAGGATAAACTTGCATCCATTACCATGTGTATTATAAATTAAAAAGAGAAGATAAGGGAGAGAGGATAAACATCAGGAGGATATGCAGTGTCTCAATAGAGCACACTAAAGAACTTGAATTTCTTGCTACAAAAGACCACCGACTCCCCATCCAGTTTAAAATTTAAAGACCTCACTGTCTCTGGATAAGAGTTTATTATACATAATTCTGATGAAAATGGTAGCTTGGCCTTGTTTTATAGGAATTTTATTTCTCTGTAATGGGAAATTTGCAACTTTATGCAGCTAAATGATCATTAAGATGCTAGAATTCTTGGAGACTAATTAAATAGAACAAAGTTGAATTCCCACTCTAATAGTAGCATGCTAAAGCTTGTTCCTGACATTTCTTTAGGGTGAGTGGGTTCCTGTTGTTGTGGATGATTGGATTCCATGTGAGTCACCGGGGAAACCAGCGTTTGCTACTAGTAGGAAAGGTAACGAGCTATGGGTATCTTTATTGGAGAAGGCATATGCTAAATTGCATGGCTCCTATGAAGCATTAGAAGGTGGGCTTGTCCAAGATGCTCTTGTCGACCTTACTGGAGGTGCTGGCGAGGAGATTGACATGAGGAGTGCTCAGGCCCAAATTGATCTTGCGAGTGGTCGACTGTGGTCTCAATTGCTGCGCTTCAAACAAGAAGGCTTTCTTCTTGGTGCTGGCAGTCCATCAGGTTCAGATGTACATGTTTCCTCCAGTGGCATTGTGCAAGGTCATGCCTACTCATTACTGCAGGTGCGTTGGAAGGCCACCATGTCTTAGTTACGTCATTATATGTCAGCAAATGTAACTTGCATAAGGTGGGCTCACTGTTCAAATTTTGTTAACTCAGGTGAGAGAGGTGGATGGCCACAAGCTTATTCAGATTCGGAATCCATGGGCTAATGAAGTTGAGTGGAATGGCCCTTGGTCAGACTCATCACCTCTGTGGACTGATAGGATGAAGCATAAGTTGAAGCATGTTCCTCAGGTTGTTTACTGTTTCATTTTCCTGCGTCACATATGTGAATCCATCTTGTCGTTACTTTTGGTGGAGTGTTTCCAATCTCAAGACATGTTTCATAATGTTTCTCTTTTGTCTCTCTTAACAGTCAAAGGACGGCATATTCTGGATGTCCTGGCAAGACTTCCAAATTCATTTTCGATCAATATATGTTTGTCGTGTCTACCCCCCTGAGATGCGCTATTCTGTTCATGGCCAATGGCGAGGTTATAGTGCTGGTGGCTGCCAAGATTATGAGACATGGCATCAAAATCCACAGTTCCGATTGAGGGCCACTGGCCCTGATGCCGCGCTTCCAATTCACGTATTCATTACGTTGACACAGGTATCTTTCAAATTGGACCTTGTGTATTTATATGAACAATTAGCTACCTTTTTATAACTGGATTTATAAACTTCTATCATCTGGTCAATGCTTAGGGTGTGAGCTTCTCAAGAACAGTTGCTGGTTTCAGAAACTATCAATCCAGTCATGATTCAATGATGTTCTACATTGGGATGAGGATACTCAAAACTCGAGGCCGTCGTGCTGCTTACAATATATACCTACATGAATCAGTTGGTGGAACAGATTATGTCAATTCTCGAGAAATATCTTGTGAAATGGTTTTGGATCCAGATCCAAAAGGTTACACAATAGTGCCTACAACTATACATCCAGGGGAAGAAGCTCCGTTTGTTCTTTCTGTTTTCACAAAAGCATCAATTACCTTGGAAGCCTTGTAGCATGCCTGTGGTCTTCGGTTGTCTTTTCCTCTGGTCTGAGAACGCATTTGAAAAAATGTTGAATTGCTTGGGCTGGACATGGTCCGTGTCTCCCTGTTGGAAGGTTGCACTGGACCACAAATTAGAGGACATGATCAAGGTAATTTTCTGTGTGTCCAAGTCAATGCAGTGGTGAATCCTCATCCGTATGGTTCTCTTCTTTTCGAGCTTCTTAGAGGACTTATTAATATGGACATAATTCTGAGCAGGGCAGGGCACGGCACATATGATGCGACTGATTCTATCATTGCTGAAAATGCAAAGATGGCCAGGTGTGCAATTTTGATTCGCGGCACTCAGCTCTCCAAGTTCAATGCACCGAGAGATCAGACGGGTCTTTCAGTCACAAGAATGAGTAAGAGGCGGGCGTATTTCAGATACGTGCATGTGGTGCGAAGGTGCTTGTGAAAGAAAACTAGTCGCACTCCTCGCTGGCCTTCTATACATATCATTTGCTTCTGCCGGCGTGGAAGAGGGCTTTCGGGGGTTTTGTAATTGTCTCTGTACATACGACTAATTGTTTTGCATGGAATGAATATAGGTATGATGTTGTGTAAATGAGAGGGAAGATTGGGAAAGAAATAGAATTATGTTTAGTTGGAGGGAGATATAAGTTGGCTAATGTAGCTAGAATTCTTCGTTGTTTTAGCTGCAGTTTTGAGGTTTCAAGTGTCAAGCAATGAAGCCCCAAGTGTACAAAATATCTAATTATCTCAATTTGATCCTGTTTCATTAATTCAATGTAAGTTGCGTTATCTTGTTTCGTTCTACTTTAGTATGCATCTTTTATGCTCATATAATGACCAAACGAACGTGAATATTTAAGTTATCATAGTAAGAACAGGGCTTAGCCAAGTTGGGTAAAAAAATGTGCTTCCCTCTGCAACCGAGTTCGAGTCGCATTGTTAGCATTGTTTGGACTGGCTAAGAAACTGTAGAGGAATATGCTATTCGTATGGTAAAGATCTATATTCTAAGCTATTCTAATCTTCGGGAAGAGGATTCGAACTTCGATTTAAGAAATAGATTGACATCTGCATTGCCCCTACAAATATACCAGAAATAAAGAATCTTTATTGCAGGTCAGGTTGCTCAGTTGACAAAAAAGAAAAGGAAAAAAATTTGAGGTCCCTTGGAAAATCACGAATGTTATCAAACCTAGAAGCGTCTGTCTTCAGAGACATTTGAAATAGGATATGTTAACAGCAAACAGAAAGTCCTTTAATCTCTCTCTCTCTCTCTAGCAACTGTGTTCAATAATCCTCCAGGCTTCAGTTTTAGGCGAGTCGCGACCGGTGATATGAAACAAAAAGAACAAATAGATAGATAAAAATGATCATGAAACTAGGGCAGATAATGAAGTTTATTTTCCAAGTCTCAAAAATGCCGAAGCAATACATAACAAACCAAGGGAAGAGAGATGAAGCTGTTTCTTTCAATTTTTTCTTTTACCCGGCTTTGATCTCTGTCCCTAGTTGCCTACTCGAGTCCTAACTACTCGATAAAGTTGTATCTTCTTGCCTTTTTTCACGTCTCTCTCAGTCTGATTCGCTATCGATACCTCCCATGGCCTTCAATCCTCTGGGTCTCTGCATGCATCATAATGGTATATCCCAATCAGTTACAGACTTGCATTGTTATACTTATTTAGCAGAACTATTCTTTGGAAAATAAACACACAAGATAAAATATCACATGACGAACATTTAAAAGGAGTCGGATTCTAATTCCAGTTTTTTTTTTTCCTCATCCCCAAGGATGGAACAATGTAGTTAATACGTAACTGAAAATTAACTCAAAAGAGACCAGAATACCTTCTTTGAAGTCTTCTTCTCCCTCACTTCATACCGCTCCTGACACAAATCCGATAACCATACACCGGGCATCACCAGCTGCACACGGAAGTGAGCATAAGTCAAACCCCTCACAAACATAAACGAAAAAAAAAAACAAACACAAACAGTCAAACACATCTCTCTCTCTCTCTCTCTCTCTCATGAACAACTCACAAGTAGGCTTTTCTGGAGCAATTTTGCTCTTTTCTTGGGCCTTTGAGGTAGCTTACACCCTTTCATAGCCATGAAATCCTCTTCCTTTTCTTTACTAGACAATGATAGAAATAACCTTGGCCAAGCACGGCTTCCTTTGTCATCCCTTGCAGGACCAGGATTATCTAAGCCTAACACCTTCCCGTTCTCGTCCAACCCTAACGAACCCCTTGTTGTGTAGTACCGATCTTCCTTCTCAGGTGAAGTAACAAATAGCTTCCTACTATTCATTGGCGAAGCTGAACCCCTGCAATCAAAACGCAACCACTTGGTAAAATGTTACCTCTATTCCACTTCCCACAGACTTTCTGATTGAGAATTTTGCTAACTTAAAGCAACGAATCTGAGATACAACAATATCATCAAAACACTAACTTCACAAGTGTCATGATTCTAGGATTGTTCAATTTATTACTTCCATTTTTTCATTTCTTTATTTTTAAGAGGGATCTTTGAAAAATTTCAGAGAATAAAAAAACAGAAGATAAATATACAAGTTCTTAGTTCAAGAATAGCTGCTTCAAACCAATTTATAACATAATATCTAGCATACTTCAAACTTTGAAAAGTTAACATTTTTTGCATCATGTTTCAGTTAAAACCATCGATGTTTCTTACTTGTCCATGCGATTGGGCAGTGGATGAGGAGCCGGAGAGTCTTTGTCGGCGGCCCGAGATGTGATTTTCTTCTTCCTCAAACAGTCCGACGATTTGTTGTTGTTGCTCAAGCTTTCGTCCTGCTTCAACTTTGAACATCTAAGCCTCTTTCTGTTCCCCCATTGCAGCACAAAGTCTGACTCTGTGGAGGTTTTCCCTTCCTTTTCCATCTCTGCAACCATAAATTTAGAGACTACCCATCTGGGAATTCCACAAAAAATATATATATAAAGTGCGAGAAAATGATAGATGAGTGGAAGATAATTTCCCCAGCATGTAGAGAACTGAAAACTGACCTCAAGATCTATGGAGATAACGGTGAAAAATGCACTTTGTCTCAGACAGCCCTGCATTTCAGTGGATTTACGATGACCCCGTTAACAAATTAGATCGAATAAAAACAACATCATAGTAATTATCTGATCTGTTTGGTTGCTGAGTAAGTCTCAGACAAAAAAGAAGACAAAGAAACAAAGGAACCCAACGGGAAACCGAACAGACCAAACAGACCATGACGATTATACAATCAGCAGGTGAGATATTTGAAGGAGAAGCGTTCATTACATAGTGTGCCGGCAGCCGAGCAGCAGCAGAAACTCAAAAAAGTGAACAACTTTGGCCTCAAATTTTCTCCAGAATAATTGAAAAAATAAATATACAAGAGTGATGATGGTAATGAGATATGGGTTGTGTGTTGGTTTTTGTCTTTGAAACGTCAAGAGATCAAAAATCGGCGCTTTTCCTTGGTATCTTCACAGAAACTTCTGTGAGTCTCTCTCTTCCTCTCTCAGAGCCTCTGTTTTTCTTTTGCTTTTTCACCCCACTTTGATTTGTTTATGTTACACTCCTCCAATCACCAATCTCTATCCTCTATGTCACACACTTACCGCTATACATGTCGAAAATGATTTTGACCGTCGGATGTCAAATGGTCATATGCGTTTCCCTCCAACTGCCTGACCTTTTAACCCCCTTGTCAGTGTCGTCACCCTAAGGAAAGAAAAGTACTTAGGTGTAATGCGTTACAGCCACTGTGACATTGATCTCACTATTTATATAGTAACATGTAATATATCACTTCGTGTGCTAGTTATATTAAAAAATCTCTCTAGGATGTGAGGATCCTACAAAGTGGATTCGGAGATAATCTTCTTTCCTTGCAAAGGTTTATGAGAGTTGTACTATCTCTTGCTTATTAATAAGGATACTGTTCACTTTTAACAAAAATACATTTTTACCCTTCTTTTTGGTACTATTTACTATACATTAATTTTTCATTTTTCATTAAAATTATTTTTTTTTTAATTTTTTGTTAGTTTTTCTTATTAATAAAGCATTATGTAAAGAAAAATACGGTATTTCCCTTTTACAAAAGAAAAGTAAATAATACGAGTTTTGAACTATTAATTTGATTTTGAGCCCAAGAGACTTTTGGGTCGTGCACAATTTTTCATTAAGAGAAATTTTATTTAGACCAATTTATTATTTTTCTACACCCAACTTATTATTTTTTATTTTGAAATTTTGATTGTGCCCAACTTTACACCAAAAATGAAAACGAACAAAAAATAAAAATAAAATTCGAGCATTAGAAAACTCTGATCACCCTATCTCTCCAAATCCCAACAACTCTCAATTTCTACCCTTCCCCAACCCTCCACTGCCACATTCCTCAACCCCCACTCTCAATTCCAACCTTTCTTGTTAGTATGTTGGCTCTATTACCGCTCAAGCATGCAACAACTACAAGTATTCTTTCTGGGTGATGGGGGTTATCTCTGGCCGTTTACCATAACTCTCAACTTTGATTCCAACTAAGCTTTAGATACGCCAAATGGGTGAATCATGTATTGGTGCAACATAAAGAGCTGAACGTAGAACGACTCAATGCTTGCTTCTTTCTAGGTTTTTGCAATGGAAATTCCATTGATAGCTGGATTCAGTTTGCATTTAAGAGAGTTCGAACACTTGAGTTGGAGTTTTTAGCTGACGGTTTTGCTTCCAATGATATGCATTTGCTCACAAGCTATTATGTATTAGTACCAGTGCAATAAAGGGTCTACGTTGGAGCAGTTCTTGCATTATGCTGCAAGGAAGAACTTGATGAGTTTTGACAATCCAAGTCCACACTCTTGTAGACACACTCCTAGTTTCAAGTCCCTCAAAGTTCTTCATTTGCAACAAATTAAAGTGAGTGATAATTGTTGGGCACTTTCAAAATTTCAAGACAAAAAAAGATAAATTTGATGTAAAAAGAAGATAAATGGGTCTGAATAAAATTTCCCTTCCATTAATTCTATCTCATGCAATTCGCATGACCAACTTTTCTAGGCATATGCATCATTAAAATGCTACAATCACAAAAAAAAAAAGAATAATAAATACTTGAAATTTTGATAATTGTTGTGATAAAAAAATTAAAGAGAAAATGAGAATTACACATTTCTTATAAGGATAATGTTATAAAGACAAAATTTATAAATAAAATTTACAAACTAAATTATTTGTCACTAATATGAATGAGCACGTTTATCAATGCTTAAGTAGTAACTCAATCATCAACTTCGATGTCATTTAATTTACAAAATTTTGTCTACAAATTTAATCGTCATAACATTACCCTTTCCACAAATTCAATTAGATTGACGAAAAAGAAGTTGATTAGGTATTTAAGCGCTGGGCTTATGTTTTGGGTTGTTTCCTTTTTTATTTATTTATATATTTTTTTTATAGAAAAACTAACGAAAAGTCTAAAAAAAACATTACTTATAATGAAAAGTCATTTTTCAAGATATGGTGAATAGTAATAGGAAAAGGTAAAAATGTGGTTTTTCGTTAAAAGTAAACGATATTGGGAGTGTTTCGTTAAAATTCTTTTTTTTTTTGGACTAGGACTCTCAAATCTAGGGTTCCTTCTTTAATTTGTTGGTAATTTCTTTTGAGTAATGCTATTCATACCATGTTTTTGTACTACATTTTCATACCACTTTAGGTAGCATTTGATGTGGACAAATATATCATTTGAAAAATTTGTAAAACCTATTGATGACTGTCTACATTAAATGCCACCTAAAGAGATATAAAAATGTGGTAGGAATAGCATTACTCATTTCTTTCAGATTTAGGGTTTTTATTTAAGAAGCACCCATCACTCTATTGCAAAATTCTCCACACTGCCACACTTGTCTACAAAGTACAAAAGTGTCTGTAAGTAGTGGGGGCATGGCAAAGCGGAAGATAGAAGACAATTCTACAAGTACAACGGAGCTGAACTTATCGAACAACAACAGAAAACAAGTTCATCATGCTCATCAACCGAATACGATGAAGTCCCGCCCAATAATATTCATTCTGCAAAACACTTCTCTCACAAAGGATTTCGTCCATAAGGTACACACTTCCAAAAACAAAAAAAAAAGATAAAGATTTCTTTAATTTGATATGCACATGCTTGAAAGAAGTTACCCTTAATTCAACTTAGACTTAATATTTACCGTTTCTTATGTTTCGGAGGTAGAAGATTCTAGATTTAACGTTTCTTATGTTTCACAGGTGGAAGATTCTGGAATTGGATGACGACCGTGACTTTCTCCTCAAGCAGAACAAGATGATTTTAGGCCTGCAATAGTTCACCAGGTTTGTGATTTGTTGGTGTGTGTGTATAAGAAATTAATTATATTCTTAGAAATCATAGCTCTTAGTTTCAACCTAGCTCCAACAATATATTAACACGAAAGATTAATCCCAACTAAGTTATAACTCAAACAGTAAATTCAGGTTTTGGATTGAGATTAACATACAGCTTGCTACCAAAATTTTTATGTTTTTATTTTTTAGGAAATAGAAGTCTTAGCATTGGATCATATGCAGTCTTACTAAGATCTTGTGTGTATTAATTCATGCTTAGGGAGTTGCTAATGGCAACTACAATCCTCCCTTGTGAAAATTTTAGAGGAGGGAGGAGCGTTGAAAGACCAATTTAGAGCACACTAATAACAGTTCTTTTCTGATATATTCGATCATCATACATTGCCGTCTCTTCAAAGTACTTCTTGACCGATTATGAGGAACTTATTAATTGATTTGTCGTTTGTTTCTTCAGTTTCTCAAGTGGAGTTGCTCACAAAGAAATGTATACGCAGCCAGTGGCGGAGTCAGAAATTCATGCCAGGAGGGGCCTTTAAACTAATAAAAGAAATTAGAAAAAAATTTAGTAATATCATGAAAAATTTGAATCAAACAAGAGTGATGAAGCTTTAAAATTTGTATGAAAAAAATTAGTATTGAGAGATGTCATAGTAAATAGAACCAGTGTTGACATCTAACGCAAAATTGATAATAACGTTATAACTAGCTCAAACTATTATTACGATATTTTTCTTTTAATATTATTGAATCTTCCTCTCAAATATATATACCTTGTTTTATATGAACTAACAAAACAATAAGCTATTATTACGATGTTTTTTAATATTATTGAATTTTCCTCTCGAATATATATATACACCTTGCCTTATATGAACTAACAAAAAAATAATTGATTTAAAAGAAATCAGAATGTTGACAGAATGGTAGTTATATATGGTAATTGGTAAAAAAAATACCAAAAAATAGCTTTCCATCAGTAGGCGTTGAACGCAAAACCTAATGGAACCTTTAAAACTTGATATACCAACACACCACATGCACATTATTGCAAAAATCACTACACAATTCACATAAATTTAATTCCAGGATAGGCCCTGGACTACCCTAGTCTCCATGTGGCTCCGCCCCTGTACGCAGCGAAGATACAAATGAGGTACTTATGCGCGTCTCGAGGAACCTGTAACTCGACATTTACCCGTCAAGTTACTGATTATAATTGGGATATATGTAGGCCTCTCTGATAGTTTAGAGAAGTTGGTTGACATAGATAAGTACGTTAGTTCTGCTGGCGTCAATGATCAGGATCTTGTTTTTGTGGTATACTTAAGAATCTGAATTGCTTATTAGGACTGCAGAACTTGCTGCTTTATTTATTTTAAAATTATGGAATCACCATGACTACTACGTATTTATGCTCGATCAGGTGGGTGTAAGGGCCCATGAAAAATCAGTAAGGAGCACGCAGATGATTTTACATCAGGTAATTCACACTTGCATTAGGTTGTATCTTAAAGTAAATCGCATTTACCTTTTTTTTTGTTCTATGTAGTCTCGCATTCACCAAAAGAAGTGTCTTGTTTAACTTGCTGATGTGCAGTGTCGAATTATCGAATGGGAAGCGAAAGACAGCATAGCATTGATTTGCGAGGCAATGGAGTGGACGATCGGTATCTATCTTAGGTTTATAAATAGTTATACCTTGCAAGCTAAAGCAATTGGCTAGACAGTTTACTTTAGTCTGGAAAGTGCAAATAAGAAACTCAAAAGGATAGGCAAATGGAAATGGTTGGATGGTATGTGCCTCCTAGCTAGTCCCATTCCATTATGAAGATGTGAGTTAAGATCAGTGTGGGCTAGGGTAGTATGATTTTGCCCGTTTGTGCTCAAATTTGAACCACTTTCTCGTAAGTTAAAGTAGTTTAGAATATCACTTTGTCACAAAATAACAAACCCGTTCCATTTCATGTACGATGTCATTCTACAGCTATGCATGTCTTTCCAACACTTCATGCTTCCCAAGTCACATACTCGTATATTAGTGGGTTTTATGATTCTCTAGCCAATATGGCTGCCATATTCATGATTTGTGAATACAATAAATTTTTTTGTTATATTTTTTTTAATGTATAATCATTCATGAAATTTAAACTTAGAATTTCTTTCAACATAGTAATGATTGAGTACTGCTTTTCTTTACTTAGACATAACATGAATAATGAAAGACTAGGAAGATGCATAAAAGAGAGTAACAAAAACCGTCTTATTCTCATTTATTATAGATTGGCCCCAGTTAATTTGTTTGATTCTAAAAACATCCTTTCAGTTTCAAAGCATTAAGCCTAGATTGGCCTTGTGCAAAAGAGTTGGATTTTAGCTAGCACCTATGGAAAAGAATCGTTCGTGATAATATGATCACCATTTTTAATTTGCTGATTTCCTTGGCTCAATATCTTTTGACTCATTCACATCTACTAGAGTTTTCATAATTATATGATCACAATTATGCGGACTCAAAACTTTAATTTACATATTTTAATGTTAATTAGATTGTCTTTACGAAAGAACATGCAAGGATTTGTTAAAATTAAGAACAAAGATTTTCCTCCGATATTCGGTCTTAAATAATTAGATCAAATTTCCATGTTTGATTTGATTCACATTTGGTTCAGTTGAAAACTGTGTAGATACAGAATGAAGCTAATATGGACAACACACCAACCCAGCTGGTAAGTTTAGGTGACCCATCTAGTTTCCAAGTTTCCAAGTTTCCAAGCCAGCTTTCCCATTGCTATTGTCCATTGCAGAGACCACAAGCAGTTCCCATTTCCCTTTCATCTGGATTTTAAGCTAAAGTTTTGAGGAGCGAGATTGTGGAAATCACAACCCAAATTGTAACTTCGAGGACTTTTACCTCCTACCCGATTTATATATGTCCTGTTCATTTCAATAAATATCTTTGTAAAGAGAAATGACTCTTTACATGTAAGTTATGTCATTTCTAAATTTTATATCAAAAACACCTACATGCTTTAAAATACAATTAAAAGTACAGCTACAAAGCCACACTAGTATGTAAATAAAAGCAGCACAAGTGCATATAATAATCCACTGTAGTACTAGTATTGTTAAACAAACATAACATTATCATACAACCAGCTCACCACCTCTCATTTCCTACCAAATCCCACATTACACCCAACAAGAAAACTAGAAAAGCATAATAACATTCACCCAAGGAATGATGAATGATAAACTCAACCACTTATGAGTGAATGAGCTATCAAGTTGGAACTTATATTGTGTTTACTTATCGATATTGGATCCAATTGCTAATATATACATAATAAAAAAGATTGTGATCTCCATGAAACAATTGGTAAGCCTTTACTTGAAAAAACTGACTAGATTGATAAGAAGCGAGCTGTTCCCCCATACAAGTTCGTTCTTTTTCCAACTTCTAACTTTCTTGATTCATGATTTCATCGATTAAGTAGGAGATCATGAGGCAAAACATTAGGAGTTAAAATTGGCAAAACATTAAGAGTTCAAATTCTTTTAGAAGACAGCAAACGTGGGGGGACCATGAGGCAAGGTGACAGTTGTATGACAACAATGCCAAGGCCACCCTGTCAAGTGTCAACTTCATCAGATTTGGATCCTCTCCTAAGCAGGAGATCAGGATCTTAGAGATCAAATAACATGGGTCGTTGAATTTTGATCCAACGGCTACAATTGTTATAATTTTAGAGGAGCCTCTTATTTGTAGCCGTTGGATCCAACGGCCCATGTTGTTTGATCCCGAAAATCCTGATCTCCTGCTTAGGTGAGGATCCAATTCCAACTTCATCAACCCCCCCAACGTTCACTTTGGGAATTTTGGCCGTTCAGCAGCCTTTCAAAATTGAAAAATTTATTCTTTCTCTCTCTAGTCTCTCTCTTTCTCTCTCCTCTCTCCGAGGATATATAGCCTACAACCCATAACCATTGTCCTTACAATTTCCTCTACTGCAATATAAGCAATCAAGTTTCTTTCTTCCTCTGCTTCTTTTTTCTACAGTCCAAATTAATTACTTAGCAATCAAGAAATGGAGGCAATGAAGATGAACCTTTTTGTTGCTTTGTTGGTGGTTATGATGGTGGCCTTCTCAGGCATTCAACAAGTAGCAGCTGAATCTCCAGCTCCAAGCCCAACATCTGATGCCTTCACATTTGCCCCAACTTTCTTTGCTTCTCTGGCGGCTTTGGCTTTTGGCTTATTCTTCTAAGCATGATTCTTTTGGGGGGAATTTCAGGTCTTAATTTAATTATGTATTGTTGATGGAGTTGTATGTGTGTGGATGATCTTTTCGTTGGTGGATTTGTATTATATGATGTATAATTAAGGTTATAATTTTTTTTTTAGTGGGAATGTGAGGATGGTTCAATTTTAGGCTAATAAAAGGGATCAAGGGTAGGCATTTGATGTCCTTGTATTTTCTCTATCATTTGTATCAGTGATTCATTTGTACTAATAATTTTCATTCTTCTATTTTCTTGTGGTTTTTCAGATTAATGTCTCATCACTGGATTTAATCTAGGAATTCGTATGATTATGAAACTTTTCTATACTTAAGAAATAACATATGTGATTTGATAAAAAAAAAATATGTGAGTTATATGGCCCATTGATTTGGACAGTGTGTCTTTTGCTTGAGTTATTAGATTTTCCTTCTTGTAATTTAGAACATCGCATTTTGAAAGCAAAAAAATGAAAGAGAAAAACAAAGAAAATTAGAAAGAGTGGACATTGTAAGTTTGTTGGCAATTGTGGTGAGAAGAGAAGGGTTATGATGAGCAGTAGCTAGCTAAGATTGGCATGTTCTACTCCAATGGAGTTGTGTGAATTGGGCATGGGTTTGTGGTGCCTCTGCAATAATGCTTAAGGCCATTGCATATTCTGAGTGATGAAGATGCAAGAGGAGAATAAAAGTTTACATGCAACTAGGACATCGAAGTGGCGGTATTACAAGTTTATTATGCATAGTAGTGTGTGATTCATTTGAGATATTATCAACAATTTATTGTTATGACATCCTAATTACATGGAAGTCCTCCACGAGGAGGTTTACCAAAAAAATCAAAACCAAGTGCTTTGATCCATGCAAGTTTGTGGCTTGTGAGTTTCTGTGCTGTTTGAGCGTAGGAGGACGAAGGGATATTCCGAACAGCCAAGGATTGTATTTACTTGGCGGTGGTCCAAATGAAATTCTTCATTGTGTGGGTCATATCCATACAATGCCAGAGAATGAATGAAATGACTTGATGCCTAAAGTATCCTATAGTTTTACATGAATTTTCGTATAAATATAATGCAAAACAGAGGGTATTATGGATGAGGGAGTCAAAAACTTGATCTCCAAAAACTATTTAGGAAATTTGCAACAACTTACATACATCGGGTTGTATATCTTGTCTTTCTTATCACGTGACATAAACGGATGGACAACTAAATTTTTCACCACAAATTAACCCAGACCTAGACACACACCATCATTCATCTTCAATCAGTTCACATGGATTGAAAAAAATGGCTTCTTTCTGTTCAACAACTTGACATGGAATGGAAAAAATCAAGTAACGCAGAAAAGAAAATTGTTTAGGGTTTAAAAAAACCAAAAACAGCAATGATGTGAACCTGTGAACAAACATCACATGTTTTGTGAGTTCTAAGAAAGGATGGTAGGGCCATATATATAATATCAAAATAGCTTTTTTCTAAAGGCAATAATTAAGAACTTCAAAAATTAGAACTCTGCAATAATTAAGTTTCTTAAATTTCTTGTACGACATTCAAGAGATCTTTTGTCCAGAAAAAAAATTTGTTCTGGTTGTCAGAAATATGTTAGGAACACTGCTGGCATATTACAAGACTGAAGAATGGGAGCAAAACTACGAAGGAAAGAACTCACGTATAGATGTTTACGGGTTTCCAGCTTCAAAATATAAGAAAAATACTTATCAACTCAATAAAACGGAAAAGTGCTTCCAGATAACTTGTCGCATTTATCTTACCGCCCACGTAAAATATTTTGCGTTAATAATCGCATTTTTTTTATAAAATAAAAAAAAAACTACAATGAATAGTGCATGAATTTTAACTCGCTTTTGTCAAAGACTACAAATATCATCATAAATGTATTTTCGTGGAAGTTTCACCGCACCATAAGATTCTTTAAATTCATGCACGACATTTCAGAGACATTGTGAGCCCTGCTATAGTCGGAAAATTACTTGCTTTCACATTTACCACACCGTTGGGTTTTGAAAATTTATGTAATTTTTTTTTTTTTTTTTGATATTCTTGTGGATGGAGTCTTGTTTTGGCAATGTTTTGAGCCCCTCTGTTGTTTTTGCCCACCTCTTTTTAAGTTTTTGGTTTAAATACTCTATTAAAAATACATTTGTGCCTTTATAAACGGTAAAACCGTTTTCATTTGCCTTATAAAGTTACACTTACTCATGGGGGAAAGTATAATACAAAATAAAAAAAAACTTCCATTTTTCGCAAAAAAAAAACGTGGGCTAACCATTATGGTTTCTAAGCGATTTTTCAAACTTGTGCATAAATCGTCGTAAAATCTACTTGCTTTCATCTTCACCTCACCGTTGGGTTTTAAAAATTCATGTAAGATTTTTTGTTGATATCATTGTGGATGGATTCCTGTTTTGTCAATGTTTTGGGCCCAACTATAGTTTTTGTCTACTTATTTTTTAGTTTTCAGCATAAATATTTTATTAAAAATACATTTGGGACTCAATAAATGGTAAAACCACTTTCAATTACCTTATAAAGTTACCCTTAATCATGACGGAAAATATTTTACAAAAATAATTTTTTTTGCATTTTTCTCAAAAACTATGGGTTAACCATCACAGTTTCTAGGCGATTTTGCAAATTTGTACAGAAATCGTCGTAAAATCTATGACCTTTCACTTTCATTGCACCGTTGCATTTTGAAAATTCATGTAAGACTTTTTGTTAATATTCTTATGGATAAATGTAAAACCGCTTTCATTGGCCTTATAAAGCTACTCTTAATCTTGTGGCAAAATATTATGAAAAGAAAAAAAAATTACATTTTTCTCACAAAAAAAAAACATGGGTGTTAATCACGGTTTCTAGGCGATTTGCAAATTTGTACAAAAATCATCGTGAAATTATTTTATTCAACTTTCACTGCACCTTTGGGTTTTGAAAAGTCATGTAAGCACCGTATGTAAGACTTATTGTTGATATTCTTGTGGATAAAGTCCCGTCTCGGCAATGTTTTTGGCCACAATACTGTTTTTGTCCCCTTATTTTCAAGTTTTTGGCATAAATACTTTATTAAAAATACATTTGTGCCTCAATAAATGGTAAAACCATTTTCATTTGCCTTATAAAGTTAATCTTAAACATGAGGGATAATATTATAAAAAAATAATTTTTTTTCATTTTTCTCAAAAAAAAAGTGGGGTAACCATCACGATTTCTCAGCGATTTTTCAACTTTGTATATTATTCATCATAAAATCTACTTGCTTTCATCTTCACTGCACCGTTTGTCACATCCCGGCCCGGGGCGGACCACTTCCCGGGCCCGCTCCACCACCGTAGCACGATATTGTCTGCTTTGGGCCCCGACCACGCCCTCATGGTTTTGTTTCTGGGAACTCACGAGCAACTTCCCAGTGGGTCACCCATCATGGGAGTGCTCTAGCCCCCTTATCGCTTAACTTCGGAGTTCCGATGGAACCCAAAGCCAGTGAGCTCCCAAAAGGCCTCGTGCTAGGTAGGGATGGGAATATACATTTAAGGATCACTCCCCTGGGCGATGTGGGATGTCACAATCCACGCCCCTTAGGGGCCTGACGTCCTCGTCGGCACACCACGGCCAGGGTTAGGCTCTGATACCAATTGGCACATCCCGGCCCGGGGCGGACCACTTCCCGGGCCCGCTACACCACCGTAGCACGATATTGTCCGCTTTGGGCCCCGACCACGCCCTCACGATTTTGTTTCTGGGAACTCACGAGCAACTTCCCAATGGGTCACCCATCATGGGAGTGCTCTAGCCCCCCTCTCGCTTAACTTCGGAGTTCCGATGGAACCCGAAGCTAGTGAGCTCCCAAAAAGCCTCGTGCTAGGTAGGGATGAGAATATACATTTAAGGATCACTCCCCTGGGCGATGTGGGATGTCACACCGTTGGTTTTTCAAAATTCCTGTAATTCTTTTTATTGATATCCTTGTGGATGGAGTCCCGTTTTGGCAATGTTTTGCGCTCCACTACAGTTTGTCCAGTTATTTATAAATGTTTGGCTTAAATACTCTATTTAAAATACATTTGTGGTCGATGAATGGTAAAACCATTTTCATTTGCCTTATAAAGTTAATCTTTAAACATGGGGATAATATTATACAAAAATAAATATTCTTCATTTTTCTCATTAAAAAAACGTGGGCTAACAGTTTCTCAGCAATTTTTCAAATTTGTACATTAATCGTCATAAAAGCTACTTTCTTTCATCTTCACTGCACCGTTGGTTTTTGAAAATTCTTGTAAGTCTTTTTGTTGATATTCTTGTGGATAGAGTCCCATTTTAGTAATGTTTTGCACCCCACTACATTTGTCCATTTATTTATAAGTTTTTGGCTTAAATACTCTACTTAAAATTGTCACATCCCAACCCGGGGCGGACCACTTCCCAGGCCCATTCCACCACCGTAGCACGATATTGTCCTCTTTGGGCCCCGACCACGCCCTCACGGTTTTGTTTCTGAGAACTCACGAGCAACTTCCCAGTGGGTCACCAATCATGGGAGTGCTCTAGCCTCCTTCTCGCTTAACTTCGGAGTTCCAACGGAACCCGAAGCCAGTGAGCTCCCAAAAGGCCTCGTGCTAGGTAAGGATGAGAATATACATTTAAGGATCGCTCCCCTGAGCAATGTGGGATGTCACAAAAATACATTTATGGCTCGATAAATGGTAAAATCGCTTTCATTTGTCATATAAAGTTACTCTTAATAATGAGAAGAAATATTATGCAAAAATAAAAAAAAAAATTCATTTTTCTCATAATAAAAGGTGGGCTAACCATCACAATTTTTAGGAGATTTTGCAAATTTGTACAAAAATTGTCATAAAATATACTTGCTTTCACCTTCACCACACTATTGGGTTTTGAAACTTCATGCAAGATTTTTCATTGTTCTTCCAGATGGAGTTCAATTTCAGTAATGTTTTGGGCCCCACTTTTTGTCCACTTATTTTTGAGTTTTCGGCCTAAATACTCTATTAAAAATATATTTGGGGCCCGATAAAGGTAAAATTGCTTTCGTTTGCGTTATAAAGGTACACTTAATCACGAAGAGAAATATTAAGCAAAACACTTTGCATTTTTCTAAAAGAGAAAGTGGGCTAACTAACCATCACCGTTTCTAGGTGATTTTGTAATTTTGTACAAAAATCATCGTAGAATCTAATTGCTTTCACCTTTACCCCGCCGTTGGGTTTTGAAAATTCATGCAAGACTTATTGTTGATATTCTTGTGGATGGAGTCTCGTTTGGCAATGTGTTGGATGCCGCTATAGTTTCTGTGACAACCCGTCCCGATATATATATTAATTAAGTAATGAGTTGACGGAATTACCCCTTCGGGGTCATGTACGTATGCATGTGTTTTGTGTGAGGACCAATGGATGGTGGCCCTCAATAATTGGAACCAATAAGATATTTTTATCCTTACATTTAGGATGGTTTTGGTCCACACAACCTCTCACACTCACCTCTCCCCATCAATCTTTCTCCATCTCGTGTCCCTCTTAGTCAGACTCTCTCTTTTTCTCTCTCACTCTCGACATTCTCTATTTCTGGCCATTATTGTACGGACGAGCCTCAAACCCATCAAACCTTCACAGATCGAACGAACCAATACCACCATTCGACTCCGGGAGACCATACGAACACAGTGGTGTCATTTTCAGGTAAGAACTAACTCGTTTTCACGTCGAAATCACAAGCACCGATCTTGGCACTGTTCATGAACTTTTTGTTGGTTGATTTTTAGGACAATCTAAGCCCACATGGAGCTTTGTTAGGACCTCCAGAGGCTCGGAGACGTTCGTTGGAAGTGTTTAGACGTCAGGATCGTGTGGTACAACAGTGGCCAGTTTTGGAGATTTTCCCTGACGAGATTTAAGGCCTTTTTCGAGGTTTTTGAAGGTATAAACTTGTTCTACTCTTAATTTAGAGCACGTAGGAAGAAAAATGGGTCAAAATGGTTGAAAAATGAGTGAGATAGGACAATTTGAAAAATCCCCAGAAACCGGCGAACAATCACCGGCGACTCGCCGAAGAAGACGACGACATATTTCGTCAGTTTTGACGGAATATGCTAACGGCGTTAGTTGACGCCGTTAAGAGTTGACGGAATACTCCCAGTATATACCTGCCGGCGTTAACCGACGCCGTCAGTGTGCATGCCAAGTGGCTGCGCGTGGCCGGCGCGTAGGTCCGTGCCGTCGCCGGCGCCGGCGCGTGGAGGTCGAAAAAATTATTCTAAAAATTTATGGGTGTTTGTGATGTCGAGTAGGTCACGTTGGTATATTCAAATGCCAAAATTGAGCTATGTATGAGAAGTTATTTCCGTAGTTGCGTATATGTGCTTAAATAACGTATTTTTAGTAATTTCTCATATAGGTGAGACGTATTCCGAGGATGAGCGTAGTCAGGCTAGACGTGGGGGCTACGACCCGGCGACTTATCAGTGAGTGGGCAGCTATTTTTTCGTATAACCTATATATATATATATATAATGATTTTCCTAGAATCAGCTTTTAAATGAAAATTACGTTTTTATCACCATGCATATAACTTAATATTGATGCATGAGTATTCATATATACATTTCATGCATATGTTGGTGCCGAGGACGCCAGGTAAGTACCAGGTAGGTACATGCAAAGTTGAGAAAGAACAGACGATATATGATGAGATATGATGTGATATGTTAGCTCATAAACCTGCACATATTGTTAGTGCTCACGCCCAGAGTTAGGGGCACAGTCTTTCACGTGTCGTTCACCTCCCGCACCGTATACTCGCCTTGGATCCAAGTTAGGTGCACAGTCTTGTCATATAGACCACCTTTGAGTGGGTTCGACATGTAGGTGACCCGCGTTCCTTCGCACAGTCTTCACGTGATTGTAACACTAGAGCATTTTTATATTGATACAGTGATATGATGAGGACCTCACGAGAATATTGATGTATGTGCAGTGTATATATATGATGAGATTGAGATGTTATGAGCTATATGTACAGTCGAGGGCTGAGTTGATATCTAGTATCGATATAGTTATTGAAATGCATCGTATGACATGACATATGAGATTCAGATTGGCATTGAAACGCATTGCATGGCATATTATGAGATACATTGAAAATGTTTTATGCTGAGAAATGTTGTGATATATGACACGCCCCGACCCCGATATTCCTCGAATATCAGGATTTGGAGAGGCGTAACTATTTGTGCGTACCTAGTGGACACTATGCCGCCTGGGGCGAGGATCTGGTGTTGGCATTTAGGTCGGGAGAAATAATCCCTAGTGAAGGGCTGAGGGACACGGAGACAGGCATTGGGCCGGGAGTATTATCATTCAGTGATCCTACTAGCAGTACACCGCGTTTATGAGACGATTTGTGAGACGATTAATGCTTTGGTTTGACGCGATGTTTTTCCGCGATATATCTTTTGAGATGTTTATGGCATGCTAAGGTTTTTAGTAAAACTATCATTTATTATACTAGTAGTTTTCATTATATAACTGTGGGGGTTAGTATGTTCATAACTATTTTCGTATTATATATGTATATAACTTTGGTTCACTCACCCTTGTTTTGCGCCCCCATTCAGGTTTCGAATCGAGGCATACAATCCCGGCGTTAAGGCACTTCCGCATCGGCGCCATCAAGTCCTCTCGAAGTAGGACCCACCCCTGTATTCATTCAATTGTATCCAAATTCTTTTAGTGATTAGGTTTAGCTGTATGCTCTGAACACGTTCCTAAATTGTTAACTCATTGGTTCTAAATTATAATAACTCATTTTTACTTCTAAATTTTAGTCCTTGTATCAATTAATGGCTTTCGTCACCCTTGGGTGTCGGCCAGCACGTGCCTATCCTGATATTCGAGGAATATCAGGGTCGGGGCGTATCAATATATATGTACGTATTATTTTCTGGGAAACTATACAGGTTTTACAATGAAGGGCTATACTTTTGAGAAAAGAATAATTTTGAAAAGATTTGTTTTGCTAACCCACTCAATTTTGTTTTTCGCCCCTCCAGGTTCTAGATAGCTTGAGTACCCGAGTTGGCTAGCGAGGACCTTTCGGCAGTTCTGACAGACTTGCTATTATGTAGGACATCCGTTGGTGTATTTGAACTTATTTATTCATACTTGACTGCACTTTGACTTAGTACGCTCTGGTTATGTATAAGTATGATATTATCACTCTAGCACAATATCTTATCTAGGTTGCTAGTAGTTTGATTTTAATTAGTTCGTACTTCGTTAATGATTTCGCTTCCGCACTGTGCACTTGGCTTCGTCACACTCACGTGACGGCCAACACGCCCTACTTTCGGGTACGGGTGTGTCAGTTTCTGTCCACTTATTTTTAAGTTTTGACTTATAAAAAAATTCATTTACGGCTCAATAAATAGTAAAAATGCTTTCACTTTACTTATAAAGTTACTCTTAATAATGGAGGAAATATTTTGAAAAAAATAAAAAAAATTATTTTTCTAAAAAAAAAAAACATGGCTAACTATCACAATTTCTAGGCAATTTTGCAAAAAAATCATCATAAAATCAACTTGCTTTCACCTTTATCGCACCGTTTGGTTTTGAAAATTCATATAAGACTTTTGTTGATATTATTGTGGATGGAATCTCGTTTTGGCAATGTTTTTGGCTCCACTCATTTTTTGTCCACTTATTTTGAAGTTTTTGGCTTAAATATTCTAACTAAAATAAATTTGCAGCTCAATAAATGGTAAAACCGCTTTCAATTGCTTTATAAAGTTACTCTTAATCACGATGAAAAATATTTTGCAAAAATAAAAAATTTGTATTTTTCTCATAAAAACATGAGCTAACCATCACGATTTTAAGCGATTTTGTAAATTTGTAAATAAATCATCAAAAAATCTATTTGCTTTTATCTCTAATGTGCCGTTGCGTTTTGAAAATTCATGTAAGACTTTTCATGGATATTCTTTCTAATTGAGTCTCGTTTCAGCAATGTTTTTGGACCCCACTTTTTATCCACTTATTTTTAAGTTTTTGTATTAAATACGCTATTAAAAATACATTTGCTGCTTGATAAGTTGTAAAACCGTTTTTATTTGCCTTATAAAGTTACTCTTAATCATGGGAGTAAAATATTATGCAGAATTAAAAACGATTTCTGTAACAACCCATCCTGGAAAATTCATATCATTAATGTGAAGTTACTATTATGCCTTTGAACGTTGGGTGTGCATTTGTGTTTTAAACTAAAGTTTTGGTCCAATTATACAATTTTCCTAAGTTCTTGGACCCAATGAGAAGTTATTTCCAAAGTTCCGTTTATGTGCTTAAATGACGTTATTTCAGTTAATTCTCATATAGGCGAGACATATTCGGAGGACGAGCGTAGCCAGATTAGGCGTGGGGGTTACGACCCGGCTACATACCAGTGAGTGGGCTTTCGTTTTTCGTATATACCTATATATTGCTATTTTCCTAGAAAATGAAACTGAATGTTTATACGATTTGAAATGCCATGCAAAATATCTATTTAGTTTATTTATGCATTAGTGATTGCATATAATTATGATGGTGCTGCGGACGCACAGGTAAGTGTCAGGTGAGTTTATTTATTGGTTATTATGAGAATGAAATGATGTGATGTGAATGATGAGATGTGTTGAGAGCTCATACACCTGCACCTTGATATTAGTGCTCCCGCCCAGAGTTAGTGCACGGTCTTTCACGTGATGTTCACCTTCCGCACTGCATGCTCACCTTAGATCCAAGTTAGGTGCACAGTCATGTCGTATAAACCACTATAAGTGGGTTTGACTCGTAGGTGACCCGCGATTATTCGCACAGTCTTCACGTGACTGTAGCACTAGAACATATTTATTCTATATACAGTGATGTCATGTAGACCACTAGAGGTGGTATTGATTTGTGTGCAGGATATATACATGATATGATGAGTTTGATTATGAGTTATATATGCAATCGAGGGCTGAATTGATTATTGAGAAAGATTATGAGCTATATATACAGCCGAGAGCTGAGTTGATTACCTGGCATTTAATCACATCCACATAGTTATGATTTGGCGTTCAGTTGTGATACTTTGGCATGACATACATACATATTTTCCAGCATGATTTCGAGATTTATATATATGAGTATATACTTTATTTCTGGGAAATTATATAGGTTTTACGGTGAGGGGTTATAACTTTTGAAAAAAGAATAGTTTTGAAAAGATTTGTTTTTGCCCACTCACGCTTTTGTTTTTTGCCCCTCCAGGTTCTAGGTAGCTAGTTTTCGTTGGTGGCATACGAGGATCTCATCGGACGTTCTGACAGAATTTACTTATGTAGGACACCCTTTGGTGTTATTCGAACTTATTATTATTTCCTGCTTGACTGCATTTGACTTAGTATGCTCTGGTTTTGTATAAGCACTCTTAATTCTCGCTCTAGCACACTATCTTAATTAGGATTGCTAGTGGCTTGGCTTTAATTGGTTTGTATCCTTCTTATTAATCTTGCTTCTGCATTGTGCACATGGTTACGTCACGCTCACGTGACGACCAGCACGCCCATTTTCGGGTCGGGGTGTGTCAATTTCTAGGCAATTTTGCAAAATTGTAAATAAATCATCGTAAAATCTACTTGCTTTCACCTTCACCGCACAGTTGGATTTTGAAAATTCATGCAAGACTTTTTGTTGATGTTCTTGTGAATACACTGTTGTTTCGACAATATTTTGAGCCCCACTACTATTTTTGTCCACTTATTTTTAAGTTTTTGGCTTAAATACTCTACTTAAAATACATTTGTGCCTCGATAAATGGTAAAACAGTTTTCATTTGCCTTATAAAGTTACTCGTACTCATGGAGAAAAATATATACAAAAATGAAGTATTTTTCGCAAACAAAAAAAAACATAGGCACCATCGCGATTTTGTAAATTTGTACAAAAATCGTCCTAAAATCTACTTGCTATCACTTACTGCACTGTTGGATTTTGAAAATTCATGTAAGAGTTTTTGTTGATATTCTTGTGGATGGAGTTTCATTTCAGCAATGTTTTGGTCCCCATACAGTTTGTGTCCACTTACTTAATACTCTATTAAAAATACATTTGTGACTCAATAAATGGTAAAACTGCTTTCAATTGCCTCATAAAGTTTGACACACCCCGACTAGAGTCGAGGCATGCTGGCAGTCACTTGAGAGTGATGTAGTCAAGTGCGCAACAGAAGTGATAGTAATGAGAAAATGTGAATAAATAAAAACTAAAACTAAATTTATTTAAACTAGATATAAGATATAAGTGTGTGTAAGTGGTCGAGTCTACGATACACACATCTCAGAGCATAGGTAACGCAAGTGCAGTCGAACTGACTCAGTACTAATTATACAAATAAAGAGAAAGATCCCTACATTTATTTAGTAGAATGTCAGAACCGTCGAAGAGTCCTCGTAAGCGACAGAGAAGTACAGCTACCTAGGACCTAGAAGGGCGCAAAACAGAAATGTGAGTGGGCAAAAATAAAGCATTTGAAAACATATTTATCTTTCTGAACATAATAACCCATCTTCGTAAAACCCGTATAGTGACTTGTACAACTGGACCTATAACTCATCAATCTATGCTAGTACACGAGTCGGAGTCACTTAATGTGACCTATACGACAGGGCTGGGTGTAAATGTACGCTCAAGTGCTACGATCACGTGAAGGCTGTGCAATAAATCGCGGGTCACCTACGAGTCGGAGTCACCTAGTGTGACCTGTACGACAGGGCTGGCACTAGACTTGGATCCAAGGTAAGCGTGTGGTGCGGGAGGTGAACATCATGTGAAGGACTGTGCCCTGGCCCAGGGCGGGAGCACTATGATTAGCTCTATATGCATTTATACATACAAATATAATGCAACCAACGCAAACACATAATCCTCACCTGAAGCTTACCTGAGCCTCCGCAACATCATTCAATATAATTCACAATTTATAATAATGCAATATTTAAAATGCAACTCATTTAAGACATGGCATTCAAAGCACAATTCACTTTAAAAATGTTTCTGGAAACCGTAAAACATATATATAACAAATGCCTACTCACTGATAAGTAGTAGGATCGTAGCCCCCTAGCCTATCGGGGTACGTCTTACCTATATGCAACACAACTATTTTTACATTAATTAAATAGCACATATACGAAATCTAGGAATAACTTCTCGTAGCTTGCTCAAATGGAAGGTTTAAATATACAAACGTGATCTACTCAACAATACGAACCCACACAATTTTTTAGAAAAAGTTTTGGACACCGGAATCCTCGCCACGCGCCGGCCAAGGCACGGCCACACGCGTAGCCATGCGTAGGCACGTGCTTGGCACACCGGACAGAAACCCTAATGGCCGTTAGGAATATTCTGTCTAAATAGGTGGAATATTCCGTTAAATGGTAACAGCGTTACCTAACGCCATTAGGATATTCCGTTAAAGGGTTTAAGATGATCGAATTATGAAATTCTAACCAGAGTTAAAATCGGAAAGCGTGGCTTTGCGCTAAGTTAAGATTCGAGTAGACTTATCATCATTCTAATGTTTCATTGGATAAGTTTAAGACTGGTCCAAATTTAAGTTAGTTGTTCATAGAGGTCATACGAGAAGTCACTCAGTACTACAAGTCTAGTGGTATTTTTTGAAATATCTTAAATTTGAATCTCATGAATGAAAAATACGAGGAGCCACTCAGTACTACGGTCTAATGATATTTCTCTTCACTTTGAAGGTCTTAAATTCAAATATCGTGAATAGCAAATTTGATACCAAATTAAATTGCCTATTACATGCATTATTCGAACTCTCCCTCCTTTTAGTATAAAAATGTTGATTTACTAAAAACAAGGGTCATACGTGGTGAAATAAAAAATTTCTATAAATAACAAGTAATTGTTGTAGGCCTATTTGATTGAGCGATCTAGGGTTAGAGAGAGGGAGGCCGGCCACTTTAGAGAGAAGGGAGAGAGATTTAATTGTTGGGTGTGTATTTTATTCACCCCATTGTGCCTCTATTTATAGTGATAGAAAAGGTAAAACCTTTCCTATAAGGATTACAACATTTAATAGGTAATATACTCCTAATAGGACTATAAGATACATTCCTATATCTCATAGGATTTACACAATCACATTCCTATTCTAATTAAGACTACAACACTCCCCCTTGAATGTGTAAATACTCAAAGCACCATCGCATCAGGTCTTCAGCAGATAAGGTTGAATAGTTGATGAAGTCGTCGGCACAACGGGTATTCGCGAGTCTCAAATTTATGTTGAAGTATGCATTTGTAAAAACTCACAAAAACCTCGCTATGGTAAAACCCATGATAGGCAAAACCCATAGACTAAGGAGAAAAGTAAGAAAGTATGCATAATGTCTAAAACATTCGTCGAACTGGACAAAGGTAGTGAACTCAACGGAGTATGATCATCCCAGGATGGGTGCCTCGTTAAAACCTAGTTAGGTAGCAAAAACCCAGTGGGAAAAATGCTCCTAATCGTAGGGAAAAAGAGTACATTAAGATCATGTGAGTATACTTCTAGATACTCCCCCTGAGTTAGACATAACTTCTAAATAAGAGAACTACAAGCGATTTAACTCAGATAATTTACGCATACCGATTCCTTGGACGAGCTTCTGGAAAGTAGACTTGGGCAATGACTTGGTGAAGAGATCGGTCAAGTTGTCTTGGGAACGGATTTGCTTGACTTCAATGTTCTGATGCTGCTACTGCTGGTGTGGGTAAAAGAACTTTGGCGCTATGTGCTTGGTGTTGTCTCCCTTGATGTATCCCTTCTTTAACTGCTCGATACATGCGGCATTGTTTTCAAAGATCGTCGTAGGAAGGTCAACGACTGATGTAAGACCACTAGTACTTCGGATATGTTCCATGACTTCTCTCAACCAAAAGCATTCACGCGTTGCTTCATGTAGGGCGAGAATCTCAGCATGGTTCGACGAAGTAGTCACTAGTGTTTGCTTGGTAGACCTCCAAGATATAGCGGTGTCTCCAACGGTAAAGACATA
Source organism: Crataegus laevigata (assembly GCA_963580275.1). Taxonomy (NCBI): domain Eukaryota; kingdom Viridiplantae; phylum Streptophyta; class Magnoliopsida; order Rosales; family Rosaceae; genus Crataegus; species Crataegus laevigata. The sequence continues at coordinate 40,718,732 of OY756943.1, read as the reverse complement.
ACCCGTTTGAGAACGTGCTCTATGTGGGTCAGACAAATATCCAGCATCTGCATAACCAACAAGGCGAGAATCATCCCGAGGACTGTAAAGGGCTGCAAGACTCGGTGATTCGTGGGTATAGAACAAGCCCAAATCTGTTGTACCCTTGAGGTAACGGAAAATGTCTTTAACACCATTCCAGTGTCTGCGTGTGGGCGCATTGCTGTATCTTGCCAAAAGATTAACAGCGAAGGACATGTCGGGTCTAGTGCACTGAGCCAAGTACAATAAAGCCCCAATTGCACTCAGGTAAGGAACTTCGGGTTCCAAAATCTCTTCCTCATCCTCCTTTGGACGGAAGATATCTCGTTTAGCATCTAGAGTCCGAACGACCATTGGTGTACTCAAAGGCTTCGCTTTATCCTTATTAAAACGACACAACACCTTTTGGGTGTAGTTCGATTGATGTACTAAGATTCCATTCGAACAGTGCCCGATCTCCAGGCCGAGACAGTATCGAGTTTTTCCAAGATCCTTCATCTCAAATTCCGATTTCAAGTGTGCAGCAATTCCCTCAAGCTCTGCAGGAGTACCAATGAGGTTCATGTCGTCAACATAAACTGCAACAATTGCAAATCCGGAATGTGACTTCTTTATGAACACGCATGGGCATAGTTCATTGTTCACATAACCCTGACTTGTCAAATATTCACTCAGACGGTTATACCACATCCACCCGGATTGTTTCAATTCGTAGAGTGACCTTCTCAACCTAATTGAGAGAGTGTTCCGTGGTCTATAACTATTTGAGCCAGTCAATGGAAGTCCTTCTGGAAATTTCATATATATTTCCGTATCTAGATCCACATAGAGATACGCGGTTACCACGTCCATAAGCTGCATATTCAGTTTTTCGGAAACTACCAAACTGATTAGGTAGCGGAACGTTATGACGTCCATTATGGGAGAATACGTCTCCTCGTAATCAATTCCAGGGCGTTGAGAGAAGCCTTGCGCTACGAGGCGTGCTTTGTATCGCACTATTTCATTATTCTCATTACGCTTCCTCACGAAAACCCACTTGTAGCCAACGGGCTTCACACGTGGTGGTGTAGGAGCGACGAGTCCAAACACCTTACGTTTCGCGAGCGAATCGAGTTCGACCTGGATTGCTTGTTTCCAGTTTGACCAATCGGTTCTACGTCGGCATTCATCGACGGAACGTGGTTCAATGTCATCGCTAAGCATGATGTCAGTAGCTACTGAATACGAGAATGCGTCGTCGACGATCATCTCATTCCTATTCCAAACCTCATCCAATATTGTGTAATGGACCGAAATCTCACGATTCTCGGGAGGCCGGCATGTTTCATCTGAAGCATCACCGTAATCTAGAATAACCTCATGCGTTGGAACGGATGAGTGAGCGATGGTCGGATTCAAACTAGGGTCACTAGTTGGTGCCATTTTCCTCTTCCGGGGTTGTGAATCCTTTGAACCAGGTGGTCTGCCACGGTTCAGGGTCAGAGCAGATGATTGGCTAGCCGCCAATGTACCGTGCCACGTGGAAGTTGCGGCCTCCCCTCATTCGGGGACGGTCTGGCCTTCCCAGGCGGGTTGTTGACATACACGGGGTACATCTATCCTTACAGGTGTGTTTGCAGCGGGTATATGTGATCTTGTCACTTTAGCTAGATCATTAAAAGCATCTGGCATGCTTTGAGCAATGCTTTGAAGATCTATAATTCGACGCACTTCAGTTTCAGACTGAGCAGTGCGGGGATCTAAATGAGACATAGTGGGAGCATACCACAACAATTCGCGGCGTTCTACGGGAACGTTAGCATGCTTATCTCCCTCTAACGCCGGGAAGACTGTCTCATCAAAGTGACAATCCGCAAAAACGTGCGGTAAAAAGATCTCCTGTCAAGGGTTCTAAGTATCGAACAATTGATGGCGAATCATAACCGACATAGATTCCCATTTTTCTCTGAGGACCTATTTTGGTACGTAGCGGCGGTGTTATTGGCACATAAATGGCGCACCCAAACACCCGTAAATGCGAGACGTCAGGCTCGTATCCAGTGACCAACTGTAACGGTGAATGTGGTTGGGTAGCGGTGGGCCTCAGGCGGACCAACATGGCTGCGTGCAATATTGCATAGCCCCAGGCAGATACCGGCAGTTTGGTTCTCATAACCAAAGTCCGAGCTATCATTTGAAGGCGCTTTATGAAAGCTTCTGCCAGGCCGTTTTGGGTGTGAACATGGGGTACAGGATGTTCCACATCAATCCCTATTGACATGCAATAATCGTCAAAGGTCTGTGACGTAAACTCTCCAGCGTTATCCAATCGAATCGACTTAATCGGATAATCAGGGTGGTGAGCCCTTAGCTTAATAATTTGAGCTAGGAGTTTAGCAAATGCGACGTTGCGTGTGGACAACAAGCAAACATGTGACCATCGTGTCGATGCATCAACCAACACCATAAAATATTTAAATGGTCCGCAAGTTGGTTGGATTGGTCCACAAATGTCCCCTTGAATCCTCTGAAGAAATTTAGGGGGGTTGTGAATAATCTTTGTATATGAGGGTTGGGTATTCAACTTCCCCAAAGAACACGCTTTGCACGGTGGGAGTCCTACATGAGGATGTAACTTGTGCACGTGTGATGATTTGAGGATACGGCGCATCATGTCACGTCCAGGATGTCCCAAACGGTCATGCCAAAGCAACAAAGTGTCCTGGAACACAAGCATAGGGCCGGCCACACTGTGGGCTTCTATGCCCCGAATGGTTGTGATGTACAACCCATTCGGCAGACGTTCCAACTTCTCGTGAATACGCTTCTGGCCATATTCGTATAAAGTGATACAAAGAAATTCAGAACCATGATCTTCAGTGGTTTCAATATGATATTTATTATCTCGAATATCTCTAAAGCTCAGCAACGTTCTTCCGGAACGTGGAGAATAGAGTGCCTCCTTAATGGTCAAAGTAGTACCATTAGACAACATAATACGTGCTTTTCCGTATCCTTCAACCAGGTTGGATGAACCGGCGAGGGTTGTCAAAGGAGATTTCTGGGGTATTAAGTTAGTAAAATAGTGTGTTTCACGCAAGATGGTGTGCGTGGTTGCACTATCTGCCAGACAACTAACTTCCCCACTAGACATACCTAGAAATAAATTGATTGAATTGGTCACATGTATAAATATAAGTCCATTCATTCAATTAAGCAATTCGAGAAAAATAATATCCAGTTAAATAATAATCCATAATTCAAAACAAATCAAAACCAAACAAATTATTCCAAATACTTAGGAAAATTGTTCAAAAGTTTAAACCATAAACCTAGATAAATAGGGGGTAGGGCCGGCCACTCCTAGTGGGTTCGGCCACTAGGGGTAAACACCCTAAAATCATGTCTAATTTATTCGTCCATAGGGGCTGACGCCTCCTGAAAATCCGATATCTCCATGGATGTGGTTGCATCTTCTAGATGATCCACAGCTGCAAAGTTAGACTCACGATGTGAATGATACTTGGCAATAACCTCAGGGGAAGCTCGGCATACGCGTGACCAATGATCCTTTGATCCACAACGATAGCACATGTCCAGTTCAGTAGAAGCAGACTGACCGGGAGCTTTGCCCTTGTTCTTGAAGTTTAGGACCTTAGGGGCGAGTGGTGGACGCTGCTGGGTCGCAATCTTTCCCTTAGGTGCGGCTCTCTGTTGACCTTGGGCCCGTGGTGGAGCTTGCTGCCTATTACCACGACCACGACGATTCTTACGTCGTTTATGGCTGCTAGAATATATGGCATGTGTTTCAGGCACAGCATTCGAGCCAATCGGTCGAGCTTGATGATTTCTCATCAAAAGCTGGTTCTGCTTTTCAGCGAGAAGTAAAACAGAGATTAGATCCGAAAACTTGGTGAATTTCTGTGCCCTATATTGTTACTGCAGGACAATATTGGTGGCATGGAAGGTCGAATAGGTCTTCTCCAGGAGATCTGATTCGGTAAGTTCCACTTTACAGAATTTCAGCAATGAACGGATTCTACAAACTTCAGAGTTGTATTCATTCACAGATTTAAAGTCTTGGAAGCGAAGATGCTGCCAATCGTGTCTTGCTTCAGGCAAGTAGATGTCTTTCTGGTGATCGAAACGGTCAGCCAGAGCAAGCCAGAGGGTGCGTGGGTCCTCCTCAGCGAGGTACTCGGTCTGCAGTGCATCATGGATGTGTCTTCGAATGAAGATCATTGCAGTAGCCTTCTGAGCTTCGTCAATAGTTTTTCCGGTGACGGGTGCCTCGATGGTGGCTCTAATACCCTTTGCAGTTAGATGGAGCTTCACGTCTTGAACCCACTTCAGATAGTTTCTTCCAGAGACTTCTAGAGCGGAGAAATCGAGCTTGTTCAAGTTCGACATGTCCCTAAAACAGAGGGAGAAAAACGTGAGTAGTCATATGGTAAGCCATAGACATATATCGTAGAACATACAGGTTCTTTAGACATGTATTGGTTTAAATAATGCATGAAAACTTCAGGTTTCATGTGGTATGTTTTGAATGAAAACTTCAGGTTTCAAAGGCACTAAAGTTGAAACTACAGGTTCAATTTAGTTTTATGAACAATGAGTTCATAATGAGAGGTTCCTGCAAGAAACACAGAATACAATATACAAATATACATATAGTGGATTTGAGGTTCTTCGGGAACTCAAGTGTGAGAGCTTCGTTACTACGAAAGTATGTGACGGTTCAAAGTATAAAAATAAATTATTGAATCGTTAATTTCCAAAAAATGAGCTTCAGGTCAATAATTTTGGATTTATAATCAAATTAATGAACTGCAGGTCAATTTTAATTAATTCAATAAATCGGGCCATACAGGGTCGATTATAGAAGCAAAATAATATTAGTATAATATTATTGGATCGAAATCAAAGTTCCAAAAATAATTTGGGCTTGTGCCGTGGGGTGTGGGAAGGCACGGGGTGCCTTAAGAGGTCACGGCAGGGCCTAGGGAAAGGCCAGAAACCATAGCTGCAGGCCACGGGGGAAAACATACAGCCGAAGCTGGGTTGGGTCCGTATGGACCGAGGGATGTGCACGGGGGATCCCAAGACAGTGGGCTGCGTGTGGAAGCTGCGGGCTTCGCGTTGGAGCCCAGCCCGTGAGCTGGTTTTGTGCGTGTGTGCATGCTTGTGCCCAACCGAAGGCTGGCAGCAGTGATGCGGGCCAGTGTGGCCGAGGGCTGCAGGCCCAGTGACGGAAACAAAGCAGGCCGAAGCCTGCTGTTGCTTACGCGGCGTAGGAATGTTGCAGTGCACCCATTCCGATTTTCCCTTCCTTTTTTTTTCAATTCCCTTAGGGTTTTAGGAAAAACCCTAACTTGCTTCTAATTTATTTTTATATTTTGACTCACAAATTCCACATAGCAATTTAATTTTGCGATGCATGAAACAAATATATATATATATATATATATATATTGACAAATATATGAACATATACAATATATATATCGAAAGGAAAATATAAACATAGAGGGGTTCATGCATCATGGGGAATGTTTTCATGCTTCGTGGACGTTTCAAATATCTTCATTTATTTTAAGCGTACCTGATTAGCAGAAAACGAATAAGCCTTTGAATATTTGGTGGATGAAAGCCTCCTCCTATGATGCGTCAATTCCTTAGCTTCTAGCAAGAGCGTGCTGATAACGTGTTGTAGACCTATTTGATTGAGCGATCTAGGGTTAGAGAGAGAGGGAGGCCGGCCACTTTAGAGAGAAGGGAGAGAGATTTAATTGTTGGGTGTGTATTTTATTCACCCCATTGTGCCTCTATTTATAGTGATACCTTTTCTATAAGGATTACAACATTTAATAGGTAATCTACTTCTAATAGGACTATAAGATACATTCATATATCTCATAGGATTTTCACAATCACATTCCTATTCTAATTAAGACTACAACAGTAATGTTATTGATACCATATTTTTATATCATCTTAGGTGGCATTTGATGTGGACATGAGTCTTTTTCTTCTCTTTCATTGAGTTTTGCAAATTTTTCAAATGATATAGTTGTCCCCACCATCATATGTCACTAAAATGGTATAAATAGTTTTTTTCTAGCAGAAAAGCAAAAATTAGAAAAATGCAGGCACTGGCAAAGCTGAGCAAGAATCTCCCTCGCCCTCTCTTCCTCCTCGCTCCGAGAACCTTAACCACCCTCACTTCTTCATCTTCTTCTTCTTTATCGCACTCACTAACCTCATCGGGTTGTGATTCCACCATCACCCACAGCACCAACACGTGTTTCACCGGAAGAACTCTGCTTCGCTCTCCTTGGTCCGCCATTCAACAACGCGGAGCCGTCGTCCACGGAGGCGATGTAAGTTCCTTAATCTCGTTTAGGTTTTTCGCACTATGAATTCGAGTATTTTGAGTTGCAACTGTTGTTTGTAATCATGGGTTGGGTGATTCGTGATTCTGCAGGTAAAACCTGGAAATGTCATTGCAAGGAATGGTGGGTTTGGAATTTCAGTGGGTTTAGTTGAATCTTCGTTCAAAGTTTTAATTTTTACTAACCAAGTTTGTGAATTTTGAAAATATATTGCATTGCGGTCGGGGTTATGGTTTGCAATACCTTTTCCAGATCGTATTTACCAGGTGAGTTGGCTTATTATCTCCTTTAATGGTGATTAGTGTTGTTAATAAGTATTCTGGAGTTTTATTGATGCATAATTTGTTGTTATATAGGTGTTAAAGGCAGATCATTCACACGAAGGAAGAGGAAAAGCGGTTGTTAAGGTGTGTTTCTGACGTTATCGCTATTAGAATATTGCTCATAAGCTGTGATTGTAATTTATGTTTATTTTTTTGCCACCAAGTTGATATCTTAAGCTGTGTTTTCGTTGCAGGTGGAGGTTCGTGATGTTGACTCGGGGAACAAGACATCCTTACGATTGTTGACGGATGAGCAAATTGATAGTACGAAACTTTAACTTTGTAAATTCCTATTACTAGTAGGATTCTTTTGGTTGTCGTATAACCTTAGTTTCTTAGATATTTATTTATTCATTGCGCTTCATAAATTTGTTTAACTGTTTCGTGCTGTTCTTAATGTCTGCTTTGATAATATCGACGCAAACGTGCTGGGTTGTCACAGCATTTCCATTTGGCTGGGTTCCTTTAATCTTAATCATGCACCATTTTTTTAGCTATTATAAATGTGGTGCTTAAGATGATAAATCTCATATCAATTGCTGCAGAAGTATTTGTTGAATCAAAAACTTACGTTTACATGTGCACAGATCGTGATGGCATTGTAGTATTGATAGAGTGAGTTTTATATAATATTAAAATTTTCTTCTAGCATCACCTTCAGTTCACTTTCTTCTGTTACTTTCCCTTTAATAGTGTGTACTTTTTGTAATTCTTATCAGCCCTGATACACTTGATCAACTCGATGTGCCTGAGGACTTGTTCGGAAAGAAGGCTAAATACCTACAAGGTCGAAACTTATTATAGTACATGTTCCTCTCTGTTCACTGATTTCTATGATATTTTTTTGTTTTCTTTTCCTTAGGGTCCCCATTCCAAAATATTATTGGTCGCCATGTATTTAAAAAATGTTGTTCATTGTGAACAGAGGAAATGAAAGTGACAGTGGAGCTGTATAATGATAAACCTCTATCCGTTAAAGTTCCGAAACATGTGACATGCCTTGTCAAGGAAGCACAAAATCCTGTGAGGGGTACTGCACAAGCACCTAAGTATGTTTTCGTTGTGGAATATTCTCTCTTTTTCAGACTTCATATCACTAGTTGCTTTCTTTTTCAGTATCAGTATATATGGAATTTAGTACTTTGTGAGTATGCAAATGAAAGAAGAAAAAAAAATCCTGCAATTCCTAAACCATTGATTTCTCAATTAACTTGTTAAACTAAAGCCTGCTAAGATAAGACGTTTTAATCATTATAGACTTGGCTCCATTGATGCATCAACTGATACTAGTGTGCTGGTTTGAGGACTTAACTATAGTTGATCGTGAGTCGTGACTGGTTTGATGATTATCTGGTGTACTTTGCATTCTGTTTTTTCCTACAAATCTTGTAGCTAAATTCTGAAGCGATTACCGGTTCTCAAGTAGACACTAATGTACACTGTAATATTATTATATCATTTGTGTGCTTTTGCTATTCCCTTGATATTTCTCTAAAATGCAGGGAAATATTAGCGGTGATGGAAAACGGCTTCACTGTCAAAGTAAGATTATTTTTTTCGGAGTACTTTTGGTATTTAAATTTATTCATCTTTGTAACTCATATTACAAAAAAAACAATAGGTATTTGCAAAACCTGTAGCAAGCAATAAACTTAGAATAGGACACATTCCAAATTACGGCTTTCTAATTTGAAGGGGTATATTTTTGTAGGCATTCCTAAACCTTGTTCTACCATCCCATGGTGTATTGAGGATATTCCATAGGTTTCATGAATCATAGATTGCATTATTGTTTGTGTTTAATGTTTTTCTGTAAATTTTCTTTTCGAACTTTCCTAGGTACCACCTCACATTGTAGAAGGTGAAGCTGTGGTGGTTGACACCGATGACGACTCTTATGTTAAAAGGTAATTTTATACTCATCTTTATGGCATGTTTCACATATTTCAAGTTCTATTTTCTTGCACAGTTAATATAGGATAAGCATTTCATTTCACATCTGCTTGAAGCGTATATAATTTTTTTTTTAAATGTTTATAAGACGAGATTTTTTTTTCCGTTCTAACTAGAATGACCCCAATGATTGAGATGTTGAAGTTAATGCTATAATGTTATTATCCCTCTGTATAATTGTAACTCTCCTCGTGCACTGTGAAGCGTTTCTGGATTTTGTACCAAGTCTATTCTCTTATTTCATTTCGTTTTTCCTTTCGGTATCAGGGCCAAGCCATAATGCTTAATAGCATTGCTTCAATTGGATGGAGAGGTGGAAATTCAATTGGCCACTGTTTAAGATGACTTGCTCAACTCCATGATAATTTTTACCATCTTGATGCAGCTGATTCAAAGTGATGTACATTTACTCGTACAACATAGTTTGGCAGCGGAAATGATACCGCTCTTTCAGTGGGATGATAGTTTTGCTCTGACTTGATGAACAATTGTTTCTTGGTGCAGTTTAGTTTATAAAAAAGGAAAAAAGTTTCACATTATTATTAAACTACTGTTTTGCACTTTTATGATTTTATGAGAAGGGAAACGAGTTTTTATCATATATGCTGACAAGCTCTCTTTCATCAATGTTCCTCTGAAACTTCATGCCGGAATTCGTTATGTTAAATCTGATTAGCCCACTGGTTCAAGACAAGTTGTTCATATCTGGTAACCAACCGGCTATTGCAGGCAAACGACTTAGCACGAAATGTATGACCGCTTAATCTGATGTTCTTCATCACCTCGGTGTTTTGGCTACTTGCAACAAATCGGATTTACCGTCCATGAAATTTGACCGTGTGGACCAAAACCTTGTTTGAAACATGACATCAGTGGCCAACCTTATGATGCACGGAAGCATTTTTGACATTCATATTTGGTTCGAATCTCCGAAATACAAACATGATGAAGTAAATAAGATTCTAATCTTGTCAAACGGATGTGTTTTGAGTGAAATATGAGCACCATGAAGATATTGCGGGCATGCCGAAAAATCTGCGGACTGGATGAATGATACACTGTCGGAAATTAAAAGTATTAAACATGGTCTCACCTCCTCTTATACTAACAAAGAAAGCCCCTTTTTCAGCAACCACAAAGTGGAATCCTGCCACCCCATTTTAGTCTGGTCTACCGTCTAGACAGCCTCAACGTTTTACCCTCTGGAGTAGGGGTAAGAACACGTGTAAAATTGCAGCTCTACTAATTAATGTGTTCTTATCGGTAAGAACACGTTAATGTAAGACTTGCATCATATTTTGTACTAATTTATAAAATAAAAAAATTTAGGCCCCCGGGGTCTACTCTTTCTTAGATCCTTTTTTTTAAAAAATTATTATGAAATAGTAGGCAAAGTGTTAGAAAAATGTATGACATAACAAGTCTCGCGAGTTGTTGCCAAAATGTAGGGCATGACGTGTCATGACAAGCCATGACTTGTCACTAACCCTTCCAACGTGGCACGCCATAACAAGCCTCGCGAATTGTCGACAAAATGCATGGCATGTCATGACATGCATTCTGTCAACATTCACGACGCTTGTAATGGAGCCAACAACGATATTTTGGCGTGCCACGATGCGAGGGTTGGTCATGCCATGCATTTTTCTAACACTTTGACACGCTAACCCTTACATCGTGGCATGCCAAAACATTGTTGTTGGCATGCGATGACATGTCACATATCTTAACAAGCCATGACTTGTCTTAGCATGCTAACACTCCCACTATGGCACCCCATAACAAGCCTCACAAACTGTTGACAAAATGCATGGCATGTCATGACATGCATTTTACCAATAATTCGCGACGCTTGTCATGTCGAGGCCAACAATGATGTTTTGGTGTGCCATGATGCGAGGGTTAACGTGTCATGTCATGCATTTTCTAACACTATGACATGTTAACCCTCGCATCATGGCACACCAAAACATCGTTGTTGGCATGCAATGACATGTCATGGCATGCATTTGTTGAAGTTTTGCACTTGGCATGCGATGGAATGCTATGGGATTAGGATGTCGTGACATGAATTGCCAACATCTAAGTTATTCTGAAATAGTGGGCAAAGTGTTGGCAAAATGTTGGCGTACCACGATGTGAGTGTTAGCGTAGCCATGACTTGCCTTGACACGCTAACCCTCGCATCGTGGCATGTCATGACAAGCCTCACGAATTGTGGACAGAATGTATGGCGTGTCATGACATGCATTCTGCCTACAATTCGCGATGCTTGTCATGTGGGGGACCATAATGATGTTTTGGCATGCCACGATGTGAAGGCTAGCATGTCATACCATGCATTTTTCTAACACTTTGACACGCTAACCCTCGCATTGTGGCATGCCAAAACATCGGTATTAGCTCCGACACTAGCCTCACTTCTAAATTATTAGGCAAAGTGTTGGCAAAATGCATGTAAAAAAAAGGATCTAGAAATGAGTAGACCCTGGAGCCTTAAATTATTTTTTTGGAAATTACTACAACATAGTAGGCAATTATATATGAAGGGTTCTTGCATTTTTTTAACACTTTGCCTACTATTTCAGAATAAGTTAGATGTTTGAAATGCATGTCACGACATCCTAATGCCATGGATCTCGGTTCCATTTTCATAGCATACTAAGTTGTCATGTTAGAGCTTCAACACTAAAATCAATCAACATCTTTTCCGGAATCCGTATGCATTCTCTTTTGATATGCAACGTGATGTGTGAGTAGAGAGAGAAGCACAAAGCGGATATACACCTCGTTACACCAAAGTGTCTCTCTCTCTCTCTCTCTCTCTCTCTCTCTCTCTCTCTCTCTCTCTCTCTCTCTCTCGTGATGTGTGAGCAGAGAAAGAAGCACAAAGCAGATATACACCTCGTTACACCAAAGTCTCTCTCTCTCTCTCTCTCTCTCTCTCTCTCTCTCTCTCTCTCTCTCTCTCTCTCTCTCTCTCTCTCTCTCTCTCTGTGTGTGGCAAGGGATCCAAGATGTAGATAAGAGTCCAAGATGAAGATATAAAAATTGTCCGTGTTCAAAAGATATATAGGCTACATCCATACACATATAATGTAGAAGTACCACTTAACAGAAGTTATGCTTCCACCTAATTAATACAATAATATTAAAAAATCCAATCTGTTTTCAAATCTGAATGCGTTCAAGAAGCAGTGTCTGCAGATACAATATGGCCAAACCAACTTCAGATCTCATCAATTTTAGGAACTTGACTAGAATAGCTATCCTCCTATTGACTCTTCTTTTTTCCTGATTTCTTCTAAAACAGCCCATGTTATCTGCAAAACAATGCACCGGCATCACGTAATCAACCAATTACACAAGGCCAACGGAAGCTCCAACGCTCCTGTCCCGGCACTCTCACGTTTAACATTCTGGAACTAAGTACATATTGTGCGTAAAAAATTGTAAAATACTCAATTTGAAGTGAAAAAAATCATACTGCACTTGGGATAGAAGGATTAATTGTGCGTGTTTGAGAGAGAGGTTACCATGACATTAGGTGCGTAAACGACAACAGAAGAAGAAATCCCAGTAAAGAATGCAAGGGGTCCTCTTGATTTTAGAATTTTAAGTGCGGAATCCAGGGAGCTAACATTTCGAAACGCTGTTTCGCATGCTGCAGCACACAAACCGGATATAGCACCAGCACCTGAGTCAATAATTAAAAGTTAAACACCACCACTAATTAATTGATACAATAAAACTCAAAACTGTTCAATATAATGTTCATCATCAGTTCGGAAAAGTTAGTGTTACTGGAATACAACCAGTGTTCAGTTTTAAGATATAAGATGTGCATGGTCGACCATATATAGAGAAAGAAAAAAAAAGAATTAAGAATGTACCAAATTGTGCGTCAGATTGGCTGAAACCGCAGGATTCCTTGAGATAACGGAGACTTGGATTATAGGAGGCAAGCATACCGAAGTCTAAGCCGGTTCTTGGCCTCACATAAGGACCAATTCCTTTTGTCCATCTTTTTGGGTACCTAGCTAAAGCTGCCAATGTCCAAGGCTTTGCAAAAAAGTTGGGTGATCCAATTCTAGCTTTACAGTAGCCTACATGCAAATACAATGGAACCCTAATACATTCTGCAACTGCTCCAGCAGCCAGCCCACAAGCAGCTTCCTGATATAACATTGGTGGCATTCCGTCGTTGGTAGAAATTGCTTTCCTTCTCAGAGTCCTAAATAAATTAATTAAACCAAACTCACTTCTGAGAGGAAAAAGGAAATTCAATCAAAATAGTCAGGTTAATTGGAGGCCAGTATACCAACTGGCTTTGACCAAGAGAAAATTAACCTCAGTTCTACTCAAATCTCTGTTGACCAAGAAATATTTCTCATTATTTAGAGCTTAAACTTTTAATTGGCTCATTGAGTATCAAAAGGGTTCGTTTTGTACCCTAAACAATCAACCATGTTAATAAATGAAATCAAACTTGAAGAAAATTGAGTACAAAATGAGGAGTTCTCGAGGAGTCATCGAGTCTTTACATATATTTATATTGGTGGTATTGGTACTGGCAGGGCTAGTTCTAAAATTTAGTAGAATATATATACTTACTCGAATAATCCAAGTCGTTGAGACGTAATGAAAGTATCAGCCAAAATCACACGAGGAATAATCTGCTACCAACAACCAATTGACATTTTGTCACAGATCAGATCATCAGAGCCGGAAAAGGAACCTCGCCGGATTCTTTTCCTGAGGATCCTAGAAATTCTGCCATTGTGACCACTCATCGTGCGGTTATAAATCATTTCTAAATTTTAAATTTTAAATTAAATATAAATAGTACGTAATGAAAATTGACCCCACGATATACGATAAACGGTCACGATCGTGAAATCCTTATGATCCCCAGGAAAGGATCCGGCGAGGATCCTTTTCCATTATATCCTTGTCAAAATTAGGGAGAACCAAGCTTTTTCATAGATCGAAATGAGATAAATTAGGCAACTTATTTATTTGCTAGCTAGCTAGTTCTCAAATAAACAAACAAAAATAAAAAACAGCTAGGGTTGGAAATTGGAACCTTGATGTTTTCTTTGGAAAACAAATGGAATGTGGGACGGTTTTGACAGCGAGCGACAATGTCTGGAGATGGGAAACAGAAGACGGTGGCCGAACTGGCAAAATAGGTGAAGCCTGTAAAAAACCCAACAGCTCCACCGTGCACAAATGGCTTCACCGACGGCCAGTAATGTTGCATCCACCGTGGATTTGAACCTGAAGGAGGAGGACTACTACCTGATTTACTCAAGGGTTTCATGCCCACATTCTCCTCTCTCTCTCTCATCTCTCTCTCTCTCTCTCTCTCTCTCTCTCTCTCTCTCTCTCTCTTATATTCTCATTTTCTTTTTCTTTAGAAACCATGAGTTTTCAAGACCTTGTTTTACACTGTGGAAGAAAGAAGGTCTCATCATGCAGCTTCCTCTTACACTAACAAAGGTGGTCCTTTTTCCAACAACCAGAAAATGGATTCCCTGCCACCCCAATTTTAACTTGTCTACTCTCTAGAGAGTATTTGCATAAACCAATACTGTACCGAGTACCTACCATCAGTCATGCATCAGGCATCAGGCATCACGCATCACGCATCACGCGATGGACACGTTGTCTTTTATTTATATTTCGATCCTTTCAAATTTGTGATTTGGATCCACACCTACAACGAATAGAATTCAGTGGCAAATAGAAAATAGAATCCAGCATGCCCTAGAATTGGCTTGACTAACATGATAACAATCTTTGTCAAGAAAAAAAAACCCTGAAAAATTGCAAATGACAACAATAATTGGGCTGAGTTCCAAACCGGCCAAATGACACTGAACCAAATCACATTATAAGGGTTTTGTTTGATTCGGTTTCAGTCATGGCTTTTCTGGAAACCAACCAAATCGATATATATATATATATATATATATATATATATATATATATATATATATATATATATATATATATGAAGATGGAAAAATGTTAAAAAAAAGTTATCATATTACGTCTATATTTTTCTTTTGTGATGAAAAATGAAATTTATCTTTTTATTATCTTTTAGTTGACAAAGAGAGTTGTATTAATAAATAGTGTACATAGTTGACGATCAATTGGGTTTTGTCGTACAGGTAGTTTCCAATATAACCAATGGTGGTAATGATTGTGAAGGAATTGGGATGGGATGGAGAACACACGTTCCTAATTATAACCCAACAGAGATCATTGATAACCTTATACGTCTAATGCAAGGTGACCCGGTGCTGCCAATGAGACTCTGGTATAAAGGCTTTCGTGGAACGATAGAGCATATCCCATCCAATATGTGGGAACCTTGTTAATTTGAAACATGACATCAGTGGCCAACCTTATGATACGCGGCAGTATCTTTTACATTCAGATTTGGTTCTAATTTCCGAAATACAAACATAATGAAGTAAATAAGATTCTGATCTTGGCAAAAATACAAGTTTTTATATATCTGCTTCGAAAAGAAATGTCACTAGACCAAAAGCTAGTTAAATAAGATCACATCCCCTACATACTCACAAAACAAAGCGGAAATGAAACATGACATCAAAAGGAAAGCTTGACTACACGTACGCCGATGAGTGAGGCTTATGTACATCTCGTTGCAGACTTCTAGTATTCAGATTGCCACAGCAAGTCACCTTTGTGAATTTATTCAATACAATCAAGGGTGGACCTCTTGTTGATTTCATGGCAAATGAGATCACAGAGCATCTGGTGAATATTATCAATGAAAAGCACAATTTCAACCTAACACCCGATGATGTGAAGAATATCTATGGATCTTTTTGAAAGCTAATCTCAGTAATACTTCATTTGATTACAAAAAAGAAGCTTTCTTATCTCCATGTACAAGATCATTTGCGGAATTCTTTTCACTTCCAGAAGACTCTTAAAAGAAGGTACGTATGTATGCAACAAATTAATTGTAACTGGAATACTCTAGCCTTGATTCTTGCTTTCTGTTGATTTTCCAGCGGCAGAATCTCAGATGATGGATATTTTGAAGACACGTACTGGCATATATAAACAAATGCTTAAAATAAAAGAAAAACTAACGAAAAGTCTAAAAAAACTTCTCTTTTAACGAAAAGTCACTTTTAAAGATATAGTGAATAATGACAGTTAAAGGTAAAAAAGTGGTTTTTCGTTAAAAATAAACAGTACCAGAGGTGTTTTATTAAACCTCCCTAAAATAAAAGAGTTGCATGATGCATATCTAGCTAGATGGAAAGACTCTGCAAATTACACCTTAATTTTGACAGAAGGAAAATCTACCAAGGCACTTGCACTAAGTCAGTTATGCAAAGGTGACCTGCTACTTCTAGTGGCTAGGGTTTTGTTGATTTCTAATTCTGTAAAAGACTATAGATTTCAATTTTTACAAATAGTATAGTCATACAATCATAACAAAACAAAGCCTGTTGCCAAGTTGGATTTAGTGAAACTTTTCAAGTTGGCCTACATGGGTTCGATTCATGTCTCTTGGATTTCAGAGAATTTTGATAATTTTGATAATTAAAAATATTATAAAAATAATTAAATATATATTTTTTGGTTCGGTTGATAATTTTTATGATTTTTATAATTAAAATATTATAAAAATAATTAAATATATATTTCGGTTTGGTTTGGTTTTTGAACCTCAAAAACTGAAACCGAACCAGCCAAATTCGGTTCGGTTCAGTTTTGACAATTTCAGTTTTGTTTTTTTTCGGCTTCGGTCCGGTTTTGGTCCAATTTTTTTTCGTTTTTCGATTTTTTGAACCCACCCCTATTAGGAAGAACCAGTTGTTTTCCTTTGTTCGAGAGTTGATGCCAAGCAAATCTATAGCTAGGTTTAAATTCTAAGGGGCCCCTTTATTTTTTCGGAAACTCTTATTTATGCCATAAAGCATGGGGAATTAGGGTTTACTGCATTTTCGCTCCATAAAGGTATAATTTTTAAATTTAAATTCCATAGCATATCTTCGAATGAGGATACTCTTCAAATTCTCTTTGTGAGAATTTTAGAAATTTGTGAATCTTGTTCGTTCATTATACATCGTTTGGTTAGAAATCATTTTAAAATTTTCATTTAAAATTGAACACAAATAATACTTAACAGAAACTAACCGCACGATATACAATGAACAAACATAATTTACGAATCTCAAAAATCCTTACAAAGAGAATTCGAAAAAGATTTAGATTCCATAACTTCCACTTCATACCCGTTTTGGCTTTTGTGTATTAGCTTTTTATTTATTTATTCTTTTGACCCTTTTATTATCTGGTGGACACGGATCAAAAAAATTACCCGGTGGACAAGGTCTTCTTCGCCATTACATCTCGATTTTAAACTTTTCTCCATTTTAATCAACATCTTCTCCAGAGTCCGTATGCATCCTCATTTGATGTGCACCGTGACTCGTGAGAAGAGAGAAAAGCACAACCAAAGTCTCTCTCCAAGGCAAGGGATCGAAGATGTGGATAATTTTGGTAACCCAATTGATCTAAGCTTACAATTCATTCCAACAAACGGATTCACTGGTGATTGATTTATGCAGATGCAACTACCGCCCTCGGTCAAAAACATATTTGTTTAGCATGATCATGCAGTACAAGCAACACAAGCTATCGACCTGCAGGCTGCAGAGCTTCAAACGCCAAACCCCTGCTTATAATGTGGTGTACAAAATTTATTATTTCGCCTCGAAATTCATTCCTTGTCCAATTGTTCCTAACGAGAAGATCCCTCTCGCGTACTCAACTCCAGAATCAATCACAAGGGGTGTAATCCTCCCTACTATTCCAGTCACACCCGAAAAATTACTAGTACAATTATCATAAATTCAAGTAAATCCTACTCCAACTCCGAAATTAAAATTCTCAATAATCAGTTCGACTCTGTAGGTGTGATTTTGCAGAAACAGGACTGCAATACAACTAGAAAAATTATTGTTTGAAGTTTAAACTCAACTCCAGCAGAAATATCCGTCCACGAAGATAAACTACAACCCAACTTTCTTTTCCAACTTCTGGATCTGGTTGAGGAAAATCCATGTCATCTGCATAATTTAACACCAAATAGTCAGAATATGATCGAAAATAATGAACGTCCCTTGAGGAAGAAGGAGAGCGAGAAGAGTACCATGACATGGGGCGCAATTCTAACACAATATACCGGAAACCCAGTGTAAAATTTCAATGGTCCTCCTGCCTTCAGGGTTTTCATGGCACAGTCAAAAGAGCCAGTGTACGGATACTTCCCCTGGGCATCAGGCTGCATTTTCTGAATTTGGGTTTTCACATAGTCAAAGGGCAAACTGCAAGCAGCAGCGAAAAACCCTGAAACGGTACTGGCACCTACAAAGAGAAAGGAAGCACATATCAATTCACCATAAGCATAGGCCAAATATTAACCGCGGAATAGAGAGAATGGAATATATGAAATTAAGAGTTACATTCCCCTTATGTTGGTGGCCATAAGCATAGGCCAAAACTAGAAAGTTCAACAACTGCTGTCCACGAGGACAAGGTAGGATGAAATATCATGTAGAGCATTAATAAAATGAGACTAATTACAGGGAAACAAAAATAATATAAATAAATGGAAAAGTAAATATCATCGATGAAGGCAAAAACTGTACATGGGCCTCACAAGATTCAGGAAAATTTGTCCAACATCTCTACAGACCCAACTGATGACAATGTTATTCAATAATAAATTTTGGACCCGTGAAATCACAGAGAGATGTTTTGACTATGTAGGTTTAACTCTACATGTTCATTCCAAATCTTTCCTCACATAAAGCAAAACCTGCCTTAATATATGAAGTCCATTACTCTTTCTTTCCATGTTAACAAAACTGAATATTTTCATCACTCACAAAAAGAATCGGTCAAAAAGAGTAGACTGAATAAATACTTCGAATATCAGTAGAAGTTAGAAAAATCAAGCTAATTTCAATCACATCCAAAATAATTTAAAACAAAAAAGAATCACCTTTTTTATACTACTTGCAAAGAATCTTACCCAAGATAGTAGAAGCTTCACCAAATCCAAGGGAATCCTTGAAAAACTCAACACTTTGATCATAAGAGGCAAGCATTCCCATGTTCAATGCCATTGCTCTAACTACAGTAGGGCCTGCACCTTTCCAAAGTGCCAAAACCCCTTCATCTGCAGTAATGCGATAGAGAGCATGGAAAGCATTTGTGTAGTTCCGGCGTTGAGCAGCAGGCAAAGTAGCATCAGCTTGCATACGAATGAGTGCTAAATCTGCTGGACTTCCAACTGATGCTCCAATGGCACCAGCAGTTAGCCCACACAAGGCTTTCTGGTATAGAGGTAGGGGCTTCCCATCATTGGCCTCAATTGCTTTGTTTGTCAGAATCCTAAACAGGTTTATCAAATTCAGATTAATAAGATGACAAAAAAAAAAAATTACATATAAATCATCATATCACATGATAAAAGTACTTAAAAAGATCTACAAAATCAAACTAAACAAAAGCAAATCTTTCACTAAAACAATTCAAATGCTTTCAAAAGCTCACTAACGTCTGGATTTTGCAAAAGACTCACCTGAATGATCCAAGACGAGCTGTGGTATATGTAGCTTGCCTTAGTAGTCCAGCAGAGAGTCCCTGCTCATAGAGTTTCAGTTTAGATAAACTATCGTAACGCGTAAACTTAAATCAATCAATCAGCCAGCACATACAACATCAAGAACTTTAAGTCAATAAAAAATATTCTTCCGCATTCCAAACCTCAAATCTGACAATGAAATGACCTTAGATTGCATTAGAATTCGGGAATCAGAGAGAAGGAATTTGGAATACAATTTTAAGTTTAAATTGGTTGGATGTGATATGAAAGACAACACTTTTTAGTCTAATACATGGATGAATTAAAACTTGGGAGCTTTAATAAAACACCACTGGCACTGTTTACTTTTAACGAAAAACCACTTTTTTACCTTTAACTGTCACTATTCATTATACCTTCAAAAAGGACTTTTCATTAAAACTGTCACTATTCAGGGACTTTTCGTTAGTTTTCCATTAAAACTTAGGTAGATGATGAATTTGATAACGGCTTGGTAAAATGTGTTATTCGAAAGCCTATATCAAGTGATAATTCTGAAAGAACTTATCTTTAACACATCTTTACCGGTACAAATTCAAATCTAAACACCTTACAAGCATCACTTGATTTGAAATCTCATTCAACACTGGATCAAGAAGATATATGAAAAGTACTCAAATTCTAATCACATTTAAGTAGTATACCTTGTACAAAGCACCAACACCTTCCTCTTTAATCATGGTCCTGGTGACCTGGGCAGCTGATCCCTGACCCAATTGAATTCTGACCTGTACCAGCCAAGATAACAAGAACCCAGAAAGCATGAGTTCCAATTAACCAAATTATACAAATCAAAACAAAAGCTTTCAGAAATAAAAAATAAAAAATTCCCAGATCTAAAAATCATCAAGGAACCCCGAGTTCAGCTCAAAAATTGAAGTGTAAATCAATCAAAAAACGAAAGAAAAAACATGGGTTCAATCCAAATCTCAAAAACGTAAAAAAAGATTCAAACTTTAACAGTCCAAAAAGTCACCTTGATCATATCGATTGGCTGGATGACACAGGTGGCAAGCATACCAGAGGCTCCGCCATTGACGAAGGGCTTAATGGTTGGCCAAACACCAGATTTGGATGTACCTTTGTCTCCCATAATTTGGATTGGAAGTGAAGAAGTGAGGAGCTCGAAGAAGGGAGAGAAAGGGCGGAGGCTGCTTTTGCTTTGGAGTCGCAGAAGATGAGAAAACAGAGGCAATTTAACAGACTAAATTACTCGCACTCCTAACAAACCCTCTGCCTCCTTCCTTGCTTTCCTCACGACATGAAAATTATTTTAATAAAAAAGGAAAATTAAAATGGACAAGCTTGCAAGATGACCTCACAAGTCTAGTAAATTACGAACAAGGATCCACTTTGAATCTTTTTGTGAGGATTCTAAAAATCCTCTAATCATATTTATTCATTGTATATCGTGCAGTTAGTTTTCGTCAAGTACTATTTATATTTAATTTTAAATAAAAAAATTTACAATAATTTTTTACCGCACAATGTACAATTTACAGATGTGATCAGAGGATTTTCAAATCCTCACGAAGAGGTTCCGAAGAGGATCCTCATTCGTAAATTACAATGGTGGAACTACTTTAGGCCAATTGTGATTTATTATTGTTTAAGCCCACTCTATTATTTATTTTTATTGAAAAAAAATAATGATTTTCTATTTGTATAAAATAATTAAAAGTCCATGACCATAGTTCTAATTTTGGATTATTAAGGAAATTTTTAGATTAAAACCCTCACGAAGTGCGATTCTTTTTTTCTTCTTATAATACAAAAATTGCTCTTAATAATAAGAAACTTGTCTAAATATTTTTTTATAAATTATGAATGAATTTTTATTATTTCTCCATTTATTTAATCCCCCTTACAACTACATTGAAAATATTGTGAACGGTTATTTCTAAAATATAATTAATTGGCGCTTTTGAAGAGATTGCTCCATAGTTTTCATCTAAAATATATATACCTAACTCCGTAGTAAACAACTAAAATATGTTTGTTTAGTAATTCAATTAGGCCAAACAAACAATTTATCACTTGTTTAATTCTCCCAATTGGTACAGAAGATGCAAACCATATTTGATGTGCCAATAGAACACTAGGAGTATATTCAACTGAACTTTCATTACTTTTTTAATTCAAAATAAGACCAAATCAGTATAGTTTTTTTTGTTGTTGCATATTTTATTAACTAAAAAAAAAAACTTATTTGTAATAAAATAATTAGTTCTAATGTGTTGGCGAAAGAGAGTAGGTTGGGAGTCAAATTTGACTGGCCGAACTAAAGAAAAGAATTGGAATCATGAGTTCTCCCTTTCCACATTTTAGTAAAGATTCGCCCTAAACCCTTGGATTGGATATGTTATGAGATGATAGAAGAAAATTGATTAAGTCAAAATAGTTGCAAGGGTATATTTTGACATAAAGATAGGGTAGTGCTATTCACTCACCTTTATTAATTTTTCTCCATTGAACTTTTTCATTTTATTCGATCAAATGACCAAAAATTAAGAGAGATGTGTGAGAGGTAAAAATTAGCGTGTGGATAGCACCACCCTGAAAATATATGTAAGATAATTGATGTAGGTTATGAAACTCTTACACTGGTTTGCTCGTGATCTTTAATTTAAAATGGCATAAGACAAGTGCTTTTAACGTAATAATCTTGTTGTGCATGCATGTTAGACAACGAGATCAAACATTGTCAAATGTGAAACTATAACAAACTACATTTGAAACTTGAGATCTAGGTCCTAGCTCACGTTTTAAGGATGGATAGAGCAGTCATTTCAATAGTTGTGGTTGTTGTTGTTGTTGCTGCCTTTCTATGTATTCAAAGAAAGCTCACGAATGTAGCAACATTGACTTTCTGGTAAGAGTCTGATGAGGAAGGAAGGAAACTCAACGGCATTTGCTTATCTTAGACTACATGCACTCCCACTTTATGTTATATTATATTATATAGATATAATCTAAGCAATGCAAAGGGCAAATAAGTAATTAACTTACTTTTCTCTGTAAAGCAATAGGCATGGAGACGTCAAGAATTTTTTTTTCATGCGTAGATGCACTGCATATTACAAAAAGATTAATGACGATTTTTTTTTCGGATTCTCTTTGTAAAGATCCTGGAGATCTTTAAATTTTGTTTGTTCATCGTATATGGTGCGGTCATAAATTATTTTAAATATTTTTATTTAAAATTAAATATAAATAATACTTGACAAAAACTGACCACACAAATATAATAAACAGACATAATTTTAAAATTTCTGGGATCCTCAATCCAAAAAGATCGATATTTTCGGGGGAATTCGATGCCTCCAAAATAAGTGGTCATGTTGGGAGGCTATTTTGGTAAATTCGAAATAAGGATTAGTGCTGCTCATCGCCCGCCTCACGAGGACCTCAACTTATCCAAACATCCAATCTGCCAAAAGGATTACTCACAAATATTAAATTACAAAACTGTCCAGGTTAAAGATACTGGAGCCTCTATTTGGGTCGACTCTCTCTTACATTTTGGGTGAAATATTAGAGCATTTAGTAACCAGTCATCACCAACGTGAGGAGTTTGATTTTTGAACAACATTCGATACCATCCTTACGAGAATCGATCACGTCACTTTCAATTGTGGGGCAGTGTTATCTACATCAGTATATTCTCATAAACTTTCGGCCTTGTTCTTCTTTCTTTTCTCATTTACCGATCAAGAATTAAAATCTACATATGAACTAAGCAAGATTATTTATCATTAAGACGCAAGCCTACCTTGCATACAAGAAGCCGAAAAAATTCCTTTGCGTTGATCATAACATCGATCGCATATTTATAAACATGTTAGATGGATGTTGGTGTTGATAGTGTGATGATGTGGAGAGTTGTCTCACATTGAAAGGTAATGATGTTGTAAATATGCTTATAAAGAGTTGGAGCACTCCTTAGTGGAAGCTCGATTTTTTTTATTTTTTATGTGTGGTTTCAGAGTAAGTTAAGTCACACGTATTTGGCTCAACCCAGTCCACGTACTCCAACATCACTCAATATATGTTTTGTCCATGTTACTTAAATGACCCTACATGCGGGAGCATGTTAAAAGCGCGGATCTTACGTTAGGGAATTAAGGAATATCTTGTAAAATTTGAATACTTTCCCTATTGTACAGTTGAATTAATCCCAACACACTGAGAGCATCTTCACTCGTTATTGGAGGGCATAGGCAATGAAATTGCCAACACTATTTACTCTACCTGTTTGGAATGAGGAAGGACAAGGGAGATTACTATTCACAAATATATTTTTTATTTTGTCAATGTTTTCTTTGTCTTATCCCCACATGTCATTATTTGTCATCGAGAGCTTGGTTCTTTTTCCTACATCAAGTAGCATTAGAGCAGGTTATCTGCTGCGGTTGAAAACCATGCCTATGATTTACAATCTGTTTGAAGAGCATACTCGAAGAAATTTACCACCAATTTACGATGAGCACGTTGATGAAGATGAAGTGAATAATCATTTTGTGAATGAAGTTAATGAGGATGGTAGTGAGCCTTCCATGCGTCAGATGGTAAGCTGTGATTGCTATTTGTGTTCCGAATGCTACAAGAAGCTTTCAAAGTACTCCAAGCATGATGCAAATGGAGATGCTTCAAACCTCCAAGGAATGGATGATGCCAAAGGGTTACAGATGTCCCAAATGAATTTTGAAAAGAATTTCGGGTAGTCTACAATTTTTATGACTTCAACATGGATGGAATAAGGCGGTGTCCATACTTCCTCAAGACTAGTAGTGATGCTTAAAGAGCCCACTCATGTGATAAGTTGTAGTTGTGAAGACAAAATTGAATGGGGTTAACAACTAGGTTGGATTTATGGATTTATCACATATAACATTCTAACGGGTTTAAAGATGCATTTTCGTGGTTGGAGGTCATTTTCAATCAAGAAGAAGGAACTAGGGCCTACAACGTTTGGAAGATTGGGAAAGTGGTGGGTTCGTGAATATTTTGTGGCTTGGAACACTACGACCGCCGTGAACTTCATTTTACTATTAGGTTAATACTAGGGAGATTAAATTTGCAAACCAAATGATGTGGTTGTAGATGGTTGGATTATTAATTAAGTGTTGATTAACATACTTGTTTCTTATTGGTAACACATCATTTAATTTACAATTTAGTCTAAAAAATTTGGTCTCTCTAGCATTACCTTTACTACTATGGTTGTTGTGGAAGAATATGCAAGGTCATCCCAAAGATTGAGGAAGGCCAAATGAAACTCGAGGACAATTTTTCTTTTAAAAGGGGAGAACGATGCGGGAGCCAAGGCTTAAGGAAAAACAAATTGAAAACTTCTCATTGGCATTTGAAATTCAAGCAATAAGGGCATTTTAATTTATTTTTAGTAACATAGGAACTTGTTAAATCGTTTTTAGAGTTTCTTAGGAAGTTGATGTATATTTATGTTCCTTTAAATATTAATGTATTGGAATCCTCTGGGGACTAGACGTGAATGAATTAAAATATATTTTATAATGTGCAATTGAAGTGAGTGATTTCTTCTTTCTCAATCAAGCGTTTGACCTGGTCGTGTGAATGAGTCCATGATTAGTAACGTCGAGCAAGCTTTATTGCCCTTAGTTGAGCGAATCCCAAGTCATATATCCATCGTCTCTTCAGGACCCTTTATCCTTTATGGCATGGGTTACTTCAGCACCGTGGCACCTGGTACTCGAATATTGGCTCAAGGTATTTTCTCTACCCCTTCTTACCTTGAAAAATCAGGAGCACCCCGCGTCCTTAAAACCAATAACCATATTTCGGCTAACCTAGCCTCTTCCGTCTCTCGGGACCAACAAGGGGTAGTACAGGAATATTCACCTGTTGTCCAAATGAAAAGTAGCTAACTAACTTCTAGGAGAAACATAATTGACTGTGTTGATCTCGGTAGCTATGCCACCCATGAAATTTAAAGAACCTAAAGGAGTATGAGTCATATATTCCGCAAAACATTGTTCTTATCGCCACAGATTTTTGTTTAATTTGCATGTTGAACTTTGTAAGATTTTTTAAGTGTGAACTTTGTAAGTTTTTAAAATAATTTTTTTTGGTAATTTTTATGATTTTTTAGAGTTGGATTAATCCTAACCGTTGATTTTTTTTTTTTGAAATAAGATACTCTCAAATCGCCACGTGGCAGTTGTAAAATTTTCATTTTTTTAACCATTGGGAATCCAACGGTTCAGGTGAAAGGACAGTTGAAAATATCAAATAATCTGCAAGCATTACAATTGTTTTGTCACGTAGTGTGATAGGCTGGGTTGCCACGTAGTGTGATAGGCTAGGCTATCACATAGATGAGGCCTTACCTCACCCGTGCAACTGTTGCAAGGGCACAAGCCCTTGCTCCAATTGATTCTCCAACTTTGGACCCGTGGAGGAGGTTTTTCTAGGTTGGAGGCAATTTAACTCAATTGCAAGGGCAAGAAATAGACAGGTGGAGATGTTCTAAGATTCATACACTAATTCACTAGAATAAAATAATTAGAATCGAAGTTTGCAGCGCATGCTGATCACTTGGATCAGTAGTCATGCGTGATCTGTGGTATGGTTGAATTATTTGTGATGGGGAGATTATATATTTATACAAGTACGTATAACTTGCGTGTTCGTGATCATATGGCACGGGCCATGCATAGTCTTTTCATAAAAAAATCGGTGACTCACACAGGTATAAATCAGATTCCCCAAGTTGGTAACTGCTTGGACGGTTGGACCTAAATTTTCATACTCCGATCACAATCAAGGTTCTGAATTAGGTTTTAATTAAATCGTGGAATAAAATTACATTTAATATTATCCGTATAATGTATGTTGTAGTAAATATATTAAGAATTTTTTAATCAGTCAAATGAATAAGAAAATTATATATTTTCCAAAGATTACTGGCCAAAGCAAAATGGAGTGATAAATTAATAAGAGTAATACCATGTTTTTGTACTACATTTTCATACCATCTTAGGTGGCATTTGACGTGAATAACCATATCATTTGAATTATTATATTTTTAAATTTAGCTCATTATTTAATAAACTAATAATTAAGAAAAACTAGTTAATTAAATGATAATTGTGGTATACGAGGAGTTTTTTTTCCTTCCTTTCCTTGAGTTTTGCAAATTTTTCAAATAATGTGGCTGTCCACATCAGATACCACTTAAAATGGTATATAAAAGCGATATAAAAGCATGTACTCAATTGATAATGTAGTAGTTTGGAGATTCAAGCAACCAAAATTACCAATTCAAAAAAGCAATCTGCTCGAATGACGAGAAAGTGCAATCATAATTAAGAAATTGTGATTTTGTCATAAAATCATTTGACAATATAGAGAGTAACTCAACTATTTATAAGTAAATAATGTGTAATCCCATCTTCTCAACATTTCTCACTCGATAATGTATAATATTGAATCTAAAGAAAACCAATTATAATGATTCATGAACTCTTTTTCATTGATACTAATGGTTTTGAGTAAATATATTACACTTCCAAAGTATCCCTAAAAGAAAAAAGAAAATGCATTAGGTAATCGACAATTGATACTCCATTTTTTACGTCGAATCCCTATAATACTAATGGTTTGCACACAAGCTGTATTGGCTGGTTGGTCCCTTGAATTATGATGCTTATTACTGGCGCGGCCCAACTTCAACTCGTGTATGTATATATGGTCCTCAACCTCTAGATTCTCTCTCTGAAATAATGCATGAGTGCACCTGTGTATATTTGCAACCCCGCCCGCCCCTTCTTATTTGATTGTGTGTGTTTTCTTCTTTTAAATTGATGTATAACTTCAATGTCGAAACTTGCAGTCAATAAATCCAAACATATACGTTTTCATGCATTAACCAACTATTATGCCAACAATTGTATAGAACCAACTTAGCATAAAATATCTATGGGTTCCAAAAATAATGATAAATAAGAGGAGGAAAAGTTGGTCCATGTACATCCAGCAGTAACAACAGCTAATCACACTCGAAAGGCGCTTGGCTTGCTGCACATGGACAAGCTGGTGCGCCAACTTTTCAACTTACCCATATTGCCCTTCCAAAACCAATCCCGATTGTAGTACTTTTTTTCTTCTGGTATGGAATGTTTTTAAAACGATAAAAAGATAAGAGTGAGTGTTACACAATGTTTGACAAAATCATTTTAGTTTAGGATGATGTTATTCACACACATTTTTTTACTTTATACAATTTTTTTTAAAATTTTCGATATTTAAATCGAATAAATTAAAAAAAATTAAAAGATTAAGGTGAATCGATGCTAGAGTAAACGAGCGAATCAATAATATTGCTAGGGGAACGGGGGGTTGAAGATTTGAGAGAGAGAGAGAGAGAGAGAGAGAGAGTCGGGTTGGCCAATGGGGGTTGCCTTCGGTGGCAGACTCTTGCTTGGTTGGAGAGGCTAGGGCATTTGAATTCTTTGATAGCATTTTTCTGATTTAGTTATTGGTTTGTGTAGGTTCTTTTTATATTAATTTGCAAACATATTTACATTTTTTTAAAAACTGTAATAGGATGAATCACACTGACTTAACAGAGTAAAACATAAGGATTAAATTGATCAAATGAAAAATACAAGGATTAAATGAGCTAATGGAATAAAACACAGGACCGTTTAACGTTTAAGCCTTATTTATTTTGAATTAGTTTAAAATTAGTGGATGATTCGTTATAGTACAAGTGTGAGACTGTTATCAAATGAAGAATCTAGTAGATGATTCATTATAATACAAGTGTGAGACCGTAATCAAATGAAGAATTCATAGATATAAGCATAGAAAACACTGATGAAAAATTGCGATGAAACTATTATCCGATGAAGACTTGCTTGTGAGATGGATATGAGGTTACGACGAGGATAACACGATCGAAGGGTAAAGGAGTCAATAACGTTGAAACAGAGTCAGCGAAAAACGTACAAGGTGGGAGATTGGACCCAAGGTAAGGGTGGCGCCAAATGGCAGCGGGAGGAGAGCTGTCTTTTTTTTTTCTTTTTCTTTTTTTTTCTTTTTTTTGTAGCGGACTTCAAATTTTTGTCCATTCCCATTTGATCGAAAAAAAGGGCAAAACACACACACAAAACCCACAAGAATAGCAAAACAGGGGATACCATATCATAGCACGCAGAGAGAAATAACAGAGATAGCGAGAGACTTCTGCAGTTCATAAAGTTTCAATTTTTTATCGGAGAAAGGAGAGAGAAATGAGAGAAATTATAAGCATTCATATTGGGCAGGCTGGAATTCAGGTGGGGAATTCTTGCTGGGAGCTCTACTGCCTCGAGCATGGAATTCAACCTGATGGGCAGATGCCCAGGTTGGTATTTTTTCACTTGTTTCTTATCATCTCTGCCGATATTTCTATTTACATATGCACTTTTCTGTGGATTTGTTTTTTTATTTTTGGTGCGTTTCTCAAATGTTAGTCGATGAATGGGTTTTTTTTATTCTGACTTTATCATTTGGAAAATTGAAATAGGTAACTTTAACAAATAGGTGTTTGCGATCTTCTTTTGTATGAATTTCAGATGTATGATTGTTGTAATCTGTTTATCCGGGGGTGTATCTGTTGGTTACATTGATATTTTTTGGAGTTTTAGGTTCTTTTGAGCAGTCTTTCATGTACTTTTGATGGAGCTGAAGAATCAAGCATGGATTTTCTGAATGTATTCGATGGGGAAGCTAGAAGTTAACATCAAAGAAATAGAATTGAATTCACTTTAATCTGATTGATCGTATGCATTTGCTTTCTTTGCAAGGTTGTTGTAATTGATATGTTTTGAGTCGGGTGTGCTTAGAGATAGTATCAAGGAACTAAACACGATGATCTATGGTTTTGGGACATAGTTATAAACCTATAACAATAAAACTTTGTTGATCTTCTAATAATAAGGCTAATGCTTGGTAGACCAACTATTTAGACCAAATTTTGTAAGCCATATGACTTGGTTGTTGATGATTGAATTATTATTTGTGTTGATTAATGTGCTTATTTTTTATTGGTGACACATCCCTTGGTTTGCAAATTTGGTCTAGAAAGTCGTTATACCTAGCATTACTCTAGTAATGAGAAGTTGATCAACTTAAACCCTAATAAAGCTTTATTGTTTTTCTCCTTCTGAGTTCTTGGAATGTGAAGTTAAGCTTTAATGTGTTTTATGTTTACAGTTTTAAGTCTGAATTTTTGTATGATTTGATTGCCTAATGGACAGTTATGGTTTTGTGTCTTCAAAGTGATACAACAGTGGGTAGCGGCCGTGATGCTTTCAATACCTTCTTCAGCGAGACTGGATCAGGCAAGCATGTCCCTAGGGCCATATTTGTCGATTTGGAACCAACTGTTATTGATGAAGTACGGACTGGGTCTTACCGCCAACTCTTTCACCCCGAGCAGCTCATTTCTGGAAAGGAAGATGCTGCTAATAATTTCGCAAGAGGACACTATACAGGTAATGGATGCTACTTCTATCTTTCATTGATGAATGCTTTTATTATATTAATTTCGTTGATTTAATCTCTGGTTCTGCTCTGCAGTTGGAAAGGAAATTGTAGATCTCTGCCTTGATCGAGTTAGGAAATTGGCCGATAATTGCACTGGTTTACAAGGATTTTTGGTGTTTAATGCTGTGGGTGGTGGTACCGGTTCTGGTTTGGGGTCCTTGCTGTTAGAACGCTTGTCTGTGGATTATGGAAAGAAGTCAAAGCTTGGATTCACCATCTATCCTTCTCCACAGGTACTTACATCCACAAATATTATGATATTCAACTCTCCTCAAAAAGTCTATGCAGTTTCTTATGCAGAAGAATGTTTCTGTTTATACGTTATCTTATGATTTCATAATTATAATGCATCTTCTTTTTTAGAAAAATAAAAAAGAGAAAAAAGAATATAGGGGCTGTTGATATGGAGCTCATCTGTGCCTTAATTCTTGTGCATTGCAGGTTTCAACAGCAGTTGTCGAGCCTTATAATAGCGTTCTCTCTACTCATGCTCTCCTTGAACACACCGATGTATCTGTGCTCTTGGATAATGAAGCTATCTATGATATTTGCAGAAGATCTCTAGACATCGAGAGACCAACGTATACCAATTTGAATAGACTGATATCGCAAGTCATATCCTCCTTGACAACATCATTGAGATTTGATGGAGCCATTAACGTTGATGTTACAGAGTTCCAGACTAACCTTGTACCATATCCACGCATTCATTTCATGCTTTCCTCATATGCTCCTGTTATCTCAGCTGTAAAGGCATACCATGAGCAGATCTCTATTCCTGAGATCACAAATGCAGTTTTTGAGCCCTCAAGCATGATGGCCAAGTGTGATCCCCGGCATGGAAAATACATGGCTTGCTGCCTAATGTACAGGGGTGATGTTGTTCCCAAGGATGTCAATGCTGCCGTTGCAACTATCAAAACAAAAAGGACTGTACAGTTTGTTGACTGGTAAGAACAATGCCTAAAGAGGAAAAGAAAACAACGAAAAATACTTTATATTTTTTTCAAATCATATCAAATGTTGAAGAAACTTACTTTGTTCAAATGCCATAGTCGCAACTCTTGAACATCAGCACACAGTAGGAACGGAGATTTATTTATGATGCTGAAATTATCTTGATGCCATGTAATTTTCATCTTTAATAACCAGTTTTCTTTCAGATAAACAGTTTAACCATTTGTGCATCATCCGCCTGAATTATGGTCCTCATATATGTTTTATCTGACGAGTTCGGTGGTTCAATTCTGCAGGTGCCCAACAGGTTTCAAATGTGGCATAAACTATCAGCCTCCAACAGTTGTACCAGGGGGTGATCTTGCCAAGGTTCAGCGAGCAGTGTGCATGATCAGCAACAACACTGCTGTGGCCGAGGTGTTCTCACGCATTGACCACAAATTTGATCTCATGTATTCCAAGAGGGCATTCGTTCACTGGTATGTCGGTGAGGGAATGGAAGAAGGAGAGTTTTCAGAAGCTCGTGAAGATCTGGCTGCTCTAGAGAAAGATTACGAGGAGGTTGGTGCCGAAGGTGTGGACGATGAAGAGGGAAGTGAAGATTACTAGTGTTGTAGTGCAAGAGAAACAGTGTTTTATCTTTCATCTTCAGCTATCTCTGTTCCTTTTGTTGTGTCGTACACTCTCCATCTCCGTGCTGTTAAATTGTGACAATCGTCACTAAGTTCTGATTATGTTTTTTTTTTTTTTTCTCTCTCGTTTCTGTGAAGTGACATTTCTGAAGAACCTGAATGTTTATGGTCCGCTTTCAAAGATATTATTACGTTGTACGTTTCCCAGATGTTTCGAATAGAATTTGATACTCATTAGGCCATCTTTAATCGAAGGAGGGCCAAATGGCTCCCTTTAGCCCTATAGTCTTGCAAAAAATTATATTTTAGTGAATAGTATTAAGTCATATTTTATATCATCTTCAACAGAGGGAGCTAAAGGGTCACAATCTAAATATAGCTCTTTGACAAAAAATCATCTCTAACAAGGAGGGCCAAAGGGTCATAGGTCAAACATAATTTATTATTTTAATTAAATTAAACTACCATATTAAAATAAGGGTTTCAAACATATTTTGAATGCCACTTGTCACCAAATGAATAAGCCTTTAGATTTCTTATATTTATATAATCTCAATAATTTTTTGGATAAAATTTTGAGAAATATGTATCGCTAACGTGAGTAACTCTGCAAATTTCTAATCTTTATGTAATCTCAATAATTTGTCGGATAGGATTTCGAGTGCCACGTGTCGAGATGTAAATGGTTGTGCAAATTTTAGATATGATTCTTATTTATGTGGCACTTCTTATCTTTAGCTTTCAATGTTGTAGGCTAGCCATTGCCAGCTGACGTCAGGTAGCAGTTAGCATTCAAATGGGCTGAGCTGGAGGGCTGGCTCAAGCTTGACATTCTGGCACTAGATGTCAAGCTTGACATTTTGGCACTCGAGGGCTGGTTGGCTGGAAATGGCTAGCCCGTTGGCCTGATTTGGGGGTTTGGGCCTATGGGGCCCACAAGCTCTTTGGCTTAATTTGAAACGGTTTTCGTGTCATTCCAAGCTAATTTTAGCCCTATGGCCCTTTCGCAAGGTCGGTTGGAGATAATCTTATATGACGGAGTCTATTTGGCATGTTGTTTTCCCATTTTTCCTTCAAGACAGTGTCATGGTATAACTTAACATCATTCATTGGTAATCCATCCACTGTCTTGAAATACAGTTACATGTTAAGGTGAACCGGAAACGTGGAATTTTTTTGTATGATAGTTTTGGGATAGGAGATTCGAACTTGGGATCTCTTTTAACATAGGGAGACGGGAGCTTGTACGTGTTTTAAAATGTGGTTCGTTGATAAATTTTTGCATTCATCAGTATGCAGCTATGTGCTGTTTTTACAACAGATAAACCTGGGTGATTAGTTCTGGTATTTTTGTCCTGTGGTCGTTATATAGCTGTGAACTGCACCAACTATTCTCATTTCCGCTTCTTCATATTAATTGAATGCCTTGCAATATGGTGTTAGAAATTGTGGATCGAACATAATTGTTCTACATCAGATAAGTGATTCTCCAATATCGATATATTACGGCACGTTTACTTGGAATGGAGGAGGTCGTGAATCAAGAAAGGGAAAGTAGGAAAGTCTGGAATCATGCCGTAATATATCGATATTGGAGAAGTAAGGAATCAGAATCATTTCAATACCCATGTTTTAGTAAACGCAGGGAAGTCCGGAATCAAAATCATTACAATACTCACATTCCACGCAACATTTCAGGATGTTCTTCCTTTTGCATCTTTATTTCATGCTACCAAAAATCAATGCAATTGTTAATCAAACTCAGAGAAAAGCTGAAACTCATCTGCAATAACAGATAGGCAGTACGAGCTATTGATATCATACAGCTTCGTACACTTCTCATGCTTTCAAAAGAATTACACTAAACATAAACTCTCAAGACTAACCCCTCAATTCACCCATTTCAAAAGAATAAAAACTACAATACTCAGAAAGGCGAAGGCCATCAGCAGAGGCAGAACAGCTGAGAGAGACCAGGAAGATCCCAGAGAGCATCACCGGCGTTGTACTCATTGTCAAAGTACTCATTCACTCCATTCATTGTATAAAATGAAGCCGAAATCTGCCTTTCTACCTCCAAGCACTCAAATTCCGTCACCCCTGGCTCTACTGCAACACTAGGTTGCACTGTCACAGCATTGCCTTCCGCTAAATCCATCCCTTCATGGGTTATTGGAAGCCGATCAAAGCCAGTTAAGAGTGGCCACTGGAGACCAAAATGGTTATGAAACAACCCTGGTTGAAGATCATTAATGCAGTTGCTAATGTCTGGTCTATATGATGCATCAAACACCTGAACATTTTTCTGGCTTTTGCAATTAGGCAGAAAAGTCTCACTAAAAGTAGCAATGGAGATAGCTGAACCATCACTCAAAGAGGTATATTTGTTACTAGTTCTAGTACTAGTAGCTGTAGGGGTGGATTTTAAGCTGTTGAGGGTGGAACTTGAAGGGCATTGTTTAAGGCTCTTTTTCTGGTTGAGGAGGTTTCTGATCTTCAAAGAAAGAGGAGAGTTAGAAGGGACATGAGTGGAGAAGTTGGTTCTGGTATTCGAACCTCGAAGAAGGTAAGCAGCCTCGTCGTAAGCCCGAGCAGCTTCCTCAGCAGTCTCAAAGGTTCCAAGCCACATTCTTATCCTCTTTGTTGTGTCCTTGATCTCTGCAACCCACTTCCCGGATGGCCTTTGTCTCACCCCAACAAACTTGCACTTGGATTTGGTCCTCTCTTTGAACTTTCTTTGTTTATTGGCTAAGACTCCCTTTTGCTGCTTCGGGGCTTGATGTTCCATGGAAGATGCTGAAAGTGAGAACTTTAGCTTATTTGAGAATGCTTCTGGAAGAGCTATAAGTGATTTCAGATAATCAAAGAGCTTTTAACAGCGTTTGATAGAAGGAAGAGAAAAAAAACTAAAAGTGCTTTTGGATTCTAAAAGCTCCCACCCCTGTTGGTGCCTTGGGGCTTCATGTTCTATAGGAATGTTCGAAGCGAAGTTGTGAATGAATGAAGGAGCAAAAAAGAGTGTGACTTGTATAAGAAGGTAGAACAGGGCAAAGGTTCTGTTTGGTAGTAGTGGGAAGCTCGTTTTCTTTCCCTTGTCAGCAGACTCAGCACGTCAGTTTGTATTTGTTCGTTATTAAGGATGACTGATTTTTCAATGTTCACTCTAAACCAATTATATTGTTATTAGCATTGATAGATAATACTTCAATAGCAAAAGATGTCGACCAATTATCTACACTATTCACCGGATTTTTGTTGTTTGCGTGCTAAGCTTAAAAAGTCGCTACATATGAAGGAGCGTGTTGGGAGTAAAGAAGGGACTTTACATGTGCTTATAAATAATTGAAATATGTCTTCAGTTCAATCAACTTCATTTGTGTCTCATTCACATAACACCCATGACCCACCACCAACGATAACTATAGGGGTGTGGGTAGTTGTCATGGTCACTCGTCACCGGAAGAGGATTCTCTCCGGATCCATTTTGTGGGGATCCGTTAACTGTTCATCGTACATCGTGCAGCCAGTTTTCGTCAAATACTATTTGTATTTAATTTTAAATAAAAAAAGTCAAATGATTTCTAACCGCACGATGCACGATGAATGCCTAAGATGTGAGAATTTCTAAAATTCTCACAATTTGAATCTGAATGAGATCCAAATCCCTACTCACCACCACCACCACCACCACCACCACCAAAGGTCCATTGCAGTTGGTCAACGGAGAATCGAAAGTCGTGGGAGCACGAAGGCATGACACATGGAGCACAAATATGGTCCCCTCCAAATGTATTCATATAAATAAAATAATAAAAAATAAATAATGGAAACGATAGCTGGCATTGTATTTGTGTTCAAAGAATTTGAGGTTTGATGGCGA
Source organism: Crataegus laevigata (assembly GCA_963580275.1). Taxonomy (NCBI): domain Eukaryota; kingdom Viridiplantae; phylum Streptophyta; class Magnoliopsida; order Rosales; family Rosaceae; genus Crataegus; species Crataegus laevigata. The sequence goes on along the minus strand of OY756943.1, from coordinate 40,683,306 downwards.
AGGAAGGAATCTGATGCTGCACGCTCTCTCGTGTTTGGTGGAATCCTTTTTTCAGTATTACATAAAACATACCAAATACTTGACTTGCATTGCATAATGCATAATTGCATACCAAACAGTCAATGGTCTCAACTCATGACTAGCATCGGATAGAATTGGATTGCAATGGATTGTCCGAGCCTCGAGCGCTTACTTCTTGAGCATTGGCTTCGAGCATTGAGCATCAGGCTCTAGGTCCGGTTCCGGGAGGTCAAGGTCCCCAAGCCGTGCTCCCGTCTCAAGCTCTAGGGCCCTTGAGACGGGCTCAATTCTGAGACTAGCTCCCTTTGGTTGCAGGATTCCAGAAACTCCTAGATATCTTTGAGGAACAAAGCTTTGTTCTTGGCACTGTTTCTCAAAGAAATGGAGCCAGAAATATCATCATCTTTGGGTGCTCAAAAACTCTTGCACTCCTCAAGGATGACTCAAAATTACTCTCGAGTGTGATAGCTAGTTCACATCCAACACAACAGCATACCATTGAAATACCATAAAAAGCCAATTTTATTGCCTTTTGGGGATCAAAATTGAAAACATAACGAAAGAATCGCCATCGATAATTTCATCAACAGATTCTTACAACGCATGTATAGGAAAATACAAGACAGGATGAGACCAAAACTCCCACGAGAAATTTCTCACCAACAGCCCTCATAACCTCGGGCACCAACAAAAAGAAAATGAAAGAAACCCTTAAGAGCAGGAACAAGTCTTCTTTTCTTTTAGACTCAAAATCGCCACTATAAATTAACACTTTCATATACACCCTACAAAAAATGGTTTGACCAAACCGCACCAATGACTTCCACGCTTAATCGATGCTGACTGGCCGCTGTAAAACTTTTCGCGTAAATGACTGATGGGAAATATAGCAAGACAGGGAACAGTGCATCTGAAAGCAGCAATGTGCACAATGCAAGCCAAAGTATTTATGAGGAGAGGATGGACTGCAGAGCAAGCTGTTGCTGGGGTTGCAAGGACGACCACGTTGAAGCCAATGTAGCTGGTGGCAAAGTCTGCTGAAGCTGCCTTAGTAGTTTAATCATTCGGTTTGCAGTCTGTTCACTTGCCAGATCCTTACCGGCACATAGAACCTACACGAATAATCATAACCCTCAAAGTAAATATTCTGGAAAGCTTGAAAACATATTACAAAAAACATGCATTTAGTGGAGTCATCTGATAGCCTGTATTGTTTAAGATATCAATTAGAAGAGAAAAAGAAAGCCTGGATTTAGGTTACAGTTATACTAGTTCGTTAATTAGTCCCTAAATCTTGCCACAACGAAAAAATGGCTCAATTGACCAGGGTGTGCACATATCTGTACCATAAAATAAATGATGTGCCTATAATTGCTTCACCTCAATAATAATCAGTACATAAGATATATATGTTCAAACTGATGAAATAGAATATTGAGAAATGTATTACTGAAAAAACGTTGATTTTGATCATGATATATGACACAGAAATATAGCTTAAGAGTGCTAATTTAGTTTCTAGATTACAAACCTCTGCAAACACTGCAACAATTTTGGGAAGATACTGATTGTTGGGACCCAAAAGTTCCCGATCAGACCTGTAGATGGATTACAAGGGTCACCTCTATGAATTTGTTTGGTAATGATATTCCGAAAGTTTAATATAAAAAGGCAACAAGCAACAGAACAAGGCACACGTAAAAGAAAATTGAAGCTCTACCTCTCTACCATAGAACAAAGTTGGTCATGAACAACTTTGGCTTCAACCAAGTCACCTTTAATCGGTAAACAGTTCAACCATGCAGGAATGACCTGCAAAATGCCGAAAGGTTGACAATCCATACCACCCCATAATAATAATAATAATAATAATAATGGAACCGAACAAAGCAAGATTTTATTAATCTTAAAAGTGATAGTTGGCAAGATAGGTTATAATTAAACTATAGCGTTGCACTAAATTGAGGAACATGCGCACAAAAAAGGTATTAGAGAGCACTGCATAGCACAGTAGTCATATACTCATAATCAAGACTCTTTACTTTTGTGCGTATATTCCATAACAACACCAATGACAGAATTTCTGATCAAACCATATGACAACAAAGAAAATAAAAGTTAGTACCTGAGCAGCATCAATACTGTCACGGTGAAATTGGCTAATTTTTCCTAAAGCAGAAACAGCATTATCATATGCCATTACATTTTCAGATTGTTGGGCATTAGGATGCTGAATCACAGCATTCAGCCTTGATAGAGCTTCTGTATAAAGCCACAAGAAAATGTTACTCATAAACATACATAAATGTTTCATCTATTCAAGATATGCAAGCAGAATTACCGCCAACAAGGGGTTTAATTATTGCTCCACCAAACTCTGAACAAATACCAAGTCCATATACAGCTGCCTGAAAAATAAAAATAAAACAAAAAACAACCACTTAACACTAATGTGGAAGAGCAACCTGATACATATTGAAACAGTTTGTTGAGATCAGACCTGTCGAACATCAGGGTTTTCATCATTGCAAGCCTCCAACAGAAAAGGAAGAAATGTGTCATAATATCTGATCCAACCAAATCATAACCAAATGAGTACAGAATAACAAGAACTACTTAAAGTAAAACCTGAAAGTTTCTATTAAAAAAACTTACTTTACAGCTGCTTCACGACACTGCTCTGCAACTTCATCAAAAATGCATATTGCAATCCTTCTCTCTTCAGGTGTTTTATCCTTGGCCTGTGTTTAGAACCCGAAATGAATAACATAGTTGAGAAGACAAAAAAATTAGCTCATAGAAAAAAAATAACATTCTTCCTCCTCAAAGTGAAGCTTTCTAGGGAGCGATCGAGTAAACATAAACAACTAAAATCCTAAAGTTGGAACAGAAAAAAAGGCTGCACCTGTGAGACGAAACTTACCCACATAGGCATTAAATACGATGATAGTTCATCAAAGAAAGGCAAGAAAGAGGCTTTAAACGTTTTAATCAAAGTTCCAATGATTTCTCCCACCTGAAACAATTAAAAAATGTGTTGAAGAGAAACAGGACAAAATGTCCCACACTACATAAATGATGGCCCAAAAATTAAAAAATCAGCAATATTGTTGTTGACTAGCTACCTAGGGATCGTGTTAAAAAAACTCACTTGATCAAAAACTTCTTCCTCTTGTTCATTTTCCTCTTTAATCAGCTCCTGTTCCTCAGCATCAAAGTCTTCTGCTTTGGTCCTTTCTGCTCTCTCTCTTTTTCTACTAGAACTGGCAGTGATCACCTGCTTTATCTCCTCCACAATGGATCTCACCTGGATTTCATCTAAAAGTGGTCCAGATGTCTGAAAGCAAAGATACAAGGTGCATGAATGGGGCCATACTCAAAAAATGATGCACATTAAAAAAATGAAAACACGAAAACAAATTTTTGTCTTTTGAACAAAGAAAATTCTGATTGACTCAACAAAACATTTCTACCAAAACAGTTGGCTCATTCACTGCTTCCATGCAAACTAAAATGAAGGATTGGCTACTACAGAACAAATCAATTAGTACTATACTGCAGTGACTGCCAGCATTTCCAAGTTCAAGCCCAAAATCTAAAAGGCAGAGATTTAATTATAAAAGTTCTTACAAATCAAACCAATGATTTTCTTCTGCAATGAAAAGAAAATAAAACAGAAGTGGCATAGCATGGAACATGATTAGTATCCAGTACTCAATTAAAAATTTAACATTTCTAATCATGAGTGTATTGACAACTTCCCAACAACGAAAAATATAGCAATTCCAGCGCTACTGAATTGGTCAGTTGGTGCGGGATAAGTGCAAAAAAGTAAAACAAACAGGGGCACAACGGAATTTCACAAAATTTCTTAAAGAATAAATGACAAACCTGTAAGCATTCATTTAATGCATCCAATATATTCGCACAGATTTCAGTATCAGGTTCCTGCACACAAATTGCAAACTCATACTTCAGAGAACATACAAATCGTTACACCGTGATCAAGGGGCTTAAATGAAAAACACTGAACAACCTTATGTAACGCTTCCACCAGAGCTGGAACAATGTAGTCAGACAATTGCTTTATATATGTTTCATTACGACCTTGAGCTTGGCCTTTCTCTATAGCTAACTTTGCAGAACGCAGTAGCTCTGGCATTGCTAGAAACAAAAAGTAGATATCTCTTTATTAAGAAACGGAGCAATCTCCAACAAAATTAGTAGAGGAAAGATAAAAATAAAACATTGAGTATTAACAATTAATGCTACCTGAAACAGCTGCCTTCCTAACTTCTTCATGGAAATAAAATTTAAGAAGTGGAACCAAAGTTGGGGCAACCTACACAAACATGACCTTTGTAAGTATGCAACCAAAGTCGGACCAAAAAAAAATAATCGTGACGCTATCGAATACCTGATCAATCCAGGGAAAGAATCCTTCTTTCAGCTCATCAGCATAGCAACACAGCATATTGCAAGCCGTAGCTTTTTCCTCCAAGACACTAGTCTTGATTCCAATCCTTTTATCCCCAAGAGTAATTGTTTCCATACTGTAACACAAAAGCAGCTTTTAGCTAGAGAAGGAGTCGTACAGAGCTACATAACAGCCCTATTTCCAGATCTTGATATCTTTTACGCGCTCACTCACCAAAACTACATCTCAAACACTCTAAATTAGTACTTGGTAACTTAACCAGATAATTATCAAGTATAAAAGCGTATAAAAAAGTTGATGGGGATGTTAAGCCACTGGTTATCCATGCAGTGAAAGTTTCTACACTAGATTCAGGTACATCACATATCAAATTTTAGGAAGGATACAAGAAATAGGTAGTGATGCAACATTTGAGATATCATACATGCCTGTTGGTATTGAACTTACAAAAAAAGGAAATGAGAAAAGTTTCAGACCTATCATCATCGGAGTCATCAATATCATTTTCGTCATCTGCAGATGTGATAGTTACATCTGGCTTAAGTTGAGCAGATTGAAGCAAAGGAGGCATTACCACACTCATGTATGGGAGGAAATCTTGTCCTAAGCACTTGCAGAGTCTAGCCCAGGCCTACAACATTGTAGATAAATTTTTATTGCAAACAATAAGCTTTACTATAGTAATTTCGGTGCAATTATAAGATAAGGGCATACTTGTAACATGTAACTTGTAGTTGGATCATCCGTCTCCATGTGAGATCCTTGCAAAGCCATCAGCACTTCCATCACCTTCAGACAAACAGTAAACATCAGTCTGTGGTTAGGTAAATTGGCACCAGCATTTTTCTATTAGGTTTTTAGATTGGCCAAAATGGCAGCAGCATGTTCACAGGTTGAAAGACTCAATTTTTAATTTCCCAACTGATAATCAGAAAAGAGCTGATGCATATAACTTGAGCATAGGAGAGTGCCGAAGAGGAAAAAAAAATGAAGTCAATTTCTGAATTTTGACAAAATCAAAATTCTATTGGGAGGAGTAAGGTAGGAAATGGTTCAAAATAGCCAAATTTTAAGTCTGCATGAACAAGCACCTTAAAAAATCAAATGAAACCATCATCCATCAAACAGCCATTCATATCCCAAGTCCAATAAAGTAAACGTAGTTTCAAATGTATAATGCCTTACTTGCTTAGCGTCTTCCCTGAATTTCTCTTTTCCAACTGCCATTCCAACCAAACTAATACACTCCATCGATTTGGCACGAAGCATGCGATTAGACTTATCAGTGGCATTCACCAAGATAGCTTTCAGGTAAGGCATAACTGCATCATAATATTTTTGAAAATGCTCCTACAAATCCCATTCCATCAAACTTAATCATCCATAAAAATAAAATTAAAAAATTCACCTATAATATCACATTATATAGTACAATACCTGAGATGAATCAGCAACAGATGCCAAAGCAGTCAAGGCACCCTCTTGTACCATTTGCTTTCCATTCTGCATGAAAGGTGAAAAATCAGACACAAGTAAAATATACTAGTTCAAAAGCATGTAATTAAGTACAATTTTACATCATGGTTAGCATGTAATTAAGTAATTAAGTAATACACACACATAATCTTGAGAAGCATTACCTGCAGAAGTACTAGCAATTTGCTCACCACTCCATCCAAATACGGTGTTAAAATATCCGGAGTGCAATTCTCACTGAAATTCAGCACTGCTGAAGCAGCATGTGCCTGAAGATAACAAATTACAAAAAAGGAAGCAATGAACAGATAATCTAGAACGTTTAGTTACATGATCTTGATAATGAGCTGAGTAAAGCACATTCACAAACGACCACTATTCTCCAAATTCAGAAAATAAAGAACCTCATTGGAGGATAGCTTGCAACGATGGACACCAATGATGGCTCACAATTCACAATTAAATCCCAACGATTAGTTTTCAACTGTACTTTTCAAAAAGTCCATACTTAAAAATAAATGTGACAACATTTGACTAGAAATATGCAGTCAAGCACGTATGACTTTTACGTGGACTCATTCAAACATCCCACTAACCAGAGACAGAAAGTGAAGGACATATGATGAACTAGCAACTTAGAACATTATACACACTAGAATGCTCTACAGTACACAACTTGTAAAGAATCCTTAAGATTAGTAATTGCCAGTCAATATTAGTCTTGTGGTCACCCTCTAGTACATGAAGAAAGTGACCTACATTGCAGGATACAAATCCATACCATTCAAAAAATGAAACTGAATATCAAATCAATTATTTAGAAACAGGATCAGATGCTACGATCAAGTACTAACCTGAACACGAGGGTTCTGAAAATCATCCATAGCTCCAGCCAATGCTGGGAGCACCCGTTGATGATATTGAACTTGCAGATCTGGGCCCAAATCAGTAGACAACTGCCCAATTGCATTAATTGCTGCCCACCTTACACGAGGATGTGGATCTTGAAATGAGTTCAAGACCATTGCTACCACTTGCTCCAAATTTTTAATCATTACCTGCAAATAAAACAAAAATGAAAGGAATAGATTAATGGTCGTCATTAACAACAAGGTAAATGGAAATTCATTTAACTAGAAAGCTGCACAAAAGTACTTTATAGCTGTACAATTCATTTATTTAAGGATATAAAAGTGCCCCCTTGGAAACTGCATAGTAGGAATATACAATCGTTAATGTAAGATGCAAACATCTTACATAAGTGTGTTGTATCTGGCCTGAAAGCCTTTCATTCATATTGTGCAAGTGTGAATGTGACTATCAAACCGTACAAACATTGAATAATTTCAAACGAATGTTTCTCATTACATCTCTAACCTGTTATCCATTCGAATTCACACAATAGCACATTCAACACATGTCAAAAACCTAGGCTCTTTTATTACCAAAACTCAATTCTATTACTTCAACAGAAAAGGCATGTTAAGCATTCAAAATGTGGTTAAAGGCGGAACCCTGAAAAATTGGACAAGCAACTATCCCAAGCACATTGTCACTAACTAATGACAATCAGTTAACCTGGAAAAACAATTCCACAAATAATTGCACAACTATTAAAATAAAATTTGATACCTTGGCACAACCCTCAGCAATCTGAGCCAGGGCAATCAATGCAGCATGGTGCTTCTGCCATTCAGGGGCAGCCAAATATGCAGGCAATTGCTCAGACGCCACGGGAACAATGGTATTCCCACCCAGGGATATGGCAAGCCTATCCAAACATTCCTGTCCAACACTGTAATTAGCAGTCTCACCCGCATCCTCATCTTCACTCTCTGCCGCATGCCATGCCGGTTCATCCTCAATATCCAGAAGCATTTTCATTAAAATGGAAAACAATCGGCTTATAAACTGCGGCAACTTCCTCATCATGCCAGGAGCACGCTCTCTGGCCTCGGCCAGAGTGATGACGAACTCAATGGCCAAGTGCCTTGTCGCTTCTTCCAAGGAATCGGCCTCAGCAATCTGTAACATTGCCCCAACGACTTCCACAATCTGCCGCCTCAGGAACCTCGGCTCGGTCCCAGCCAATTCAATCAACAATTCAAGAGCGTCCTGCGCGGTGGCCTCGTTCCCGTTGTTCAGAGCCTCCATCAACGTCTTCATCATCGCAGGCAACAGGTCCTGAAACCTATCCCTATCCGCAGAGCTGGTCAAACACTGAATGAAATTGATGACGGCGTTCAAAGCCGCGATCTTCACGTCGGGGCTCGGCGAATTCCCCAGGCTATGCAAGAACACGGCGTGCAATTCCTTTATGTGCGGCACCATGATGTCGCCGATGTACTGCGATAACTGAGCGAATATCAAGAACGCCGCTTCTTGAAGCTTGGGCGAATCGGACGAAACGCACTGGAACATAAAGGGCAAGAGCTCCGGCCACCCGTTATCCGGCAAAATCCCGGACGCCAGCTCGGAAATCGTATCGCATAGCTTCTTGGAGATGGATTTGGTGTCCTCCTGCTGAATACACGCGAGCAGAATGGTCTTCAGCGTCGCTTGGGTCGTGGGATTCAATCGGGGCCAGAGGTAAGAGTCGTCGCGGGTGAGCTGCTTGCGGAGGAGAATCGCGGACATGGCGCGGGCCTCGGTGGCGGGGGAGAACTGGAGGAGGTGGGCGAGCTTGAGGGAGAGGGAGTCGGGATCGGTCTGCTTGCAGAGGTTGAAGAGGAGCTCGGCCTGGGAGCGCTGCTCGTTGGCGGAAGACATGAGGTGGGAGATTAGGGTCTGGAAAGGGGCCGGGTCGGGGCCGAGAAGCGTCGCCAGTTGGGCGTGCTGCAAGTGAGTCGAGTCGGCCATCGGAACCAGGTGCGGTTGTTTAGGGTTTTTGCCTGCTCTGCGCGGGTGTGGATTGGAGTTAGTGGTGAACCCGCGAAGAGAAGATGCCTTCTCTCTCACTTTCTCTCTCTAGACTTTTGAATCAAACCAAAAGTTGGGATTTTTGGGGAGTGCGGGGGGATTAAAGTAGGAACGGGAGCAGAGGAGTGGGGCTCCGGAATAAAGGAAGAAATGCAAGGATTATCCAATGGATGATTAGATTAGCTGGGCGTGGGTCAGTCATCATGTCATGATTTATGACTATAATTTTCCCACCAAATTTATTTTTGGAGGGAAGGGAGAAGGGACTCATTTTTTTTATATATTTAATATGGTATAAAATCATATCTTGGAATTTTATTAATTACCAAAAAGATATATAATTCTGTGGAAAATAGTTCCCTTTTTTCAACCAAGCAAAACAATATTTTCAGTTAAAAAGGAAAGGATTTATAAACATTTATTTTCTCCTCAATAATAGGTCTTAAAACGAAAATGAAAAACCGAAACGGGTTTGAAATTTTTAAATTTCGGAGCGAAATTGTAGAGAGGGTGAATGGCAGGGTTTAGTATTTAATCCTGTGTAATCACTAATCAGAGTGTAATTAGGTTCGCTTCCTTCCTTTCTACTCCCAGTTTAATTGCCGCCACCACAAGCTAGCGTTGCTTTCGCCCATTGGACTCTCCATCAAGGGTGCGGCACTCCACCACTTCGCCTAGCAGCACGACACTTGTATTGCTCTCCCACACCGCCGTAAACTTGATTCCTGACATTAGAACTGAATAGCTTCAGCTTGTGTTCTGGAATGGAGATGGCAAGGAGCCAGCGGACATTGAGTCCCTGCTGCAGTAACCATTCAAGGCTAATGAACCTACCCACCGAAATCCTTGACAACATCCATTTGAGGCTGCCCATAACCTCTTTTTTTTGCCTCCGATGCGTCTCTAAGACCTCAAAGGATAGAGTCGACTGCCCTAGTTTTTGTACACTGCACACGCAACGTTTACTGTCTGCGCGAGCTGCTTCATCATCTATTTCTTCTGCTCAAGTACCTCTGCTAATGCTTGTGGATCACTTTCGCTCTATCTCTGATTCTGGATTTGCCTTTAGACCATTGCAATTCAAATACGACAAGAGGTTCGTTTGCTTAGTCTAAGAGGTTCGTTGGCCATCATGGACACTTCATCTGATGACTATAATATTGAGATATGGGTGTTGAAAAATTATGACAAGAAAGAGTGGAATCTAGATTACCAGAGAGATAAGTCAGTACTCAGAGGCAAGTTGATGAACTTGATATGTTGTGAATGGGAGCATGGCATATACTTCACTTACCCACGACGTCATGAAGTTTGTGAGAGAACATTCTTTGTGGATTTAAGATGTGGTTCCGTGAATTGCGTTGAATTATTTCCACCTAGAACCAACATATTCATGAAGATTTCAAGCATATTGAGTTATACTGGGACTTTGATTTCCCTAAAAGAGTGTGGGAGTTTGGTTGAAGCTGAACCAACAACTACTGGAAGGATTAGGTCTCTAGAACTTTATGATTCTAGAGAAATCTGGGATGAAGCTGCAAGAGTGAAGGATTTCATTTACTTGAAAAGTAGCGCTAAGCGCCTATATAGATTTGAATAAATACCCAACTCTTGGCAACTTGTCAATGGTTTTAGTGGCTTATTTCGTTTCGTGTTATCTTTGTATTTTTGCATTTTTTTTCTGCAATTGAAAATTTTCCATCTAGTCCTTATGCCTGGACGTATTTTCCTTATAAATGATAAAGATGTTCTTCTCCTTTATGCTGAATGTGTTTTTTAAGCTGTTTTTATTAGTGATAAAGATATTCCTTCTCATTTATGAACAAGGTATTGCAGTTTTACTTTGGCAGAAGTAAGCCAGGCCATTTGTGTTTCTCATACAAGCAAGGAAAACACAGTGCTTTGTAATACCTAATGCTGTTGACACAGCTATGTTCAAGCTTGCACCAGAACGACTGAGTAGTCGTGAAATTGTAATTGTTGTTATAAGTAGATTGGTTTACCGAAAGGGTGCAGATCTACTTGTTGAAGTAATTCCAGAAGTATGCCGTTTATATCCCAATGTGAGTTTATTTTAACATGGCATTAGATGAAATACTTTTATATCCCAATGTGAGTTTATTTCTTTTACTTGACAAGTAGCTCGAGGGGGCTGTATGGTTGACCATCTCAATTTCTCTAAACTTTTATTTCATTTTCATGTATCTCAATTGGAACATGTTCCTTTCTTATATGTATTTTATTTTGAATGACTGTCATGATCTCGCTATCACTTTTTAGCAGAATACATATTTTCTCTATTGTGTTGTCTCTGTCTCTAGATTTAAGTTGGCTTACAAAACCGTGGTCTAAAAATGATGATTACGTATAAATGTCAGTTTCCGACAGCCCCATCTGAGGTTCTTTCAGAACCTCTATACTATATATATAGAGCAGGTAAGCTGACTCAATTGAGGCCCTTCCATATTCAATAAATCATAAACCATCTTCTTTTGGTTTAAAGCTTTACATGGCTTGTTATTTAGTTCTCGTTGGCAAGTTCATGTACAAAGCATCTGCCTGCGCTGTAAACCTAAACCTTGTGAGGGCAGACTGTTGATCTGAATGCTTTGGACTGGACCTTTGGTACAACAAGTTTATGCATCCTTGCTGTCTGAATGTTCTCACTAGTTTTTTTATTTCCCTGGTAAACAATGGGGGCTAAACACCCCGAAAAATGGCTCAGATCTCTGTCTAGAAATACCAGAAAGATTATCCATATATAAAGATAGGGTATGGCTCCGATTAGTTGACATTCATATTTCCTTAAAATTGCAAAATCACTTTGAGCATCTCAAAAGTTTTAAGTGGTACTATGTTTGGATGAAAGAAATAAACTTGGAATTTAGATTAAAGTCGGAATTTATAAATTGACATGCATCAATTTCCTTGTTTGGATTCATAAACACAGAAATTTAGAATTTCCGCGTGGAAAAAACAAACTTCAAATTTGGGACCTCCAATTCCCAAGTTTAAATTCCATGTAAATAGATGTCACTTCCCAATTTCTATAATTGAGAGTTTAAAAACAGCAAATTCCGTATTCAATTCCATTGTTCTTTTAGGTTACCCAAACAAGAAAATTCACAAATTCTATAGAATAAAATTTCATCATTTCAATTTCCGTCTTTTTAAAGTTCCTTAGTAATCTTAAATTTGTTCATTTAAACATAGTGTAAGATTTAATAAGAAAAAGCCTATATGATGAAAATAAATTTGCCTCACATTCCAATCACGGGCAAAATATCTGGCGGTACAGGTAAGGGTAACTGGCAGTACCCGAATGACCTTTAAGCCATCTCCAACAGAAGGGTCCAGAGAGTCAGAGGGCCGAAAATAGCCCAAAAACGATCTCTAGCCGAAGGCCAAGCCAGATGGCTCGTGGGCCCCACTGGACAAAAAGGCCATAAGGCTAACCGGGCGGCCTAAACCAATCAGCTGGTCGGCCCCGGGCCTGGCTCCAATTTAAATTTGTAACGGCTAGTTGCGGACGTCAGCTAGCTGTTTTTTTTTTTTTTTTTTTTTTTAAATTTTTTTTTTTACAAAATATGTTTTAAAACTTGTAAAAATTCTTCTTTTTTTTCCCTATAACTTCTAAACCATTAATCATTACATAACATTAAATAACATGAAACAATATTAAATAACATTAAACAACATAAAAATAACATTTAACAACATTTTTAAAAATATTTAACAACATAAAACTTAAATGTCTACTCCATGTTATTTTTGGCCCAAAGATGTGCACATGAATGCCTAAGACCCTCAAGGGCCTTAACAAGGCCAAACCTATTTGATGAAAAGACGATACAAACTCATGAGTTGCCTTAACGGCCTCAACAACTCTTAATTGACGAAGTCTACCTAATTTAATTTCAAAAGCTTCCAAATCTTTCAACCATAATGATTTTGCACTCTCATCTTTCAACTCATATAACTTCGCCTTACTAAACCCAGCCATCTTTAATAGCATCACGCCCCTCTACACTGAGCATCTCAAAATCTATGGATGTTAAAAACTTATAACGTTTTGTAGCTTCAGTTGATGCACCATCCTTGAAGTTATTCAGCAATAAATCTTTCTTTTGTAGTTCATGGATCAACTCAGCCTTCCTTTTCTGTACATTGATAATATTGCCTTCAACAACTTTGTTTGACTTTACTATGCTTATCTTGTTTGTATGCACTTATGCTACAAATTTAAGCTTAAGCTCCAATATATTTACCTCATCTTTCACTTTCTTTAGTAATGCTTCATGCTTAAAGTACATAGAGAACTAGTTAATGGTTGCACCTTAGTATAAAGTATAATAAAAACAAGCATCAACAATATTGCATTAACTCACCAATCTCTCCTTGTAGTGTTGTAGTCTTATGTTATAGAACTCATTTAGAACTGCAATTAGGAAAAACAAATAGGTAAGATAAGTTGTACAACAAATTTGTTTGATCAAACCTGCCAAATTGTGTTAACTCGTACTTTCTTCTGGTGTACTATAACAATGAAGTTGTCGTGTCTTAATCAAGTTCATGTTTGAAGTGTGTATCTTGGTTCGAAGCTTGAACTTTTCTTCCAAACCCTGTGGCCTAGCAGCCAAAAGTTGATTCTTTGACATAGTGTCAGAAATGTCTACTTTATTGACATCTCCTGAAAACGTGTAGTCCTGAACCATGTAGGTGCAACGCAACATTTTATTATTAGAATTTGAATATGAGAACTAATTTTGATGTGTAGCATATTGTAACTTTGTTAAAAACTTATCCCAGTCATCTTTAATAGCATCACGCCCCTCTATACTGAGCATCTCAAAATCTATGGATGTTAAAAACTTATAATGTTTTGTAGCTTCAATTGGTGCATCATCCTTCAAATGATCAAGCAATAAATCTTTCTTTTGTAGCTCATCGATCAACTCAGCCTTTCTTTTCAGTATATAGATAATATTGCCTTCAACATCTTTGTTTGACATTACTATGCTTATCTCGTTTGTATGCACGTATGCTACAAATATAAGCTAAAGCTCCAGTATATTTACCTCATCTTCCACTTTCTTTAGTAATGCTTCCTGTGTAAAGTACAGAGAGAACTAGTTAATGGTTGCATCTTAGTAGAAAGTATAATAAAAACAAACATCAATAAAATTGCATTAAGGTCAAAAATAAACTCACCAACCTCTCATTGTAGTGTTGTAGTATTATGTCATAGAATTTCTTTAGAACTGCAATCAAGAAAGATAAACAGATAAGATAAGTTGTACAACAAATTCATGTTGGAAGTTGGTTAACTCATACTCTCTTAGTATGAAGTATAATAAAAACAAATTCATGTTTGAAGTTGGTTAAATCAGGAAAGACAAATTCATGTTTGAAGTTGGTAAACTCCTCAAACCAGCCAAATTGTGTTAACTCATATTCTCTTCTTGTGTACTATAGCAATGAAGTTGGTCGTCTGTCTTAATCAAGTTCATGTTTGAAGTGTGTATCTTGGTTTGAAGTTTGAACTTTTCTTCCAAACTTTTTGTCCTAGCAGCCAAAAGTTAATTATTTGACATAGTGACACAAATGTCTACTTTATTGACATATCCAGAAAATGTGTTGGCCTGAACCATGCAGGTGCAACACAACATTTTATTATTATAATTTAAATATGAGAACTACTTTTTATGTGCAGCATATTGTAACTTTTTAAAAAACTTATAAACTTGTTAAGAACTAGCTAATAGTTGCATCTTAGTAGAAAGTAAAATACAAACAAACATCAACAATATTGCATTAAGGTCAAAAATAAACTCATCAATCTCTCCTTATAGTGTTGTAGTCTTATGTCATAGAACTCTTTTAGAACTGCAATCAGGAAAAACAAATAGGTAAGATAAGTTATACAACAAATTTGTTTAATCAAACCTGCCAAATTGTGTTAACTCACTCTCTCTTCTGGTGTACTATAGCAATGAAGCTGGTCATCTGTCTTAATCAAGTTCATGTTTGAAGTGTGTATCTTGGTTCGAAGATTGAACTTTTCTTCCATACCTGTGTCCTTGTAGCCAAAAGTTGATTCATTGACATAGTGACAAAAATGTCTACTTTATTGACATCTCCAGAAAACGTGTAGTCCTGAACCATATAGGTGCAACACAACATTTTATTATTAGAATTTGAATATGAGAAGTAATTTTGATGTGCAGCATATTGTAACTTTATTAAGACCTAGTTAATGGTTGCATCTTAGTAGAAAGTATAATAAAAACAAACATCAACAATATTGCATTAAGGTAAAAAATAAACTCATCAATCTCTCCTTGTAGTGTTGTAGTCTTATGTCATAGGACTCATTTAGAACTACAATTAGGAAAAACAAACAAGTAAGATAAGTTGTACAACGAATTTGTTTGATCAAACTAGCCAAATTGTGTTAACTTATACTCTCTTTTGGTGTACTATAGTAATGAAGCTGGTCATCTGTCTTAATCAAGTTCATGTTTGAAGTATGTATCTTGGTTCGAAGCTTGAACTTTTCTTTCAAACCTTGTGTCCTGGCAGCCAAAAGTTGATTATTTGACATAGTGACACAAATGTCTACTTTATTGACATATCTATAAAATGTGTTGGCCTGAACCATGCAGGTGCAACACAACATTTTATTATTAGAATTTGAATATAAGAACTAATTTTGATGTGCAGCATATTGTAACTTTGTTAAAAACTTATAAACTTGTTAAGAACTAGTTAATGGTTGCATTTTAGTAGAAAGTATAATAAAAACAAACATCAACAATATTGCATTTAGGTCAAAAATAAACTCACCAATCTCTTTTTGTAGTGTTGTAGTCTTATGTCATATAACTCATTTAGAATTGCAATCAGGAAAAAAAAATAGATAAGATAAGTTGTACAAAAAATTTGTTTGATCAAACCAGCCAATTTGTGTTAACTCATACTTTCTTATGGTGTACTATAGCAATGAAGCTGGTCGTCTGTCTTAATCAAGTTCATGTTTGAAGTGTGTATCTTGGTTCGAAGCTTGAACTTTTCTTCTAAACCTTGTGTCCTGGCAGTCGAAAGTTGATTCTTTGACATAATGACAGAAATGTTTACTTTATTGACATCTCCAGAAAACGTGTAGTCCTAAACCATGCAGGTGCAACACAACATTTTATTATTAGAATTTGAATATGAGAAGTAATTTTGATGTGCAGCATATTGTAACGTTGTTAAAAACTTATACCTATCATCTTTAATAGCATCACGCCCCTCTACACTGAGCGTCTCAAAATCTATGGATGTTAAAAACTTACAACGTTTTGTAGCTTCAGTTGATGCACCATCCTTGAAGTGATCCAGCAATAAATCTTTGTTTTGTAGCTCATTGATCAACTCAGCCTTACTTTTCGGTACATAGATAATATTGCCTTCAACTTCTTTGTTTGACTTTACTATGCTTATCTCGTTTGTATGCACGTATGCTACAAATTTAAGCTTAAGCTCCAATATATTTACCTCATCTCCCACATGATTTTGTTCCATTCCAACAATAACATTGGCAATATTCCTCTCACTGTGGTGGTAGGAACAATCATAACCTGGAAACCGAGAAACTTTTTCTCATTCGTCATACAATTTCTTCTTAAAAGCACATAACAGAATTGTTCTTTGAACGGGTTTCAATCCATCAACCATTGATGAAATTGATCTTCGGAGATAATTCTTGCAAAACTTTCTATACTCCTTTTTGGAAAAAGTCACTGTATGTTTTGAATGTCTGTTGAGGATTAAGAGGACTACTAGGTTGTGAATCTGTATACTGGGCAAGCCAACCTCTTCTCTCTTCTACTTTGTTCTTACTAAAAGCAAGAGTGATTGCATCCTCGGCGTTATCGTCCCAAAGATAATATTTCTTATAATCCTCAATATTTTCAAAATATTCTTTTATTTCCTCAAAGTTACATGAAGCCAACCCCTAAAAGCCTGCACAGATCGTACAAGAATAAGAGTACTTTAACAATATGCATGGTGCATGAAGAGTAAATTGAAAACATAAGGAACACATACCTTGTAATACTTGATGGAATAGTCAGCAACATTGGTCGTCTCTTCTTTCCAGTCCTTAAACTCTCTGATTGAATAAAATGCTCGAGAATGATGATTTTGACTGCCATCCATACACGTTAAAAACAAGGAATACATTTGTGCATTCTTGTACTTGAAGTTAAAAACAATCTTTAACTCATATTGAAGTTATCTAAGCATATAGTAGTCAAACAATATAAACTAACTTTCAAAATAGGAGTTATAAACCCAACCAAAAAGTCGTGGTCAATTTTAAAAAGCAAGGACCAATAAAAATGAAAAAAATTAATCAAAAGCCCCTTTGATGTGGGAACCATCATGATCCTACACAAACACATACGTTAAACTTCTCAGTGGTCATCAAGATGATGATATGCATATTAACATTGTGTATAGGATTTCAAAGCATAAAACCAAAATAAAGAAGCTTGAGGCATCTAACATGATCTGCCATGATCATCACCCTACACATTTTTTGTTTTTTTTTTGTAACCCCAAAATCCTAATGATATTGTTAACTTCCTCGTTATTCATGAGTTGGGCTTTGGTAGCTTGTCTTACATTGAGCAATCTACCTTTCAACGAAAAAACACCATAATTTGCCTGCCCAAAAAAGTGAGCCCTGTCATCTATTTGGAATGAATTATGTTAGCATATGTACTATATAGGAAAAAATTCAATAAATAAATACAAATTTTGTTGTCCAACATGACAAAATTATGCATAACTGCCTTAGCAGATATTCCTTCTGTCAAAATCAAGATGCAATTTGTAGAGTCTTTCCATCTAGCTAAATATGCATCATGCAACACTTTTATTTGAAGCATTTCTTTACATATGCCAATACGTGTCATCAAAACATCCACAATATGAGATTATGCCACCGAAAAATAATCTGAATGTGAGGCTAGAGTATTCCAGTTAAACAACTAATTTGTTGCATACGTACGTATCTTCTTTTAAGAAGTCCTTCGGAAGTGAAAAGAATTTCATAAATGATCTTGTGCATGGAGATGAGAAAGTTTCTTTTCGGTCATCAAATGAAGCATTACTGATATTAACTTTCAAAAAGATCCATAAATGCTTCTTCACATCATCGAGTGTTATGCTGAAATTGTGTTTTTCATCGATAATATTCACCAGATGCTCTGTGATCTTATTTGCCACGAAATCCACAAGAGGTTTACCCTTGATTATATTGAATAAATTCACAAAGGTGACCTGCGTCAAATAAAAAATAATTTTCAGAAGTATTAAAAAGGAAAAATGCATACCCAAATTTCAGAAAAATCAAAGTGATGTAATCATGGCTAGGCTAGGCTTAGTAAGCTAGCTAGCTAGCTAGTTAGTTATGCAGTTATGCAATGATGCAAAATTGCAAATGCTTTCGTCCATTCAGGTGCAACACAAAGGTGACCTATGATAATATTCATCCATAGATGCTTCTTCACATCATTGGGTGTTAGGTTGAAATTGTGCTTTTCATCGATAATATTCACCAAATGCTTTGCGATCTTATTTGCCACAAAATTCACAAGAAGTCTACCCTTGATTGTATTGAATAAATTCACAAAGATGACCCGCGTCAAATAAAAAACAATTTTCTAAAGAATAAAAAAAGAAAAATACCTACCCAAATTTCAAAAAAATCAAAGTGATGTAATCATGGCTAGGCTAGGCTAGGCTTAGTAAGCTACCTAGTTAGTTATGCGGTTATACAATGATGCAAAATTGCAAATGTTTTCGTCCATTCAATATTGAAAAATATCTCTCTACTACCTAACAGTTTAACATCAATTTCTGTATTAATATTATAAAACATCGTATAAAAAAATATAAAGGGATTGATTTCAAACAGGATTCCCCAATTGCAATGGATTCGCAAGTAGAGCCAAGGAATTGATGTGTAGCATCGGGGCTGGGGAATCAAACTTCGGGCTAGCTTAAGAGTGGTCAAGCTTGTTCTCATCCTATGTACTTTCTATGGGAGCCATTTTTGCTTTATTTGCAAATTTTCGCTACAGAGAAGAATTAATATGCTTATTTTTAAAACAGCTTTCGATGTTTACGATTGTATCGGTACATAAGTTTCAACACGAATGTATCGGTACACAAATTTCAATGTGAATGTTGCGGTATAATTGTATCGGTACATAAATTTCGGTACGAATGCATTGGTACATAAGTTTCAATACGAATGTTTCGATGCGAATGTATCGGTACGAATGTACTATTAGTACATAAGTTTTGGTACGAATGCATGAGTACATAAGTTTCGGTACAAATGTACTATCGGTACATAAGTTTCGGTACAATTGTATCGGTACATAAGTTTCGGTACGAATGTATCAGTACATAAGTTTTGGTACAAAATGTATCAGGACATAACTATAGTACATACATAGGAATGTAATATGCATATACATATATATTGAGAAATTTACGCAAAATTAAGAATATATGATACATATGGTTTTTTTATTGTGGAAACTTAATAATAATTGTCAAATAATAAAAGCTCAATAACTATTAAAACTTAACTAGTATTTGATCGTTACAATTAAATATCAATGACTAAAGTTAATTTTTAATCTTATACACGTTTTTATTCTAAAAGTAATATTATTCAAGGATTGAAATAGAATTTTTTATAATAAGGATGGTGTGTGTCTCAATCTCTTGAGACATTGGAAGACCCCATCCAACATAGGCTAAAGTAAGTTTTATACGTAGTCCAATTGACATAAGTTTTGCTATATATGATATGATTTGGCCAATTAGTCACGCATGCATGTACACTGTTTCACACCGACTAACTGAATACAACCGACTAATTGATTAGGTTATGATAACTAATTGATCGTCTACTATCATCAGTTATCTACAATTACTAATACTAAGTGTTTTCTCTTTAAATTGAAGCAGTTTTTGATGGAAAAAAGTAATACCAAACAGAGCCTAAGTATGCGACTTTTATAGTCCAAGCAAACATCGGTTTTGGAGTTTACGGATAAATTGTCTCCATTTAATATTAGTCTGTTTCCGAAAAACAATGTATAAATCTATCACGTGACACATTAAAATTACTATGTAAAGCACAATAAATATTGGGGTGTGATATTCACTATATTTTATTTATCACACACCTTTTTAATTTTCGGCCGCCAAATCGAATGAATTGAAGAAGATCAACGGACAGAAATTATCAAAGAGTGTGTAAGCACACCACTAAATATTTTATGTACATAAGAGATGGCACTTGATTGTTCGATTTCTTGTGACACACTCCTAAATATTTATGCACATAAGAGATGGCACTTGATTATTCGATTTCTTGTGTCTCATTCTTCCCATATGTACCATAACTTTTATGTGTACATGTTGAAATGATACTTCCGATACTAAAAGTAAAATTTTATCATGAGAACCCGAAAATTTCAAATTCGAATATTTTTTCAAAAATTAAAATGCATACAAGAAATATGATAGTTCTAATCCAAATTTTTCTGAAGTATTCCAAACTCAAGGTTGTTTGTATCATGAAAACAAATTGTGTCGAATTAAGATTTGTTCAAACTCAAAAATGTTGAGAAACAAGCTCTGCGAATTTACAGACCCGCTCGGTGACTAATTTTTTTCTTTCAAATTTTAAACTATAATTCAATTAGAAACAGAGGAAAATGTGGGGGAGATGAGGAAGCTCAATCCAGCACAACACGACACGAGCATCTACCATTGTAAAAACCACGGCCAAATTTATTGCCTTTTGCGATCAAAATTGCCAACACAATGAAAGAATCAACCTCTCGACCTCTAGTCAACAGATTCACACAATATAAAAAGTAGGCATAGAATACATTAAAACACAAGGAGACCAGAAATGCAACAAGAATTTGTCGACCAACAACACTCCCAAACCTCAGGCGCGAGCCCACAAAAACAACCCTCACCAACAACAATCACCTACACTTCTTTTCTCTTAAAGACTCAAAATTGCACTAATAATTAACACCTGCCATGTACACATCTTACCAAGAGGAGTATACGATCAAATCGCAATGATGATTTCCACGCTTTGCAAAACCAACCGACGGGAACCATCTTAAGGAGAAGAATTGGTGACACAATTACCACACAAGACAGGATCCGTGTATCCCAAAGCAGAAATATGCACAATCACTTATGAGGAGAGGATAGATTGCAGTGCAAGCTGTTGCTGAGGTTGCAAGGAGGACCACGTTGACGCCAATGTAGCTGGCGGCAAAGTCTGCTGAAGCTGCCTTAACAGATTAATCATTCTGCTTGCAGTTTGTTCCGTTGCTAAATCCTTACCGGCGCATAGAACCTACAAGAGAACAATCATACCCTTCAAAGTAAATATTCTCACACTCTTGAATATGTATTACAAACAAAATCAGCAAGGGACAATATCATTGTGAAAAAAAACTTTACAGCTATCAGCAAGGCCAGTAAAACAGAGCAAATTAGGCAATTAAATTTTGGTAAACTTGTACTTTATCACATCAGTTAATCAATCCCCATATCACAAATGATGTGCCTATAATTTCTTAACGCCAATAGCAATCATTGAAAACACACACATCAAAATAAATAAAATGAAACAGAACAATGAGATATGCGTTACTGAGGAAAAGAGAATATCAAATATCATGATTTTCTAAGTGTGTAAAATACTTGGCATAAGAATGCTAAATCATTTTATATATCACAAACCTCGGCAAACACGGCAACAATTTTGGGAAGACACTGATTGTTGAGACCCAAAAGTTCTCTGTCAGACCTGCAGATGGATTACAAAGGTGCACCTCTAAATTTCATCGGCAATGGTGTTCTAAACTTTAAATGCATGAAAAGGCAACAAGTAATAGGATTACGCAAAGTAAAACACAGCTGAAGCTCTACCTCTCAACCATAGAACAAAGTTGGTCATGGACAACTTTGGCTTCAATCAAGTCACCTTTAATCGGTAAACAGTTCAACCATGCAGGAATGACCTGCCAAGTGACAGAAAGTTGACAGACCATAATGTGAAGAAATAAAAGATTGAAAGATAAATGACAATAACTCTTCTTTTTTTTTTAGGACAAAACAGTAGTGTAATAAAAATGTTTTCAGAAAACACTGTCTAGCGCACACACTGCATATAGTGACAACAAAACAAAGGAATTTCAGAAGTCACAACATAAATAAATAAAGTTTAGTACCTGAGCTGCATCAATACTGTCACGATGAAATTGACATATTTTTCCTAAAGCAGAGACAGCATTGTCATATGCCATCACATTTTCAGCTTGCAGGGCATTAGGATGCTGAATCACAGCATTTAGCCTTGAAAGAGCCTCTGGATAAAGCCATCAGAAAGTGTAGCAATAAGCAATCAGAAATATTCCAACTCTGTAAGAAATACAAGCAGACCTACCACCGACAAGGGGTTTAATTACTATTCCGCCATACTCTGAACATACACCAAGTCCATATAGAGCTGCCTGAAAAGGGAAAAAAACCAAAAAGAATCACATAACACTTACGGGAAAAAAGCACCCTTATACATATTAAAATAGATTGCTGAGATCAGACCTGTCGAACATCAGGGTTATCGTCATTGCAGGCCTCCAATAAAAAAGGAAAAAATGTGTCATAATATCTGACCCAACAACATCAGAACAAAGGATGAGTTAATAATAATATGAATCACTTCCACCCAAACATTTCTAATAGAACAAACTTACTTTAAAGCTGCTTCACGGCACTGCTCCGCAACATCATCAAAGATGCATATAGCGATCCTTCTCTCTTCAGGTGTTTTATCCTTGGCCTGTTGATTTGGATGCATTATTTAAAAAACAAAGAAACTAACTCGAAATCAAAGATTGACACAACAGAACATAAGATTTTACAAATGAACATTCTGGTTCCTCAAAATGACAATCAAAGGGAATGATAAGCAAATACAAAAAAAAAATAAGTTGGAATCTTAAAAGGGAAGCTTCCTTGAGACGAAACTTACCCACATTGGTGTTAGATATGATGATAGCTCGTCAAAGAAAGGTAAGAAAGAGGCTTTAAATGTTTTAATCAGAGTTCCTAAGATTTCTCCCACCTGGAATAAAAAAAGGTTGTTCAATTAAATAATGAAAACATCAGCAATATCATTGATGGGCTACTTAAAAGATTGTATTTGAAAAAACTTACTTGATCAAAAACTTCTTCCTCTTGTTCATTTTCCTCTTTAATTAGCTCTTTTTCCTCATCGTCAAAGTCTTCTGCTTTGGTCCTTTCTGCTCTCTCTCTTTTTCTACTTGAACTGGCAGTGATCACCTGCTTTATCTCCTCCACAATGGATCTGACCTGGCTTTCATCTAAAAGTGGTCCAGCTATCTGAAACAAAAATGCAAAGCATGCATGAATGGTGTCATATTCAAGCAATGATAAAGATGGAAATTTGAAAATGAAGTTATTGAATTTTGAACTAAAAAGTATGAACAAACTCAAAATCAAACAATTTTCCAAGACAGTAGGGTAACAACTATATAACCGTATTACGGTGCATTAACTGTCTTCAAGTCAAAGTTTAATATAAAAAAAAATTAATAATATACTAGTCTTATTATAGTTACTGCAGTTTTTATTTCTTTTGCAAGAAGTTAAAATTAAACAAAAGTGGAAAAACAGGTAACTCGAGTATCCAGTATCCAATTGCATTCAGGATACATAGACCACTGGTGCCCAGCAAGATCTAAGGCAACATTTTTCCCGAGTTTCCCACAACTGCGGGAATTCACTGGTTTCATCCCGGATCTTCCGAGTATCGGGTACCTCTCCAAGAGACCAGTAAAGCTCACCCGATAGGGTAACCCTTGCTGGAACAGTACCAAAGCATCAGCTCTAGCTTACCAACCTTCCAATGGGAGAGACACCGCGCACTCTAAGGAGGCAGGCTCGATCCCAGGTCAGAAGCGTAAATCACTTTGGTGCGCTGTGCAAGGCGCCCAACTCGGGTTTAACTATTCCATCACCACAGAGCTAAACTCGTGCAGAATAACCAAAAGTTAAACCAGGCCTCAAAGGAAATTTCATAAATTTCTTTAAAATGTGGCATACCTGTAAACATTCATTCAATGCATCCAAAATATTTGCACAGATTTCTGTATCAGGTTCCTGCACACAAATTGCACTCTCATTTCATACTTCAGAAAAACATCATATCATTACACCCTGATCGAGAAACCTTAAATGACGAACAATAAACAACCTTGTGTAATGCTTCCACCAGAGCTGGAACAATGTAGTCAGACAATTGCTTTATATAGGCTTCATTACGACCTTGAGCTTGCCCTTTCTCTATGGCTAATTTTGCAGAAAGCAGCAGCTCCGGCATTGCTAGAGACAAAAAATAGATCTTTCTTTATCAAACCTCCACTACATGTTTATCAGAAGGAGAAAACCCAAATAAAATATACCTGAAACAGCTGCCTTCCTAACTTCATCATGAAAATAAAATTTAAGAAGTGGAACCAAAGTTGGGGCTACCTGCACAAATATGACATTTTTAAGTATCATTCATAGGAAGCTGGTAAGAAAAATAATTATAATACACCGTGAAAGACCTGATCAATCCAAGGAAAGAATCCTTCTTTCAACTCGTCAGCATAGCAACAAAGCATATTGCAAGCGGTAGCTTTTTCCTCCAGGATACTAGTCTTGATTCCAATCCTCTTATCCCCAAGAGTAATTGTTTCAATACTGTAATGGAAAAGCAACATTTAGAGAGACAGCTACTAAAGAGAAGCATAATAACACTACTGCTACATGTATTTATCTTTTGCATTCAATTACTCTAACTACACCTTGCAAACTTTAAATTGGTAAATTGGTACTTTACACAAATAATCATCCAAAGGTTCAAGAAGAGAAACATCACATATGGATGTCAAAGCCATTATGCTTATCCATTTTGCGGCATGTAGATAATGATGTAAATGTGGTAAAAGTGACATGAACCAACAATAAATCCAGATGCATTTATAACAAACCTTTAGGAAGGATAGCAAGAAATAGCTAATAGTATCACATTCACATACATTATACATGGCTGTTGGTATTGAACTTACATAAAAAAGAATGAAAAATATTCTAACCTTTCATCATCAGAGTCATCAATATCACTATTGTCATCTGCAGATGTAATGGTTACATCTGGCTTAAGTTGAGCAGACTGAAGCAAAGGAGGCATTACAACACTCATGTAGGGGAGGAAATCTTGACCTAAGCACTTGCAGAGTCTTGCCCATGCCTACACCATTGTAGATCAATTTTTTATTGAGAATACTATGTTTGAAGTATAGTAATGTTTGTGAAATTTAAGAAATAAGAACATACCTGTAGCATGTAACTTGTAGTTGGATCATCTGCCTCCATTCCAGATCCTTGTAAAGCCATCAGCACTTCCATGACCTTCAAAGAATAAGGGTATGATCAATCTGTATCTATATATAACTAGCTAACTTAAAAGTTCAAACACAAAAAAAAAAAGAAATTGGCAGCATATTCCAAACAGGTTTCAAATGGCAGCAAAATTTTAACAGGTTGAAGATTCAATTTATCATTCCCATACAAGAAACAGAAAGAGCTTAAACATATAATTTGAAAACTGTAGAGTGAAAAAGGAAAAGTTACAATTCCAATGAAATCAAATTTCTATTGGGACGTGAGGGGGAGGTTAGGGGAAATGAATTAACAAACCAAAGCTTCAAAGCGTCCATACTCTTCCACCCATTTCATAACCAGTGGTATGCAAGATAATTATTTCAATACAAACTCCAAAACGAGGAGGCTCTGATACAGTGAAAATGGATACAAGATAAGAGTGTCTTACCTGCTTCGCATCATCCCTAAACTTATCCTTTCCAACAGCCATTCCAACCAAGCTAATGCACTCCATTGATTTCGCACGAAGCATGCGGTTAGATTTATCAGTTGCATTCACCAAGATAGTTTTCAGGTAAGGCATAACTGCATCATAGTATTTTTGGAAATGCTCCTACAAATCCCATTACCGTCAAACTTAATCATACATAAAAAAAAAAAAAAAAATATATATATATATATATATTAAACAAGAATAACACATTATATAGAAACAATACCTGAGATGAATCGGCAACAGATGCTAAAGCAGTAAGGGCTCCCTCTTGCACCATTTGTTTGCCATTCTGCATGAGACATGATATTTAAAAGAACGTAAACTAATACTAGTTCAACAAGATTATTATTATGCAAGTGTTTTTATTAGATGAATATGTTATTTTCTTAAGAAGCACATACCTGCAGAAGTACAAGCAATTTGCTCACTATACCATCCAAATAAGGTGTCAAAATATCCGGAGTACAATTCTCACTGAAGTTGAGCAATGCTGAAGCAGCATGTGCCTGCAGATATCAAATTACAAAGAGGAAGCTAATGAATAGATAATCTAGCACATGCAATAATATGGTCCAGATAATGAGCTAATAAAATGGGCATGTCATATTATATCAAAAGCAATCACCCTATATTTCAAATTCAGGATATAAAGCAACTCAAGCTCACAAAACTAAAGCACATGACAAATTGTTTCCTACTGTACTTTGCAATAAATAGTGCTCACGAATGAAAGCCTAATTGTTTTTTCACTTCAACATGAGACTGCATTAATACAAGTTTTTTTTTTGTCAAATCATTAATACAAGTTTACATCCCAGTAAGTAAGATGTAAATTCTCGCATCCCAATAAATAAAAGATTAACAGGACAGAAAGGAATGATTCTAAAAGAATGACACTCTCCACAAGTAAACATCAGTGAGATGAACTATCTAATTAGATTATTGATTTAAGCAACTTTAAACACACCATAATGCTCTACAGTGCACAACTTGTAAAGAACCATTAAGAAGAGAAACTGTCTGTCAATATTTGTCTTATGGTGACAAGGTCAACATGAACCATACCATTTTTGGTAAAGAGTGTTAATTATAGTGGGTTAAAGATGACAATAGCATGGAAAAAACCAAATCCTTCACCAATTCAATTAATCAGAAAGAGAACCAGAAAACACAATCAGCAACTAACCTGAACACGGGGATTCTGAAAATCATCCATAGCTGCAGCCAATGCCGGGAGCACCCTTTGGTGATATTGAACTTGCAGATCTGGACCCAAATCTGTAGACAACTGCCCAATTGCATTAATCGCTGCCCACCTTACTCGAGGGTGTGGATCTTGAAATGAGTTCAAGACCATTGCTACCACTTGCTCTAAATTTTTAATCATTACCTGAAACACCAAAACAAAATATTAACAAAAAGGTAGATGAAAGTTGATTTTAACTGGAAGAAGCAGCATGCTGCACGAAAGTTTTATCTGCCGCTGTACTTCTCCCATAGTTGATGATGTAGACGTGTGTGTATGTGTGCAAACAATTTACCCTACACTTGAATTGTATCGGGAATTAAAACTTTCATTCATGTGTGTCAAGTGTGAATGAAACAATAACCATTGACAATCAAGGTGTAACTTTCGCAGATTCTATCACTTCAACAGAAAAACATCTAAAGTGGTTGAACAACAACTGATCCTATTCTAGTGTAACTAACCAACAACATTTAGTTAACTGAGAAATAGTATTCATGAATAACAATATGATAACAATCGATACCTTGCCACAACCCTCTGCAATTTGAGCGAGAGCAATCAAAGCAGCATGGTGCTTCTGCCACTCAGGGGCAGCTAAATAAGCGGGCAACTGCTCAGACGCCACGGGAACAATGGTATTCCCACCCAGAGATATGGCAAGCCTATCTAAACACTCCTGCCCAACACTGTAATTACCAGTCTCACCCGCATCCTCATCTTCACTCTCGGCTGTATGCCATGAGGCTTCGTCCTCAATATCCAGAAGCATCCTCATCAAAATGGCAAACAATCGGCTTATGAACTGCGGCAACTTTCTCATCATCCCTGGAGCACGTTCCCTGGCCTCAGCAAGGGTGATTACAAACTCAATTGCCAAGTGCCGGGTTGCTTCTTCCAAGGTGTCCGCCTCGGCAATTTGTAGCATTGCCCCAACAACCTCCACAATCTGCCGCCTAAGGAACCTCGGCTCAGTCCCTGCCAATTCAATCAACAATTCAAGAGCGTCCTGTGCTGTGGCCTCGTTCCCGTTGTTCAAAGACTCCATCAGCGTCTTCATCATCGCCGGCAACAGGTCCTGAAACCTGTCCCTATCGGCAGAGCTTGTCAAACACTGGATGAAATTGATGACGGCATTCAAAGCTGCGATTTTAACGTCAGGGCTCAGCGAGTTCCCAAGGCTGTGCAAGAACACGGCGTGCAACTCCTTTATGCGCGGCACCATGGTGTCGCCGATATACTGCGATAACTGAGCAAATATCAAAAACGCCGATTCTTGAAGCTTGGGCGAATCGGACGAGACGCATTGGAACATGAACGGCAGGAGCTCCGGCCACCCGTTATCGGGCAGGATTCCGGAGGCGAGCTCGGAAATTGTATCGCAGAGCTTCTTGGAGATGGATTTGTTATCCACCTGCTGAATACAGGTCAGGAGAATCGTCTTCAGCGAAGATTGGGTAGTCGGATTCAATCGGGGCCAGAGGTAGGAGTCATCGCGAGTGAGCTGCTTGCGGAGGAGAATGGCGGACATTGCTCGGGCCTCGGTGGCGGGAGAGAACTGGAGGAGGTGAGCGAGTTTGAGGCATAGGGAGTCGGGATCGGTCTGCTTGCAGAGGTTGAAGAGAAGCTCGGCCTGGGAGCGCTGCTCATTGGCGGAAGACATGAGGTGGGCGATTAAAGTTTGGAAAGGGGCGGGGTCGGGACCGAGAATCGTCGCCAGTTGGGCTTGTTGTAGCTGAGTCGACTCGGCCATTGCTGCAGCGAAGTCGAGAGTTGCAGGTAGGGTTTTTGAGACTTTGGGTGTGGATGACGAGGAAGGTGGCTTGCTATCCCTCTCTTCTCACTCTTTCTCTCACTTAACTTTTTCGAATTTAGGGTTTTTTGGGTGTCGAATGCGGAGACAGGGTACGGTGCGTTTAAAGTAGGAGTGGGAGTAGGAGAGTGGGGATCCCTCGTCGGCAAGAAACCGCGTACTTGTACATTCATTCTTTTAATTTAAAAAATGCATTTAATCATTAAGCGCCACTTCTATCTTTCTTCAACTTTCCTATTTAATTAGGGAGGCGTAGTCAAATTTTAATTTAAATTTCATTTCCAATACCTATTATAGTAAAAACAAATTAAAATAACAACAAAATGTTATTAAAATTATGCTAATCTAATCTTGATCATTTGTTAAATTTAAATTTTGAATATCCTCATAACAAATAGAGTGCAAAAAAAAATTAATTTAACATAATATATTCTTATATTACTAAATATTATCAGTTTATGTATATTTAATATTGTTAATTTAATAGAAATGCTTATAAATATTATTCATTTCTTTTTTTTCATAACAATTCAAGTGACAAAAAATATTTAATTTGACTAACTATTTATTAATTTAACATAAGTCATAAAAATTTATCTAAATACTTAAATTAGAACTTCTATATTATACAAGTTAAAAGTTAAGGAATTTAGTGATAGAAACCTGAATTATGGAAGAATTTCGTCGTCGATCAACTCTTTATGTACTCAACCAGCTCAAATCAAATCCCTACAAAATTAAATTGTAAATAAAAATTAAACATAAGAGAAGAAAATAAAAATACTAGAAGCAAGAAAAACTTACTGTGGAGAAGAATGAATTAATGAAGTTGGAAGAACAAATAAGAAATAAGCGAGATAAGAAGAAGAAAACACGGGGGATGGTTTATAAATTGGAAGAAGAAATAAGAAAGATGCAAGAGAGGAAGAAGAAAACAAAGGGAGGGTATATAAAGGCCACCAATCTATCACCTATCGCCACCAACCGACACCTGGTTTCAAAATATTTTTAAAAATTTAAAACCTATGTCGACTACAACCGACACCGGCTTTGAAAATATTTAAAAACTATCATTAGTGTTGGGCAGAAGCGACACCAGTCTTCTTTTAATCGACGCTAACTTTGTGTCGATTACAATCGACACCGGGTTTCAAAATATTTAATAAAAATGAAAACTTATGTCAGCTACAACCGACAATGGCTTTGAAAATATTTAAAAATTATCACTAGTGTTGAGAAGATGTGACATCAGTCTTTTTTTAACCGATGCTAACGTTATGCCAGTTAAAAGCGACATGATTTTTTTTATGCGACGCCACTATTAAAAAAATATTAAAATCTATGTCGGTTATAAGCGACATTAATAGTTTATGTCGGTTATAACCGATAGTAATTCCGACACCATATTAAGTAGGTGTCAGAATGCCTTATCTGCCACTATGTTATCTAAAACCGGCATAATAAGGCCCTTTTGTAGTAGTAGAATTTAAAAGAATGCATCCAAATTAAAGTGTAGTCAACTAAAATTTCGAAATACTTTTTAATAAAGTATAAACAAATTTATAGATATTCAAAATGTCATAGATTTTGAAGAGCTAGGTTATGTGATAGTGATTGGGGAGGTAGTGTGGATGACTTGAAGAGCACATCTGGCTATACTTTTACACTAGGGTCTGGTGTATTCTCTTGGGCATCTAAGAAGCATAAATCAATTGCACTATCAACTGCAAAGGCTGAGTATGTGTCGGCTTCAATTCCAACTTCTCAAGCAGTGTGGCTGAGAAGAATTATGCAAGGCTTTGGTGACAAATAAGAATCAGCAACTCTTATCCTTTATGACAACAAGTCATCTATTGCCATGAGCAAGAATCCTATATGTCATGGAAAATCAAAACATATTGCTCTGAAGCATCACTACATCATAGGTGCTGTTGAAGACGAGGAAGTGGATGTGGTCTACTGCAGGACAGAAGATCAAGTTGCCAATATCTTCACCAGGGCATTACCAAAGGACAGATTCATATACCTAAGAAAACTTTTGGGAGTGAAGCAGCAAAGCATTAAGAGGGAGTGTTAAAGTTAATCCTTTTATGTAATATGAAATGTTTTGAGTCTCTAATCTATTGCCACATGTATGTCATATATCTTTTGTAAGAGGGTTGACCATTTGCCTTATCAGCTGTCCCATGTACCGGGACATTCAATCAATATAAAATATATATATATATATATATATATATTTTTTTTTTTTTTTGTGAAAAAGTTCTGCCCTCTGTTTTCCCCATGAGCTCCCTGCACTCTATTGTCTGCAGCAAGCTGCTGCTCATATGTTGCTTCATTTTTCTAAACTAATCTGTGTGTTTAGTTTATTTGAGGACAAAGATTGCATGAATATCAACAGAAGGTACGTAGTTGGTTTGAATAATCTGTGTGTCCAGTTATTCATAACTTCATCAAAATTTAGTTGATAGTGCTTTTACATTTTGCTCAGTTTTCCACTTTATATGCAACTCCTATTTCCAGAGTAATAGTCTCTGTAATTTTTCTCTTCTCAGAAGCAGAAGTTCTTGCAGCTCCTCCAAAATTGGTATACAGCAAACTGATTTTGCGGTAAACCATCTACTCTATTGATCAATATATCCCCTTGTAACTATTTGATCTTGCAATTGGAGCATATCATTTTTCTGTTTTTCTTCCCAACATTGTTTATTGAGGGTGACGGGAAGTTGTGGAGAGACCAACTAATTTTGTCTTTCTTTTTGTTACAGATTTACAAGGAAACTTCTGGTTGCAGTCATGGATAAATGGGACAGTCATGTGCTCGTTATTGACAACGTTGCCCCTCCAAATTGGAAGGTTGGGTACACCAATAAGCTTAATACATTTTGTTTGCACATTATCTTTGTTGAGTTTTGTAGCTCCTGAAGTGTATTACTGGTTCGTGCTTCTTGTAATACACTGGGGAGAGAGGGGGAAGGGGCTTAGGTTGTGCGTTACTTGTTTGTGCATTGACTATCCAGGTTTTATACGCTTTTACTTTTCTGGGTCTTTGTTCTTTCTTTTGGCCTGCTAGCGTGGGGGTCGTTTCCATAATTAATGTGTACACTTGTTCTTAATCAGCTCAAAGTACAAACGCAATAGAGGCATCGGTGAATAGTTGGTTTCCCCATCTTTTGGAAAGGACAATTAGTATCTTTATGCAGCCAAAATGAAGCAGGAGTTCACAACGTGTAAGTATATTTGTTTTGCCATAGTTTCTTGGTTTGATTGAATATGGCATTTTGTGAAGACCATAGATCTTGCTAAACGGTTCTGTGATGGATCAGCACCCCCTATTATCAATGGTTGTCTTAGAACATTTGTCAAACAAATTGAAGAAGCTGGTGGTCTAACTCGGGCTTTGGGGTATAAACAGAATGTGGTCACTTGATGAATGAACTTGTCTTGTTTGCACGTTTTCGGACAGTTGTTGGTAGGTTGAAGAAGAGTCTCGGTTTAGGAGTAATGCATTAGTTTGTAGGTGTTGGAAAACATTGAAGGGAACGGAGGCCATAGAGAGAGGCGGGCAAAGCAGTGTTTTATAAATGATATACCTGAAAATGTAAGAATTATTCATATTAAGTATATGATAAATGCTGTAATATTTGTATTCAGATATTACTAGCAAGGGTGCCTGCGCGTTGCTGCGGGATTGAAAATTGTATAACACATAGAAGTAGGCATCCCACTTGTTGCCTACTTGTTGCCAAAAAGAAAGCCATTTCTTACATCTCGAGTAGGCATCCCACTTGTTGCCAATCCCATCATAGCCTACCATTGAACAAAAATTTAAACTTTTCACAATCTGGGGTCTTAAATAACTCCTATTATCCAAAAGTTTCTCTGCAACCAAACAGTGAAAATAACTTAAGTAGAGAAACCCAGAAAGGGGTAAGGAAAAGAGAGAGAGAAGAATGTACCATTTGGAGAAGTTTGAGTCCCCAGGTGAGTGCTTTGGTAGAAGGCCGTACCCCTCAGTACATCCGTGATAAAATAATCAAAGCTGACACTAATGGTTGTTGCGTCTTTGGCTCCATAGACCAGCTCTATTAGACATTAATGTACAAATTATTCGTTATAGCTTTAAGTGCAAGTTAAATGGAAGAAAATGAGAAAAAACATCAAATTACAACAGAAAGAGAAATACTGCTAAACTAAAAGCTTGTTAAAGACATATCAGCAGTAAAAAGTTTACGCAAGAACCATACCACGCTGGTGTGGATTCACCAACAGAAATATCCTTTCATCAATCGCACCGTTACAAATGTTATGCCTTCGAGAAGGCTCATAGGCTGGATCCTACTTCTAGTGGACGTGGCGTTCGTCAGTTTAAAACTGCCCCTCTTCAACGTCTTGAAAGGGTGTGCTGTATTATTTAGCTATCTTCGTATAAAGCTCATAATTGTACATTTTTCTAGCTATAATGCTTTAGATCTTAACCAATTTGTTCCTTTGTATAAATATCAGTTGTTTTGTAGCCTTGTGCATAAAGTTTTTCATATCTCAGTACGAAAGCTCTTAAACAAGCTCTTCCTCATTTCTGTACACAGTTCTTTAGAAATTGGTTTCGTTGTACGAATCATCAGTTCTTTGTAGCCTACTTTAGATGTCTTCTACTGAATTATTTTTTTTCTAACGAAGGGAAGAAAGGAAAGCAAAATGAGGTATATTGGGCTATTATGATTTTGGGCTGAAATTTAGAAAAACTATGTCTTACAGATCCAATAAAGCGAGTGATTGATTTCTTGTCATATTCAGCCAACCATTGTTGCCAGATACGAGTACAATTCGAGTTTGCAGTTCGGTTCGGGTAAGGGATTCGGTAGTAACTAGGGATGGTTTGGTATAGGTATGGAATACCGAACCGAAACTCTAGTCCCGATTCCCAAACCGAAATTTTCGGACTTCCCAATTTCAAGACCGATCCCAAACCCATTTTTCGGGAATCCCGAAATAGTTTCGGGATTTCGGGACAAATCGAAAATCCCGAAATAATTTTGGGCTTTTGGGCATTTGGGCTTTTCTGATTTTGGGCTATAATAGTGGGTCTGTGCAGTGTGCATAATAGGTTGAATAGCCAATCGGCCCAATTTGTATAACAAAGCAGTGGGTCTGTAGAAATATATCAAAGTATCAAACCGTGGGTTTGTGCAGTGTGCAGTCTGTAGAAATAAAATCGAAGTATCAAACCAAAATCCTTGCACATATCTGCCTATTCTACTACACATGCATGCAACAAAAATAAATTAAGTCCACAACCACAGCAAGGAAGGGGAGGCTCTCTTACAGGCGTAAAGTACACAATCTGGCACGTAAAATAGAGAATCAGATTCCAATCAGTTCTTCAGTAATGCCCCAACAAGAATTAACATATACAACATCTCACAGTAATGCCCCAACAAGAATAACAGATGAGCAAGGAGAGATACAAACAACATATTCACATATGCCTTAATCATAAAAATGTATATATGCATCTTGAACTTGATGGTGGGATTTGATTGTTCTACAATATTCATAGCCTTGCATTAAAATGGTGGAATTAAGCAGGAAGCTAAGAGTTTGTTTGGCATCCTTCTCGGATCCAATGTTTTGTTTTTAAAAATGTTGAACGTAACTAAATTACTTAACAGTTAACACTCATTAGCTGAAAGAAAAACTAAAAATTAAGAAGGGTACCAAACAAGACCTAATTGATTGATACCAAGTCTTGAAGAAATATATCTATCAACCAATAAATAAAGGAAGTCAAGAATGTTTTGATCTAAAGTTCCAAACACTGCTTGCGCTTGAACAACATGCAACCACCACAAATTTAATCTATAAAGGAAGTCAAATTCTTATTTTTTTTTAAAAAATTTTATTCTATTAGATATTTGTGTTTGATTTAGATAGTATCCTCCTTATTAATTATAATCCTTATCATCATCCAAATCATTGAATGTTTAAAACTCTTCACATCTTTCTTAATCTAGGCCGTTGAATGTTATAAAATCTAAAGGCTACAAAGAAGTGTAAAAATGTTTGTAAAAGTATTTGTCCCTTGATCCTATCCCTTATATATTATACATATAATTGTATAAAAATAATACCATGTAGAATAAATATCCATTCTCACAAAAGTCACTAACCAACATTAAGATTTCCTAACAGCAGACCAAACTCAATAGAAGTTATCAACCATAAACATTCATTGCACTTGCACATTTTGACTATAGTTTAGAAGAAGAAGACTTGGGCTTACTGAATAGCATCAATCGATACATCAATTAATACTATTAATTAACCTCTTATCTACCTCATCAATTAATATTGTTAATTTTATCTACCTCATCTATTAATACTATTAATTAACCCCTTATCTACCCCTTATCTACCTCATCAATTAATACTGTTAATTTTATCTACCTCATCTATTAATACTATTAATTAACCTTAATTAACCACTTATCTACCCCTTATCTACCTCATCAATTAATACTGTTAATTTTATCTACCTCATCTATTAATACTATTAATTAACCCTTTATCTACCCCTTATCTACCTCATCAATTAATACTGTTAATTTTATCTACCTCATCTATTAATACTATTAATTAACCTTAATTAACCACTTATCTACCCCTTATCTACCTCATCAATTAATACTGTTAATTTTATCAAACTCATCTATTAATACTATTAATTAACCCTTTATCTACCCCTTATCTACCTCATCAATTAATGCTGTTAATTTTATCTACCTCATCTATTAATACTATTAATTAACCTTAATTAACCCCTTATCTACCTCATCAATTAATACTGTTAATTTTATCTACCTCATCTATTAATACTATTAATTAACCTTAATTAACCCCTTATCTACCCCTTATCTACCTATCAATTATGACTTACTTCAATGTTGTATTTAAGTCCATTGCAAAATTTACCGATACGGTGTGTGTTTCAAGGACCTTGAGAAGAACAAGGTTGATGCTAGTAGATTCTCTCCGTTTTGGAATGAGATTATAAGAAATTTGAGGGAAGAAGATTATATCACCAACTTGTGAGTATTGAAATTATTCCTGTGATTTTACTGTACTTGTGCACATCCCTTCGACTACTCAGTTAGTTATTTTACTTTCTTCCAGAGAAATGGAGTTGCTTGCCATGCCTAAAAACTCTGGAAATCTTCCCTTGGTTCAGTGGCCGCTTTTTCTTCTCTCTAGCAAGGTCATCAGTTCTTTAATTTTCAACATGCACTCATTTTTAAGACATTCTAATTGTACATTCATACTACTGCAAATTTTATTTTTTTTGGGTAAAATACTACTACAAAAGTTTTAAAATTTTAAATATTTGATTATGTAGATATTTGTGGCCAAGGATATTGCTGTTGAGAGCAGAGATTCACAAGATGAACTTTGTAGTAGTATTTTACATAATCAAATATTTAAAATTTTAAAAATTTTGTAGTAGTATTTTACCCAAAAAAATTAAAATTTGCAGTAGTATGAATGTACAATTAGAATGTCTTAAAAATGAGTGCATGTTGAAAATTAAAGAACTGATGACCTTGCTAGAGAGAAGAAAAAGCGGCCACTGAACCAAGGGAAGATTTCCAGAGTTTTTAGGCATGGCAAGCAACTCCATTTCTCTGGAAGAAAGTAAAATAACTAACTGAGTAGTCGAAGGGATGTGCACAAGTACAGTAAAATCACAGGAATAATTTCAATACTCACAAGTTGGTGATATAATCTTCTTCCCTCAAATTTCTTATAATCTCATTCCAAAACGGAGAGAATCTACTAGCATCAACCTTGTTCTTCTCAAGGTCCTTGAAACACACACCGTATCGGTAAATTTTGCAATGGACTTAAATACAACATTGAAGTAAGTCATAATTGATAGGTAGATAAGGGGTAGATAAGGGGTTAATTAAGGTTAATTAATAGTATTAATAGATGAGGTAGATAAAATTAACAGTATTAATTGATGAGGTAGATAAGGGGTTAATTAAGGTTAATTAATAGTATTAATAGATGAGGTAGATAAAATTAACAGCATTAATTGATGAGGTAGATAAGGGGTAGATAAAGGGTTAATTAATAGTATTAATAGATGAGTTTGATAAAATTAACAGTATTAATTGATGAGGTAGATAAGGGGTAGATAAGTGGTTAATTAAGGTTAATTAATAGTATTAATAGATGAGGTAGATAAAATTAACAGTATTAATTGATGAGGTAGATAAGGGGTAGATAAAGGGTTAATTAATAGTATTAATAGATGAGGTAGATAAAATTAACAGTATTAATTGATGAGGTAGATAAGGGGTAGATAAGTGGTTAATTAAGGTTAATTAATAGTATTAATAGATGAGGTAGATAAAATTAACAGTATTAATTGATGAGGTAGATAAGGGGTAGATAAGGGGTTAATTAATAGTATTAATAGATGAGGTAGATAAAATTAACAATATTAATTGATGAGGTAGATAAGAGGTTAATTAATAGTATTAATTGATGTATCGATTGATGCTATTCAGTAAGCCCAAGTCTTCTTCTTCTAAACTATAGTCAAAATGTGCAAGTGCAATGAATGTTTATGGTTGATAACTTCTATTGAGTTTGGTCTGCTGTTAGGAAATCTTAATGTTGGTTAGTGACTTTTGTGAGAATGGATATTTATTCTACATGGTATTATTTTTATACAATTATATGTATAATATATAAGGGATAGGATCAAGGGACAAATACTTTTACAAACATTTTTACACTTCTTTGTAGCCTTTAGATTTTATAACATTCAACGGCCTAGATTAAGAAAGATGTGAAGAGTTTTAAACATTCAATGATTTGGATGATGATAAGGATTATAATTAATAAGGAGGATACTATCTAAATCAAACACAAATATCTAATAGAATAAAATTTTTTAAAAAAAAATAAGAATTTGACTTCCTTTATAGATTAAATTTGTGGTGGTTGCATGTTGTTCAAGCGCAAGCAGTGTTTGGAACTTTAGATCAAAACATTCTTGACTTCCTTTATTTATTGGTTGATAGATATATTTCTTCAAGACTTGGTATCAATCAATTAGGTCTTGTTTGGTACCCTTCTTAATTTTTAGTTTTTCTTTCAGCTAATGAGTGTTAACTGTTAAGTAATTTAGTTACGTTCAACATTTTTAAAAACAAAACATTGGATCCGAGAAGGATGCCAAACAAACTCTTAGCTTCCTGCTTAATTCCACCATTTTAATGCAAGGCTATGAATATTGTAGAACAATCAAATCCCACCATCAAGTTCAAGATGCATATATACATTTTTATGATTAAGGCATATGTGAATATGTTGTTTGTATCTCTCCTTGCTCATCTGTTATTCTTGTTGGGGCATTACTGTGAGATGTTGTATATGTTAATTCTTGTTGGGGCATTACTGAAGAACTGATTGGAATCTGATTCTCTATTTTACGTGCCAGATTGTGTACTTTACGCCTGTAAGAGAGCCTCCCCTTCCTTGCTGTGGTTGTGGACTTAATTTATTTTTGTTGCATGCATGTGTAGTAGAATAGGCAGATATGTGCAAGGATTTTGGTTTGATACTTCGATTTTATTTCTACAGACTGCACACTGCACAAACCCACGGTTTGATACTTTGATATATTTCTACAGACCCACTGCTTTGTTATACAAATTGGGCCGATTGGCTATTCAACCTATTATGCACACTGCACAGACCCACTATTATAGCCCAAAATCAGAAAAGCCCAAATGCCCAAAAGCCCAAAATTATTTCGGGATTTTCGATTTGTCCCGAAATCCCGAAACTATTTCGGGATTCCCGAAAAATGGGTTTGGGATCGGTCTTGAAATTGGGAAGTCCGAAAATTTCGGTTTGGGAATCGGGACTAGAGTTTCGGTTCGGTATTCCATACCTATACCAAACCATCCCTAGTTACTACCGAATCCCTTACCCGAACCGAACTGCAAACTCGAATTGTACTCGTATCTGGCAACAATGGTTGGCTGAATATGACAAGAAATCAATCACTCGCTTTATTGGATCTGTAAGACATAGTTTTTCTAAATTTCAGCCCAAAATCATAATAGCCCAATATACCTCATTTTGCTTTCCTTTCTTCCCTTCGTTAGAAAAAAAATAATTCAGTAGAAGACATCTAAAGTAGGCTACAAAGAACTGATGATTCGTACAACGAAACCAATTTCTAAAGAACTGTGTACAGAAATGAGGAAGAGCTTGTTTAAGAGCTTTCGTACTGAGATATGAAAAACTTTATGCACAAGGCTACAAAACAACTGATATTTATACAAAGGAACAAATTGGTTAAGATCTAAAGCATTATAGCTAGAAAAATGTACAATTATGAGCTTTATACGAAGATAGCTAAATAATACAGCACACCCTTTCAAGACGTTGAAGAGGGGCAGTTTTAAACTGACGAACGCCACGTCCACTAGAAGTAGGATCCAGCCTATGAGCCTTCTCGAAGGCATAACATTTGTAACGGTGCGATTGATGAAAGGATATTTCTGTTGGTGAATCCACACCAGCGTGGTATGGTTCTTGCGTAAACTTTTTACTGCTGATATGTCTTTAACAAGCTTTTAGTTTAGCAGTATTTCTCTTTCTGTTGTAATTTGATGTTTTTTCTCATTTTCTTCCATTTAACTTGCACTTAAAGCTATAACGAATAATTTGTACATTAATGTCTAATAGAGCTGGTCTATGGAGCCAAAGACGCAACAACCATTAGTGTCAGCTTTGATTATTTTATCACGGATGTACTGAGGGGTACGGCCTTCTACCAAAGCACTCACCTGGGGACTCAAACTTCTCCAAATGGTACATTCTTCTCTCTCTCTTTTCCTTACCCCTTTCTGGGTTTCTCTACTTTAGTTATTTTCACTGTTTGGTTGCAGAGAAACTTTTGGATAATAGGAGTTATTTAAGACCCCAGATTGTGAAAAGTTTAAATTTTTGTTCAATGGTAGGCTATGATGGGATTGGCAACAAGTGGGATGCCTACTCGAGATGTAAGAAATGGCTTTCTTTTTGGCAACAAGTAGGCAACAAGTGGGATGCCTACTTCTATGTGTTATACAATTTTTAGAGTACATTGCTGTATTTTGAACAAATCTTTGTGTATATAGAGTTGTCAACAACTACTATATGTTTAATGTAAATAGTTTCTACACATCTCAATGCTTACAACATGTTTAATCCCTTATTCTAACGGTTATATTTCATATTTATAATCAGGCAAAGGTTCCAAAAGGTGTTGCAGTGCTTCCAGAAGGCTTTCAATGAGGTACTTCCACTTAAAAATCTCATAATTGTTTTCATTTTGGCTACTTCGTTGTGGATCTGAATGCATGTTTGATCACTACTTAATGCCTTTTGGGTAGTCTCTGAGATTTGACTGTTTATGCTTAATCTGTGTATTTAATGAATTACTAGGATGTCTGATTGGTAATACTTATTTAGTGAAGCAATGGTTTCATATTGTGAACCATCTTTGTGTGTTTCTCACTTTATTCTTTATGGTTTTCAATTTCCTAAACGAAGTTTGACATGTATGGAATTTGACAATTTATAACCATAAGCTTCATTCCACTCATGAACACCTATATTGTTTCTTATTATTGGTAGAGTTGTAAATATATTTGTACATGTATGTAGACAGTATTGTCTACTATATACGTATATATATATATAAGAACTTCTATGTGTTATACAATTTTCAATCCCGCAGCAACGCGCAGGCACCCTTGCTAGTAATATCTGAATACAAATATTACAGCATTTATCATATACTTAATATGAATAATTCTTACATTTTCAGGTATATCATTTATAAAACATTGCTTTGCCCGCCTCCCTCTATGGCCTCCGTTCCCTTCAATGTTTTCCAACACCTACAAACTAATGCATTACTCCTAAACCGAGACTCTTCTTCAGTTAAACCACCAACACATTAGTGCAAGAATCGTGGCATTCTAAAATAAGCTTTTGAGAGTTTCATCAGTTAAACCACCAACGCTTCTGTGAAGCACCACCTCCCCAATTCAAGAAAGCTGGGTACCTCATAGATTTGCACCCAAAACTTTTACTTCTTTATTTCTCTAGTTGAGCAAAAAAATAGTACTCTTGGTTATACTGTGGACCACTGGCAACACTCATTGGCACTCTCAAAATGGTTCATTGCAGGAAACTCAGTTGTCGACAATGAGGTGAACATAAGGCCTCACATTGTTTTAGGAAAATGTGAAACGGCAAAACTGATTTACATTAACACTATGCTAGCTAATATTAATGTCATCCACCAAACATCCATGCCAGATACGTACCTTGGGTTGTTGATCAGGCTTTGGAAACTGCCTTATTTTAACGATTAGGGTTTCTTCCTTTTTTAATTCTCTCCCAGATTTATGTTTTTTCAGTTTTATTTTTATCTTTAATATTTGTTAAAATCCACATAAACATTAATGTCATTTAATGAATAAATAAGAATCCTTGGATGCTATAAAATTTAAAGGCTGTTGTAGGTATAATTTACTGAACAATTATGGAGGCCTAGAGAGAGAGGGAGGTGCGGCACATAGAGAGAAGATGAGAGAGATGTGTAATTGTGAGGTGTGTTTTATTCACCCCATTGTGCCTCTATTTATAGTAGTAGAAAGGGCAAACCCTTTCCCATAAGGATTACAATACTTAATAAGTAATCTACTCCTAATAGGAATATAAGATACATTCCTAATCTACTAGGATTTACACAATCACATTCCTATTCTAAATAGGACTGCAACACTCCCCCTTGAGTGTGTAAATACTCAAGTAAATGGCGCATCAGGTCTTCAATGATGAAGCATGTACAGTTGATGAAGTCGTCGGCACAATGGGCGAATGCGAGTCTCAAATCAACGGAAGAATGCATAAAAAGTAAAACTCACAAAACCTCGCTATGGTAAAACCCAAGGTGGGGAAAACCCATAGTCTAAGGAGAAAAGTGAGAAGTTGCATTAAGTCAAAACTATACGTCTTTTGGACGCAAGTAGAAGAGCTCTCAAGGGTATGATCAGCCCAGGATGGGTGCCTCGTTAAAACCTAGTTAGGTAGCAAAAACCCAGTGGGAAAAATGCTCCTAATCGTAGGGAAAAAGAGTACATTAAGATCAAGTGAGTATACTTCTGGATACTCCCCCTGAGTTTGACATAACTTCCAAATGAGAACTACAAACATTGCATATAATAGTTAGGCATACCCATTCCTCGGACAAGCTTCTGGAAGGTTGACCTCGGCAATGACGTTGTGTAGAGGTCGGCAAGGTTGTCTGGGATCGGCTTGCATGACTTCAATCTCCTGATGCTTTGCTGATGTAGATGTAGTCGCAATATGTCTTGGCGTTGACTTTGTTGATGTATCATGGCTTGGTCGGGTGGATACATGCGGCATAGTCTTCATGGATCGTTGTCGGGACTCAACGATGGATGAAAACACAGCAAGTACTACGAACATGCTCAACAAGAACTCCTAACCATGTCTTACTTGTGGCGTAGTGAAGTGAGGTGAGTCTTGGAACGATTCGAAGATTTCGCAACTAAGGTCATATCATGGACCTC
Source organism: Crataegus laevigata (assembly GCA_963580275.1). Classification (NCBI taxonomy): domain Eukaryota; kingdom Viridiplantae; phylum Streptophyta; class Magnoliopsida; order Rosales; family Rosaceae; genus Crataegus; species Crataegus laevigata. The sequence goes on along the minus strand of OY756943.1, from coordinate 40,640,670 downwards.
CAAGATATTGCGATGTCCCTAACGGTAAAGACATAACCATTTGGGGATTTTGCCTTGTGCGGGTTTGATAAGTAACCTGCGTCAGCATAACAACAAGGCAAGCATCATTTCGAGGATCAGGGGGTCGGATCCGCTAAGATGCCTTGGGATTTGCCCTCGTAATACCTTCAGGGTACGTCTTTAATACCAATTCAGTGGTTGCGTGTAGGCGCGGTGCTGCATCTTTACCAAGATCAACAGCGAAGGAGATGTCCTGTCTAAATACAATGAGCTAAGTACAACGAAGCGCAAAGTTGAACTTAGATATGGAATTTTGGATTCCATAACCTCTTCAAGGGTCTCATTTGCATATAACGTATGGACGATCAAAGGTATACTCAAAGGTAACACATTTGAAGTGTAGTTCGACTAGTAGACCAAGGTACCGTCAGAACAAAGCTTTGAACTTCAGGTCAATGCATAAATGAGTTTTCCTAAGATCTTTCATCTCAAATTCCATCTTCAGGTGCGAGGCAGTTTTCTCAAGCTCTTCCAGAGTCTTAGTGAGATTCGTGTTAACGACATAAACTGTAACTCTAGCAATTTGGAATAAGACTTCATAGTTTAACACGCAAGGGCATAATTCATATCCCTGACTGATCAAACAATCACTTCGACGGGTATACCACATCCGTCAGATTTAAGTGAACGCCTCAAAACAAGTTAAGAGGGTGTTCCGTGGTCTTGGAACTTTTTGAACCAGTCCATGTAATTCTTCGGGAACTTACATGTCAATCTCCGTATTTATATCCCCATGGAGAAAATACTAACCACATTTCATAATGCTGCTATCAATCACAGGACGTTTGAGAGAAACCTTGCGCCGTAAGGCGTGCATCACGTCGCACTATTTCATTCATCTCATAACGCTTCCTTTCCTACTTGTAACACAATAGGGTTACCTTGGGCAGTGTAGGAACGACATGTCCAATACACACTTTGGTAAGGAATTTGACCTAGATTGTAATCTCAATTGTCCAATCAGTTCTACGTTGTCACTTAATCAACGGAACATGGTTCGATATCGTCTCTTTTCATTTATGTCGGTAGCTACCATATAAGTGAAAACATCATCGATGATAATCTCATTTCAATTCCATTTTCTCATCCAAACTAGTATACTGGACCAAGAACTTCATGTCTCGGGAGTAATCCGGATTAATCTCATGAGATGGAAATGATTTGAGACAGCGATCGAGTTTAGATTCATAGTTGTGCCATATCTTCCTCTTCTAGGGAAGTGAATCCTACGAACCGAATGATCTGTCGTGCTCCAGGCCAAGACAGATTGATTGGCTATCCGCCGTTGTACCGGACCGTCCAACAGGGGCGTCCAAACCGTCCAACAGGGGCGGCACACCCTTCAGGGATGTTGACTCGACGTCCGTTAAGTACGTCTATCCTTGCAGACATGTTTGCAGCTGGTATATGATCTCGTCACTTTAGCTAGATCAGAGGAATGCGTCTGGAGCAACATTCTGAAATCTAGAATTCATCGCACTTTCTTATCACACTTGTGCGGTATGGGAATTGAGATGAGACATAGTGGGCAACGTCCACGCAACTTCGCGCCGTTCTACAGGAACGTTGACGTTCTTATCTCCCCCTAACGGCGGGAAGAGTGTCTCATTAAAGTGACAACCCGCAAATGAGCGGTAAAGAGATCGCATGCAAGGGCTCGAAGAGAGCTAGTGTGAAGGAGAATCATGATCGACAAAAGATACACATCCTTCTTTGAGGACCCATGGTGGTACGTTGCGGCGTCGCAACTGGGCACATGGAATGCTCACCCAAATGCGTAAATACGAAAATCGTCAGGTTCGTATCCAGTAACCAACTGTAACGTCATATAGGTTGGGTGGCAATGGGCCTCAAGGCGGACCAACATAACTGCGTACAAGATTGCATAGCCCTAGGCAGAAAAACCGAAAACTTGGTACTTTTACCAAAATTCGGGTGATCATTTAAATTTGCGCTTTATGATCACTAGGCGAGGCTATTTGGGGTGAACATGGGAATTCAATGTTCAATTAGAAACCCAAAACAACATGCAATACTTTATCGAAAACTGTCGATATAAACTCTCTGGCATTATCCAGTCTCCAGGACCTTAAGGGATAAGTAGGGTGGTGAACCCATAATTGGCCAAGAGGTTTAGCAGTAATGTGTGTGGACAAACATGTGACCAGTTTGTCGATTCATCAATCAAAACCATAAGTCTTTATATGGTCCGCATTTTGATTGGATTAGTCCACATATATTCCCTTGAATCCACTATGGAAAAGAGGTGATTTCGTATCTTTGCGAGGAATGATATAGAAAATCAATTTCCTTAATGAGCAGGCTTGGCAAAGTGTGCTTGTAGGCACAAGATCCTTACTTCGGGTAAGGAGATGCGTCGTAGCATCATTGTTCGACCTAAGTGTCCCAAAAGGTCATGCCAAAGTAAGGAAACTGCTCAATCACCCAGCTCTAGGCCGGCCACATGTGGTGTATTCCCAGTTGGGAGACAACCCATTGGCCCCAAATCAAAGCTTCAGGCTCATTTTTGGAGGTGGTGCAAAAATATTTCACTCTATTTTCTTCAGTGGTTTCATTTATGATCATTGTCATCTCGAATATCCTTAAAAACTCAACGTCAGGGAGAATTTAAGGTCCCTTAAATGGTGATGCAGTACCATTCATACAACGAGGAGCGTGCCAATGCTCTTAATCAGGTTGGATAGACCTGAAGTCGTTGTTAGAGATGTGATTTAGGTGTAAAGTTAGTGTGCGTAGTACGCATTCGTCCAGACAACTAACTTCCCCACATTCCTACCTAATCACGTGTTTAATTGAATCGGTCACATGTACTAAGAAACATGATTCAATTAACTCATATTCGAGGACAATATCAATAAGATTATCCATAAGTAAAACATACACCAAACTTGAATCCAAGAACATGGAAAAATGTTCACAAAGTAAATAGTTTACTAAGGGATTCGGCCAATAAGGCCATCCATGTCAAAATTATGCTCTTCTAACGGAGTTTGGTGGAGCAAAATTAATCTCACATATTGACTACGAGAATGGTACGCCTTAACAACATTGGTAGGGGCACGAACATGTGCATAACCAATGATCTATTCCATCGAGACGAAAGTAGATTCTGCAGGGTTAAGGTTCGGGAATACTATCCCTTATTCTTGAAGTTTTAGGTCTTAGGTGCCAAGGATCACGCTTCGGGCATGATGCCACACCTTGGCAGGCCCTGATTCTACCATATGTTGTAAAAACAAACTCAAAATTGGATTGTGAGAAGGTATGCCATTCGGTGTATCTCTGCCGAAGCAGTGCATCACCATTTGGTAGTCTTTGACCTAACTGGGTCGAGCCATTTGGTAGACTCCAGCCGAACTGAGTTTATACCATTCGGTAGACTCCAGCCGAACTGGGTCTATACCTTTCTCTCACGTTTGTGGTAGTAATCAGATCCGAGAATTTGGTAGACTTCCACTTTCTACACTGCTGCTTCAAGAGCAAGTTAGAAACAAGGAATGACGAGAAAAGTATTCTCTAGTCAAAATTCAATCGGATTTATAAACTTCAGAATTGTACTCATTCATGGACGTAATCATGGTATGCTTCGGGCAATATCTTTCATGATTAAACAGTCCGTAGAAGCGAGCCAAAGAGCCATGGAATCCTCCATCGGAGGTATTTCCATTTGTAATGCTTCGGGCATAAGTCTTCGAATGAAGATCATGGCGGAGGCTTATTCAGCTCTTCCATGCCATTGTTGGCTTCAATGGTTGCTCAACTTCTTGATAGTCAAGTGGAGATTCACGTCTTGTACCCCACATAAAGTGGTTTCTATTAGAAACGTCCAAATCAGGAAAATCAAACTTGTGACGGTTCGATAATCCACTGAATTGGAAGGAACAAGATTGTGATTGGTGCTATGGGAATGAGTCATCCATAAGCATCAAAGTTAGAACATTCGAGTTCTAAGACATGATTTTCATGAAAAACGTCAGGTTTTCATGGGTGTATTGTTTTATGAAAACTTCAGGTTTCAAAGGCACTAAATTCGAAACTACAGGTTCGATTTAGTTTATGAACGTTTAGTTCATAAAAGAGAGGTTCCTGCAAGAACACAGAATGCAATATACAACTAAGTGTAGTGGATTTTGAGGTTCTTCGGGAACTCAAGTGTGAGTGCTTCGGGACTACGAAAGTGAGTCAACGGTTCAAAGAAGAGAAATAAATTATTAAATCGTTAATGTCCAAAAGTGATCTTCAGGTCAATAATTTTGGATTCATTATCAGATTAATGGACTGCAGGTCAATTTTAATTAATTCAATAGATCGGGACCATTCGGGGTCGATTGTAGAAGCAAAAAATAATTATAACATATGGGTTAAAATTATTTAGAATGCTAAAATAATAGCATTAGGTCGAAAAATAGAGCCCCAAAAATATTTGGGCTTGGTGCCATGAGTAAGGGCACGGGTTGGCTGCATGAGAGCAGCCTACGGTGGCTGCAGGCCATAGACCGAGAGGGACAAAGGCCTAGCAACAAACTGCTTGGTTAAATGGGCTGAGGGAGAGGCACGGATGTAGGCCCAGCAGAAAAATACTGGCTAGGGTTGGGTCTGAGAAGCCCAGCCGCAACTGGGTTTCAATGTGTTGGGTCCGAGACAACCTAAGCCCAGCAGCCAAAGTTGCTAGCAAGCGGGTCGAGACTGGGGCGAAGCCCAGTGAGTTCACGGGCCAAGGGACGCCAGACAATGGGCCAAAATCTACTGGTTTTGGGTTTATGGACTGCAGGTCCTATAAACAGGGGTAGACCGAAGGGCCTATTGGTCTGGGTTAGCGCAACAAAGCCCTAGGGCTGCTGCCATGATAGGTCCAAGGTGGCCGTGGTAGTGGTGCCGTAAGTGCCCATGTATTTTTTCGACATAATTAGGGTTCAAAAACCCTAAATTGCTTATAATTTTTTTTTCGATTCTTTGACTCACAAATTCCACATAGCAATTTATAATTGCGTAATGCATGAAACAAATATATATATATATATATATATATATATATTGACAAATATATGAACATATACAATATATATATCGGAAGGTAAATATAAATGTAGGGGGTTCATGCATCATGGGGAATGTTTTCATGCTTCAAGGTCGTTTCAAATATCTTACTTTATTTTAAGCGTACCTGATTGACAGAAAACAAATAAAAGCCTTTGAATTTGTAGAAGATCCTTCTCAGAAAGTCGAAATTGCGTTTCCAATGCGTTGTACCACGTTCAACAAAGAAAAATTAAATTAAATCAATAACAGGTAGATTAATTCAAAATAATAATAAATTAATCTCAAAAAGAATAATTAAAACGTAATACTCCCCTAATTGAAGAATAAACTTTCTTTAGCGGAGCGTCAAGAGCGTGCTGATAACGTGTTGTAGGTATAATTTACTGAACAATTATAGAGGCCTAGAGAGAGAGGGAGGTGCGGCACATAGAGAGAAGATGAGAGAGATGTGTAATTGTGAGGTGTGTTTTATTCACCCCATTGTGCCTCTATTTATAGTAGTAGAAAGGGCTAACCCTTTCCCATAAGGATTACAATACTTAATAAGTAATCTACTCCTAATAGGAATATAAGATACATTCCTAATCTACTAGGATTTACACAATCACATTCCTATTCTAAATAGGACTGCAACAAAGGCTACAAAGAAGGGTAAAGATAAAGAGGAGATTTTTTTTTTTGTTATTAGGGTTCAAATTCTTATTTTTTTTTAAATTTTATTCTATTAGATATTTGTGTTTGATTTAGATAGTATCCTCCTTATTAATTATAATCCATATCATCATCCAAATCATTGAATGTTTACAACTTTTCACATCTTTCTTAATCTAGGCCGTTGAATGTTAAAAAAATCTAAAGGCTACAAAGAAGTGTAAAAATGTTTGTAAAAGTATTTGTCCCTTAATCCTATCCCTTATATATTATACATATAATTGTATAAAAATAATACCATGTAAAATAAATATCCATTCTCACAAAAGTCACTAACCAACATTAAGATTTCCTAACAGCAGACCAAACTCAATAGAAGTTATCAACCATAAACATTCATTGCACTTGCACATTTTGACTATAGTTTAGAAGAAGAAGACTTGGGCTTACTGAATAGCATCAATCGATGCATCAATTAATACTATTAATTAACCCCTTATCTACCTCATCAATTAATATTGTTAATTTTATCTACCTCATCTATTAATACTATTAATTAACCTTAATTAACCACTTATCTACCCCTTATCTACCTCATCAATTAATATTGTTAATTTTATCTACCTCATATATTAATACTATTAATTAACCTTAATTAACCCCTTATCTACCTCATCAATTAATACTGTTAATTTTATCTACCTCATCTATTAATACTATTAATTAACCTTAATTAACCCCTTATCTACCCCTTATCTACCCCATCAATTAATACTGTTAATTTTATCTACCTCATATATTAATACTATTAATTAACCTTAATTAAGCCCTTATCTACCTCATCAATTAATACTGTTAATTTTATCTACCTCATTTATTAATACTATTAATTAACCTTAATTAACCCCTTATCTACCCCTTATCTACCTCATCAATTAATGATGTTAATTTTATCTACCTCATCTATTAATACTATTAATTAACCTTAATTAACCCCTTATCTACCCCTTATCTACCTCATCAATTAATACTATTAATTTTATCTACCTCATATATTAATACTATTAATTAACCCCTTAACCCTTTATCTATCCCTTATCTACCTCATCAATTAATGCTGTTAATTTTATCTACCTCATCTATTAGTACTATTAATTAACCTTAATTAACCCTTTATCTACCCCTTATCTACCTCATCAATTAATGTTGTTAATTTTATCTACCTCATCTATTAATACTATTAATTAACCTTAATTAACCCGGTATCTACCCCTTATCTACCTCATCAATTAATACTGTTAATTTTATCTACGTCATCTATTAATACTATTAATTAACCTTAATTAACCCCTTATCTACCTCATCAATTAATACTGTTAATTTTATCTACCTCATCTATTAATACTATTAATTAACCTTAATTAACCCCTTATCTACTGACACACCCGTACCCGAAAGTAGGGCATGCTGGCCGTCACGTGAGTGTGACGTAGCCATGTGCGCTGTGCGGAAGTGAAGATCGATAACGAAGTACGAATAAATTCAAATCGAATTCTAGCAACCTAAATAGGGATGTGTGCTAGAGATATTACAATACTTATACATATTCAGAGCGTACTAAGTCAGTGCAGTCAAGCATGAATAAAAGAGTTTAATTACACCATCGGTGCCCTACATGTGATAAATCTGTCAGAAAGCCAGAAATCCTCGAAGTGCCAAACTCGTACCTCAAGCTATCTAGAACCTGGAGGGGCGAAAAACAAAGGGAGTGGGTCAGCAAAAACAAATCCTTTTCAAAATCATTATTTTCTCAAAATTCTAGCCCATCTCTATAAAACCTGTATAATTCCCAGAAAATAATACGTACATATATATCTCAATATTTTTCAGCATAAAACGTTTTCAAAGTATCTCAAATATATGCCGTGCAATGCATTTCAAGGCCATCTGAATCTCATAAACAATGCCATACTATGCATTATCATAATCATATCGCTATTATACATCATCTCAGCCCTCGGCTATAATATAGCTCATAACATCTCTCTATCTCATCATCATATATATACTGCATATACATCAATATCATCATCATATCATCATCATTATCAGCGCTGTATCAATAATAAATGCTCTAGTGCTACAATCACGTGAAGACTGTGCGAATGAACGCGGGTCACCTACATGTCGTACCCACTCAAAAGTGGTCTATACGACAAGATTGTGCACCTAACTTGGATCCAAGGCGAGCATGCGGTGCGGGAGGTGAACGACACGTGAAAGACTGTGCCCCTATCTCTGGGCGTGAGCACTAACAATATGTGCAGGTCTATGAGCTAACATATCATATCATATCTCATCGTTTCACATCATATCTCATCACTATTCGTTCTCAACTATGCATGTACCTACCTGGTACTTACCTGGCATCCTCAGCACCAACATATGCATGAAATGTATAATTAAATACTCATGCATCAAAATCACGTCATATGCATATCTTAAAAACGTATTTTGCATTTAAAATGTGATTCTGGGAAAATCATTATGTATATATAGGTTATACGGAAAATAATACTGTCCACTCACTGATAAATCGTTGGATCGTAACCCCTGCGTCGGGCCTGACTACGGTCGTCCTCAGAATATGTTTCACCTATAAGAGAAATTACTAAAAATACGTCATTTAAGCACATACACGCAAATACGAGAATAACTTCTCATACATAGCTCAATTTTGGCATACGAATATACCGACGCGACCTACACAACGTCACGGAAGTCGTGATATTTTTAGAAAAATTTTAGGAGCCCGCACACGCCCCCACGCGCTAGGAAGGCCACGGGGCTACGCGCCCCCCACACGCGGCGCGTGCACCACACGCGTCGTCCCCAACAGCCCTCGCCGGACTGGTTTTTCCAGTGACCGGAAAACTTCCGTGTGTGATTTCTCACTCGTTTCTCAACCATTCTTCGTGAAATTTTCACCAAAATGCTGTAAATTGAGAGTAAAACAAGTCTATACCTTCAAAAACTTCGAAAACCAACAGAAATCTCGTCGGAAAATCTGCACAAATTTGGCCTCCCTTGTTCTCGACGATCCCGACGTCAAAGCTTATCAAACGAACGTCTCCGAGCCTCTAGAGGACCCAACAAACATTCCTGTGATCTCAGATTCTCCTAAAACGCAACGTATGAAAAGTTGATGAATAGTGCCAAATATAAACCTTGAGTTTTGGATGTGAAATCGTCGTAGTTCTTACCTGAAATTGGTATGGTTGAGTTCGTATGGACTTCACAAGTTTGAATATATAATTTGTTTCGTCGATCTACAACTTTTGATGTGGGTTGTGTGTTTTGTCGTGTGTATGAAGAGGAGAGAGAGAGATGGCGTCGAGAGGTAGAGAGAGGGAAGTCTGTGAGTGATGGTAAGAGAGAGAGAAGGTGTCGGTGGTGAGAGGACTAGGACCACCAATCACAATTATTTTCCTCACTTTTCATTGGCCCCCAATAACTAGGATAATTGTACAATTGGCCCAACATTATTAATCTCATGCATAAACGTTCGCCCGAACTTAAGGGCATAATGGTCATTTCATAATGTCGAAATAAAATCCCGGGACGGGTTGTTACATCTACCCCTTATCTACCTCATCAATTAATACTGTTAATTTTATCTACATCATCTATTAATACTATTAATTAACCTTAATTAACCCTTTATCTACCCTTTATCTACCTCATCAATTAATACTATTAATTAACCTTAATTAACCCCTTATCTACCTCATCAATTAATACTGTTAATTTTATCTAACTCATCTATTAATACTATTAATTAACCTTAGGGTAAATTACACCATAGCCCCTCAGGTTTGAGGTCTATTACAACCCCATACAACATCTTTAAAACATTTCACTTTCATACCTCAAGTACTATTGTATTTCAATTTCATACAGCCGTTACATTTTCCATCCATTGAACCGTTAAGTGTTGATGTGGCCGCCACATATATGCCACGTGGCTGCCAAATGTCTGCCACGTGGCAAATAAAAAAAAAATTTATTTAAAAAACCTAAAATTTCCAACCAAAAAAAAAAAAATTTGGGTAAATTACACCATACTCCCTCAGGTTTGAAGTCTATTACAACTTCATACAACATCTTTAAAAACATTTCACTTTCATACATCCAGTACCATTTTATTTTAAAATAACATCTACGTTAGATTTTCCATCCATTGGTCTGTTAAATGTTCATGTGGCTGCCACGTGGCAAATTTTTTTATTAATATTTTTAAAAACCTGAATCTTCTCAAAAAAAAAAAAAACCCTAAAATCGTCTTCCCCGACTCACCCCCTTCTTCCATCCATCATCACCCCCCCCCCCCCAAAATCCCACTCGAGCCACCCTTTTCTCCCATCCCCCATCACCCACCCCAAAAAATTCCACCCGAAATTAGATGGATCTACTACAAAATGGTACTGGATGTATGAAAGTGAAATGTTTTAAAGATGTTGTATGGAGTTGTAATAGACCTCAAACTTGAGGGGTTATGGTGTAATTTACCCTTTTTTTTGTTGAGAAAATTTAGGTTTTTTAAATTTTAAAAAAATAAAAAATTATTTTTATTTGCCACGTGTCAGACATTTGGTAGCCACGTGGCATATATGTGGCGGCCACGTCAGCACTTAACGGTTCAATGGATGGAAAATGTAACGGCTGTATGAAATTGAAATAAAATAGTACTTGAGGTATGAAAGTGAAATGTTTTAAAGATGTTGTATGAGGTTGTAATAGACCTCAAACCTGAGGGATTATGGTGTAATTTACCCTTAACCTTAATTAACCCCTTATCTACCTTTGGGTAAAATACTACTACAAAATTTTTAAAATTTTAAATATTTGATTATGTAGATATTTGTGGCCAAGGATATTGCTGTTGAGAGCAAAGATTCACAAGATGAACTTTGGGAGAGAATTTCAAGAGATGACTATATGAAGTATGCTGTCCAGGAGTGCTTCCACAGCCTTAAGCTAATCTTGGATGAAATATTGGAAGGCGAAGGAAAGAAGTGGTAAGTTTATGTTTGAAGATAATTTTAATATGAGCTCCCATTTAATGTGCCTTAAGCTAATCTTGGATGAAATATTGGAAGGCGAAGGAAAGAAGTGGTAAGTTTATGTTTGAAGATAATTTTAATATGAGCTCCCATTTAATGAGTACATGTTTAAGCGCAGGGAAAAACTTATATAATTCTATCCCATCTTATCAGGGTTGAACAGGTGTACAAGGATATTCATTCAAGCATTAAGAAGAAGAGTATTCGTGTTGATTAATTTCTTTATTGGTTCCTTGATGTAATTATGGTTTTTATAAGTGGATATGTTGTTTCTCAATCTCATTACTACTATAGTGAATATAGTCATGTTGCCTGTCCAACGAACATCTAGGTTCTGAGGCGGATTCTCTTTTCCCATTGCTTAGGTGATATTTTAGAGTTTATTGTTAGATTTACAAGAGGTTGAATTACTGAAAGAGTCATCTTGGCCAGCTTTGTCTTAGACTCTTAGGTTATTGCGTTTTTTCCTTTCCCTGTTTCAAACCATATGCATTTTATGCATTATTTTATTTTCTAAATTTTTTTATCTACTGAGCCTCGTTCTCCATCTCGGGGGTGAGGAGGGGGGATATCAACCCCCGAGATGGAGAATGAGGCTCAGTAGATAAAAAAATTTAGAAAATAAAATACTGCATAAAATGCATATGGTTTGAAACAGGGAAAGGAAAAACGCAATAACCTAAGAGTCTAAGACAAAGCTGGCCAGGATGACTCTTTCAGTAATTCAACCTCTTGTAAATCTAACAATAAACTCTAAAATATCACCTAAGCAATGGGAAAAAAGAGTCCGCCTCAGAACCTAGATGTTCGTTAGACAGGCAACATGACCATATTCACTATATTAGTAATGAGATTGAGAAACAACATATCCACTTATAAAAACCAGAATTACATCAAGGAACCAATAAAGAAATTAATCAACACGAATACTCTTCGTCTTAATGCTTGAATGAATATCCTTGTACACCTGTTCAACCCTGATAAGATGGGATAGAATTATATAAGTTTTTCCCTGCGCTCAAACATGTGCTCATTAAATGGGAGCTCATATTAAAATTATCTTCAAACATAAACTTACCACTTCTTTCCTTCGCCTTCCAATATTTCATCCAAGTTTAGCTTAAGGCTGTGGAAGCACTCCTGGACAGCATACTTCATATTGTCATCTCTTGAAATTCTCTCCCAAAGTTCATCTTGTGAATCTCTGCTCTCAACAGCAATATCCTTGGCCACAAATATCTACATAATCAAATATTTAAAATTTTAAAACTTTTGTAGTAGTATTTTACCCAAAAAAAATAAAATTTGCAGTAGTATGAATGTACAATTAGAATGTCTTAAAAATGAGTGCATGTTGAAAATTAAAGAACTGATGACCTTGCTAGAGAGAAGAAAAAGCGGCCACTGAACCAAGGGAAGATTTCCAGAGTTTAGGCATGGCAAGCAACTCCATTTCTCTGGAAGAAAGTAAAATAACTAACTGAGTAGTCGAAGGGATGTGCACAAGTACAGTAAAATCACAGGAATAATTTCAATACTCACAAGTTGGTGATATAATCTTCTTCCCTCAAATTTCTTATAATCTCATTCCAAAACGGAGAGAATCTACCAGCATCAACCTTGTTCTTCTCAAGGTCCTTGAAACGCACACCGTATCGGTAAATTTTGCAATGGACTTAAATACACCATTGAAGTAAGTCATAATTGATAGGTAGATAAGGGGTAGATAAGGGGTTAATTAGGGTTAATTAATATTATTAATAGATGAGGTAGATAAAATTAACAGTATTAATTGATGAGGTAGATAAAGGGTTAATTAAAGTTAATTAATAGTATTAATAGATGAGGTAGATAAAATTAACAGTATTAATTGATGAGGTAGATAAGAGGTAGATAAGGGGTTAATTAAGGTTAATTAATAGTATTAATTGATGAGGTAGATAAGGGGTAGATAAGGGGTTAATTAAGGTTAATTAATAGTATTAATAGATGAGGTAGATAAAATTAACAGCATTAATTGATGAGGTAGATAAGGGGTATATAAGGTGTTAATTAAGGTTAATTAATAGTATTAATAAATGAGGTAGATAAAATTAACTGTATTAATTGATGAGGTAGATAATGGGTTAATTAAGGTTAATTAATAGTATTAATATATGAGGTAAATAAAATTAACAGTATTAATTGATGAGGTAGATATGGGGTTAATTAATAGTATTAATAGATGAGGTACATAAAATTAACAGCATTAATTGATGAGGTAGTGTTTGGGCCCAAAATAGCGATTTGGGCCGGGCGCAGAGGATTTCTCGGCCCAAAGGCCCAATACCAGACGCGGAGGATATAAGAGATGGGCCGGCTAAAGTAGGGTCGGCCGAATCCCATTCGAAGAAGGATTTCTAGAAAAGGCGGAGGAAACCCAATGCAAGGGGGAGTCTCAGCAAAAGACCTAGTAGAAACAGGAACGACTAAGAGTCCCAATCCGAGTAGAATTATGATTCGATCAGAGGGGGGTTTCAGCCTCTATAAATACGAAGGCAGTGGCAGCGAGAGATGGGACCTTCAACACAACACACAAATCTGCCCTGTGCAATTTCTCGCTCTACGCGAAACCTCTCAACATCCTTGAGAATTTTATTTTCTTTTTCGCCTTCATACCTTCAGTTTGGATAGACAGCACTGTGGAGGCAACCGGTAAACATCTTCAGTTTGGATAGACAGCACTGTTGCCGTAGAATCAACCGTTCGTGAAGTATCTTCAGTTTGGATTGACAGCACTGCGACAGGGTCGATTGGTTATTTATCCTAGTCTCGGCCGGCGAGGATTTTCGAATCCCCGTCGACAGAGGTCATCTCATTAGCTTTCTCGGCGAAGTGAGGTGTTACCAGGTTATTACATTTGGCACATTGAAAGCCGAATTTGAATCGTGAACTTCGTAAAAATAGCAGCCTTGTCTTCAGGCTCCAGAACCCAAAGACCGAGAGGTGTTCCTTCCTCGGCCGCAATTGCAAGATACAGAAGTCAGCCGCGCGCATCAACGCTACATCAAGACATTTTACTCCTCGGCCGAGCCCGGCCGACGAGTTGGCACGCCCTGCACACATTTGAAGGACTTAGTTAGTCTACTATTTACTCGGCCTGCGCGCCACGTAGGCTAGGTGATTTTTGTAGTCAACAGGTAGATAAGGGGTTAATTAAGGTTAATTAATAGTATTAATAAATGAGGTAGATAAAATTAACAGTATTAATTGATGCGGTAGATAAGGGGTTAATTAAGGTTAATTAATAGTATTAATAGATGAGGTAGATAAAATTAACAGTATTAATTGATGAGGTAGATAATGGGTTAATTAAGGTTAATTAATAGTATTAATAGATGAGGTAGATAAAATTAACAGCATTAATTGATGAGGTAGATAAGGGGTTAATTAAGGTTAATTAATAGTATTAATAAATGAGGTAGATAAAATTAACAGTATTAATTGATGAGGTAGATAAGGGGTTAATTAAGGTTAATTAATAATATTAATATATGAGGTAGATAAAATTAAAAGTATTAATTGATGAGGTAGATAAGGGGTTAATTAAGGTTAATTAATAGTATTAATAGATGAGGTAGATAAAATTAACAGCATTAATTGATAAGGTAGATAAGGGGTAGATAAGGGGTTAATTAAGGTTAATTAATAATATTAATAAATGAGGTAGATAAAATTAACAGTATTAATTGATGAGGTAGATAAGGGGTTAATTAAGGTTAATTAATAGTATTAATATATGAGGTAGATAAAATTAACAGTATTAATTGATGAGGTAGATAAGGGGTAGAGAAGGGGTTAATTAAGGTTAATTAATAGTATTAATAGATGAGGTAGATAAAATTAACAGTATTAATTGATGAGGTAGATAAGGGGTAGATAAAGGGTTAATTAATAGTATTAATAGATGAGGTAGATAAAATTAACAGTATTAATTGATAAGGTAGATAAGGGGTAGAGAAGTGGTTAATTAAGGTTAATTAATAGTATTAATAGATGAGGTAGATAAAATTAACAGTATTAATTGATGATGTAGATAAGGGGTAGACAAGGGGTTAATTAATAGTATTAATAGATAAGGTAGATAAAATTAACAATATTAATTGATGAGGTAGATAAGGGGTTAATTAATAGTATTAATTGATGCTATTCAGTAAGCCCAAGTCTTCTTCTTCTAAACTATAGTCAAAATGTGCAAGTGCAATGAATGTTTATGGTTGATAACTTCTATTGAGTTTGGTCTGCTGTTAGGAAATCTTAATGTTGGTTAGTGACTTTTGTGAGAATGGATATTTATTCTACATGGCATTATTTTTATACAATTATATGTATAATATATAAGGGATAGGATCAAGGGACAAATACTTTTACAAACATTTTTACACTTCTTTGTAGCCTTTAGATTTTATAACATTCAACGGCCTAGATTAAGAAAGATGTGAAGAGTTTTAAACATTCAATGATTTGGATGATGATATGGATTATAATTAATAAGGAGGATACTATTTGAATCAAACACAAATATGTAATAGAATAAAATTTAAAAAAAAAAAGAAAAGAATTTGAACCCTAATAACAAAAAAAAAAATCTCCTCTTTATCTTTACCCTTCTTTGTAGCATTTAAATTTTATAGCATCCAAGGATTCTTATTTATTCATTAAATGACATTAATGTTTATGTGGATTTTAACAAATATTAAAGATAAAAATAAAACTGAAAAAACATAAATCTGGGAGAGAATTAAAAAAGGAAGAAACCCTAATCGTTAAAATAAGAAAGGAGATCTCCAACCTCCATTGGATTCAAATTTTGATTATGTGAACATTGCAGACTTCATCGATAAAGAGTAGATTTTTTTTTTGTTATTAGGGTTCAAATTCTTATTATTATTTTTTAAAATTTTATTCTATTAGATATTTGTGTTTGATTTGGATAGTATTCTCCTTATTAATTATAATCCATATCATCATCCAAGTCATTTAATGTTTAAAACTCTTCACATCTTTCTTAATCTAGGCCGTTGAATGTTATAAAATTTAAAGGCTACAAAAAAGTGTAAAAATGTTTGTAAAAGTATTTGTCCCTTGATCCTATCCCAATATATAAAACATATATATATATATATATATAATTAATCTTGTAAAGCTTCGCCTCACGCCTAGGCTGGGCTTCACTTCGAACGCCTCACCCACACTTCACGCTTTTAATATATTGATATTACCAAAATAAATGTTTTGTAACTAAAATCCATCTTCCGCATATATGCTATCATAAATTTAAGTGAACTTTAATAACACATTAGACAACTTAATGGAAAACAAGAATCATAACATCATTTCAAATTTCACTTGCATTCAGACTCCTACTTTAAAAGGCATCTGTTTTACAAACGACACGTTTTACATATTAATATATAAAAAAAAAACCCATAAGATTCTCCATTTCGCTTTAAAACAACATTTAACTATTGAAGTTTTCAGATGTATTAATTCAGTGCAGTTACAAAACGGATTAGAAACAAAATATATTTCAAAAGTTTCAAACTTCAAATAAAATATCTATTGAATGAGAGACCAGTTGCTTACTTTCAGAAACTAAGTCATGCCAAGAATAGTGTATAGAAGCCTTTGTCACTATTGTCTTATTCTCAGCCCGTTGTGGCAATTAGAAATTGGTCTGAGAAACAAGGGCTTATTGATAATATGGTGGTTCTTTCTCGATATACACCACCTTTGAATTATTCCACTAAGACAATCTTGTTTCTTTCATTTAAATGTTCCGGGTCTTGTTTCTCTCATTTCATCAAATTGCTTAAATCAGTTTGTTATTTCCACTTTATTTTGTCGGTCATATTACTTTAGTCTAAAGAAGGCTTTGAAATTGCACTATTCTTTACTGTTTTATCATATATATCAATTCTTTACCACTCGATTTCATTTATTTACAACAAAGCCATGAGATTTTGAACTAGGTTGGGAAGGTAATTCTCAAAATTTAGGGGGTAATTCTTTAGGAAAACTAACGAAAATGGCTTGAAAACTTTCCTTTTAACGAAAAGCCACTTTTAAAGGTATAGTGAATAGTAACAGTTAAAGGTAAAAAAACGGTTTTTCGTTAAAACTAAACAGTTAAAGGAAATTCAGTTTAATGTTTATGGACTGTTTGGTTGCTGAGAAATGGTAGGAATTGAAAAGAAACTAGATTATAAATTTAAACTATATTTTCCAGTTTTTGGGTCTTGTAATGGAAATCAAATAAATGAACAACCTTAGGCTTCCTGGTTTTTTTTTTTTTTGATTGATTTTGTTTTCTTTTTTATGATTTGTTTGCGCACGTCGATATAGCTCGATAGAATATCAGTAGTGTCCATGACTGAGATGCAATACTAAGATTTTTGTCAGATTATAAGAGTATAAGCAGTTTAGAACAATCTTGCACCATTTTTTGTAGTTCTTGAAAAGCTTCTGCATCACTTCTGTCAATGCACGGTCATCCAACTAGCAAGAAAAAGCACAGAATTATGACACAAACAAGGAAGAAAAGATCTCTGCTAATTCCAAGAAAGCACAACTTAAAAGTTTTACCTGCAGCTCTTCTCAGATTCAGACAGAGGATACATTAATATATTCTAATTTCACAAATTAGTTATCTCGTATGTCAAACAAATTCTGTTTCAATCAAGCTATGAATTGTCTCTCTGTAGGGCTTAGTAACACTAAAATTGAAAGAACTGTTTGCATTCCCCGCCCTATTCAGAAGATAGAAGATACTAAACATTTCCCACCAAAACTTAGTTATGACATATCTAAGATAAAATGGTTCATAAAGCTACCAGTTTTTTCCTTTAAGAAGAAAGTTCCCCTTATTTAAGTGCAACAACATTAGTGCAAGAATCGTGGCATTCTAAAATAAGCTTTTGAGAGTTTCATCAGTTAAACCACCAACGCTTCTGTGAAGCACCACCTCCCCAATTCAAGAAAGGTAGGTACCTCATAGATTTGCACCCAATACTTTTACTTTTTTATTTCTCTAGTTGAGCAAAAAAATAATACTCTTGGTTATACTGTGGACCACTGGCAACACTATCAACTTCCATAGATTGTGTCATATTAACAGCCTTTAAAACCTTAAAGAGAACATTGGCAGTCTGGTATGCCTTGGTAAGTTGTGCACTGCATAGAAGTAAAACCCACTATCAGAGAGAGGAACATTAGGCCATCTCCAACCGAAGGGTCCAGAGGGCCAGAGGGCCGAAAATGGCCCTAAAACCGTCTCCAACAGAGGGCTCCGGAATCTGGGAGGGCCCCACGGGATCGGAGAGGGCTGGAGGACTGGCTGCTTTCGGCCAGCCAGCCAGCCCCGGGCTGGCTATTTTTTTTTTTAATGTTTTCCTATTGCTGTCGGTTATAACCGACAGCATTGAAGAATGATTTTTAATACTGTCGGTTATAACCGACAGTAATAGGTATTCATAGGCAAATGTTTTTTATTAATTACTATTAGTGTCGGTTATAACCGACACTAATAATTTGAAATTCAATTTAAAACGACTAGCCGTTGCATTATTTTTTTTTTGAATTTGTTTTTTACAGTTTTATTATTATTTTTTATTTACAAAAAATTTCCTATAACTTTTTATTTTTTCCTATAACTTTTATTTTTTCCTATAACTTCTATTTTTTCATATAACTTGTATTTTTTTCATATAACTTTTATTTTCTCCTATTACTTTTAATTTTTCATATAACTTCTATTTTTCCCTATAACTTTTATTTTTTCATATAACTTCTATTTTTTCATATAACTTCTATTTTTTCCTATAACTTTTATTTTCTCCTATTACTTTTAATTTTTCATATAACTTCTATTTTTTCATATAACTTCTATTTTTTCATATAGCTTCTATTTTTTCCTATAACTTTTATTTTCTCCTATTACTTTTAATTTTTCATATAACTTCTATTTTTTCATATAACTTCTATTTTTTTCTATAACTTTTATTTTCTCCTATTACTTTTAATTTTTCATATAACTTCTATTTTTTCATATAACTTCTATTTTTCCCTATAACTTTTATTTTACAAAATTTGTTTCGTATTTTTTTAAAATTCTATTTTCCCCTATAACTTCTATTTAAATTGTAGTTTTTAAATAATAAATTATGTTTAGCCCTATGGCCCTCGGTTGGAGACGGTTTTTTGTGACATGGCTAAAACGAGCCCTCTGGCCCTCGGTTGGAGACGGAGGCAAATATGGCCCTGCACTGTTCATTAAAATATTAATATCTTGAAGAATCTTGGAGGGCCAGAGGGCTAAAACGAGCCCTCTGGCCAGCCATCGGTTGGAGATGGCCTTAGGAGCAATTATACTAAGCACTCACCTAACAAGACCAATAATCTGCCAATGAGACCCACCAGTCAGCTTTATGAGTATTTGACAAAGCTTGAATATATTTTTTGTAGTAATGATGGTAGAAGCTTTGCATTTCCCGTGCATCACTTTTTTTAACCCTTCCCATGAGTGTTGGATCATTCTCCTGAAAAATAGAGAAAACTTTGCTTAGAGAACAAATAACACTTACCAGAAACAACTAACTTAGATAAGTTTTTTAAGATCCCATGTTTATCTCATTAGGGAGGATATCAACATTGCAGAAAAGCAACTAGCATAGTGTTAATGTAAATCAGTTTTGCCGTTTCACATTTTCCTAAAACAGATAACACTTACTAGCATAGTTGCTTTTCTGCAATGTTGATATCCTCCCTAATGAGATAAACACGGGATCTTAAAAAACTTATCTAAGTTAGTTGTTTCTGGTAAGTGTTATCTGTTCTCTAAGCAAAGTTTTCTCTATTTTTCAGGAGAATGATCCACACTCACGGGAAGGGTTTAAAAAAGTGATGCACGGGAAATGCAAAGCTTCTACCGTCATTACTACAAAAAATATATTCAAGCTTTGTCAAATACTCATAAAGCTGACTGGTGGGTCTCATTGGCAGATTATTGGTCTTGTTAGGTGAGTGCTTAGTATAATTGCTCCTAATGTTCCTCTCTCTGATAGTGGGTTTTCCTTCTATGTAGTGCACAACTTACCAAGGCATACCAGACTGCCAATGTTCTCTTTAAGGTTTTAAAGGCTGTTAATATGACACAATCTATGGAAGTTGATCGTGAGGTACAACTCTGTTACTCTTCCCATTTCTGATATGTAAAGCTTTTCTTTTCCCCCTTTCCCCTCAGCACTTCATGTGATGGTGATTATTTTTGCAATTTCAAGATTTAGCCACTGTTGTACTGTACTAGTTTCCTGTGTGTTTGAGTGTTCTTTGACAATGGACTTATGTTTGACACTTACAGACTTTGGAAGCTCATGATAAAGTTGCAGAAATGGCACAGCTCTTGGTCCCTTACAATATCCTTCCACTTGATCCTGATAGTGCAAATCAAGCAATTATGAAATATCCAGAGGTCTATTCTTATTATTCTTATTTGTTCGTCTAGCCCCATTTTCAAATTTACTCAAATGGTATGTTGTTTGCAGGTACAAGCTGCTGTTTTTGCTCTTCGTAACACCAGGGGTCTGTCGTGGTCAAAGGAATACAAAAAAAAAAATGAAGAAGACATTCTGGATTGGCTTCAGTCAATGTTTGGGTTTCAGGTAATGTAATCAGACAGCTTATGCAATTCGAGAGTTTAGCTAAGTCCCTTGTGGCCGTATTTATGAATGCAATTTTTCTTCAGTTGGAGCGCAATGCATTTTTTATTTTTTGTTACCAATGTTTATTGACTATCCTAATCAATTTTCAGAAGGATAATGTGGCAAATCAACGGGAGCATCGGATACTATTGCTTGCAAATGTGCACATAAGGCAGTTTCCAAACACTGATCAACAACCCAAGGTGTCTATCTGGCATGGATGTTTGGTGGATGACATGAATATTAGCTAGCATATGAGTTCATGTAAATCAGTTTTGCCGTTTCATATTTTCCCAAAACAATGTGAGGTCTTATGTTCACCTCATTGCCGACAATGCTACTACTGAGTTTCCTTCAATGAACTATTTTGAGAGTGCCGATGAGTGTTGCCAGTGGTCCACAGTATAACCAAGAGTATTATTTTTATGCTCAACTAGAGAAATAAAAAAGTAAAAGTTTTGGGTGCAAATCTATTATGAGGTACCCACCTTTCTTGAATTGGGGAGGTGGTGCTTCGCAGAAATTCTACGTAGAATACTACCCAAATTCTCTAAACTTTGGTGAATAAAGCCAGGAATTCGGGAAGCGAAGCGAGAGAGAGAAGAGAATGGCTAGGAATTCTGGGGGATTATTGCGACAGTTGCTCGGCAATCGTACGAAACCCTGCGCAGCTCTTATTCATCACCATAACCTTAAGAAACCTTTTAATATAATTCAAACCCTAACAACTTCAGTCCCAATCACACCATCTTTGCCACCACGCCGACCATCGCCACTGGTAATTTCTTCCACTTCAAAACCCTTCTGTACCCTTGACTCCAGCCCAAAAAAGGAAATTATTATTGGCTCCACTAGCCTCTTGTCTATCAACTACCAGGGTTGGTAACCCTCTTTTCACAAATTTTCACGTCTTGTTGCCTTCCTGCCGCTGAATTAACTTTGTTCACAAATTTTCTTATTTTCAGGTTACTCAGGCATTCCTCTCATTTTGCTGAACAACCATTACGATCAGTATGTGAGAGCAGTTAAAACAATTCAAGGTACGTTCTAGGATTCATACACCCACTCAATTGGATAAGGGCTCGGTTGTTTTACGTTGTTTAATTTTTGGATGAAATTGTTTACTTGTAGGTTTCTTTTAATGAAATTGCTTACAATTGACTCTTGAGAAAACATAGAATTTCATACAGTTTCTTATTTGCTCCTTTAATTCACAGATGAATCTTTGCCGGCAATTATATTATTCACGACCTATTATGAGGCCAGTAAGTTCAAATGAATTTACTCTGTTTAAGCTAGTTTGTTTTTGCAATTTAATAGAGAAACGATAACCACACTTTGTTTCTTCCCTTACAAAACCCTGCTTAATCATTTGTATTGTTTTCGTTGACGAAGTGTGTAGGAAGAGAAAAAATGTGTGATTATCATTTTCTAAAATAAGCTGCTCCTTTTTCAACTTGTGTTTGATGTACTCTTCTTGTGCAGTCTCTCATGTCACTTCTGATATGTTTATGGAAATGTGTGAGCCATTTCCACATGTAACAGCATATGAGTTCATCCTTGATCCTGAGGTGTGCCACTTTAATCCAGTCTTATATAAACTTGAATCCTTTTTTTTTGGGGTATGATATCCACACACCTCTTTTTACTTCTCTCACTCTTGTGATTTTTGGCCGTCGGATCGGATGAATTGACGAAGATCAAAGGACAGAAATTAACAAGGGGTGTGAGAGAAGTAAAATGAGGTGTGCTATCCACAAACCTTTTTTTTTTCTCTTTTTTCTGGAAACGTTCAGTTTTCTGCTAAGTTTTTTAATCCCAACTTAATATTAAGAATAAGGTAGAAAACAACTTTGTTTAATATTCTGAAAAGTGTGCGTTGGGAAAAGATGCCCCCCCTAAATGAAGGGAATTGATGTTGGGTATCGGCCGCGGAAGAGTAATGGGAAAAGTATAAAGCTAAGTTTCTGAAAATAATTTCTTATATTGATGCAGGAAGGTCTTGTACAAAAGGGGGTCTGAGGGTCTTTTTCTTCTGTTTTCCCTTGCATTCCATCTTTTAATTGAACTGTTTGATTTATGGTTTTACTCATGTAGTAATCTTGTAATTGCTATGGGATGTGTGTCTACTTAAAGAACAAATATGATATCTTGTTATGCCTATTTTATTTTAGTTGGTCTAAATTGTTAACTCTCTATGTATGTAGGAAGACAAGTATAAAAGCATACTGGAAGATCTTAATATTCCCCGTACGGTAAATGATTTGACCCTTTAAATGTTCTTAATTAAGCTCCATTGATTTAATTGTTCACATAATAGAAATTTATGGGATATGATTTTGTATTATTAATTCTCAAATATATACATACACAATCCTTCATCTACAAGGCAACAATAAAATAAAAAACAGGACATAAACCAAACCTCCTTAATAAAGGACTCCTAGTATTAATCCTATTTACATTCCTTTTTCCATCTAAACTTATGACTCTTGTTTACACTCCCCCTCAAGTTGGTGGATATATATCACACATGCCCAATTTGACAAGTGAGTCATCAAACTTACGACTACACACAGCATGAGTAAGAACATCTGCGAGTTGTTCCTCCGACTTAACAAATGGTATAGACACAATCTTCTTCTCAAGTTTCTCTTTAATGAAATGCCGATCCACCTCCACGTGTTTCGTCCTATCATGTTGTACTGGGTTATCAGCTATATCTCTTGCTGATTGGTTATCACAATACAGCTTCATTGCCTCATTTGACTTGAATCCAAGACTCCAAAGAAGTTTTCGAAGCCAAAGAATCTCACACACCCCGTGAGCCATGCCCCTATACTCGGCCTCAGCTGAAGATCGCGATACCACCTTCTGTTTTTTACTTCTCCATGTAACCAAATTCCCTCCGACAAAGGTAAAATATCCAGAAGTAGACCGTCTATCACTGACATTTCCTGCCCAATCAGCGTCTGTGAACCCTTCGATTATCACATGCCCGTGCTTCCTATAAAGAACGCCCTTTCCTGGCGCAGACTTCAAATATGCAAGGATACGCATAACAGCAGCCATATGATCCACACTCGGTGAATGCATGAACTGACTCACTACACTTACAGCATAGGCAATATCTGGACGTGTATGAGCCAAATAAATTAGTCTCCCTACAAGTCTCTGATATCTTCCTTTATCAATCGGCTCTTGTTCTGGATCCAAATGTAGGTGATGCTTTTCAACAATAGGAGTGTCTGCTGGCTTACACCCCAGCATACCAGTTTCTTTTAATAAATCCAAAACATACTTACGTTGTGACAAGAAAATACCTTTTGAGGAGCGAGCAACTTCAACCCCAAGAAAATACTTCAAGTCCCCTAGGTTTTTCATTTCGAACTCGGCTTCCAAATTATTTTGCAACTTCGAAATCTCATCGTGATCATCTCCAGTAATAATCATGTCATCTACATAGATGATCAAAGCTGTCACTTTCCCTTTCTTCCGTTTAACAAACAATGTGTGATCCGAATGGCTTTGATGGTACCCATTCTTTCTCATAACTTGAGTAAACCTGTCAAACCACGCACGAGGCGATTGCTTAAGTCCATAGAGTGACTTGCGCAACCGACATACTCCGGTGTTTCCATGAGCACTATATCCAGGAGGAAAATCCATATACACTTCTTCTTCCAAATTTCCATGGAGAAAAGCATTTTTCACATCAAACTGCTTTAATGGCCAGTTCATATTTGCAGCTAAAGAAATCAGAACACGTACCGTATTCATCTTAGCTACTGGAGAGAAGGTTTCTTGATAATCTACACCATATGTTTGAGTGTATCCTTTAGCTACCAACCTTGCTTTGTACCTGTCTATCGACCCATCGGCTTTGTATTTAATTGTAAACACCCACCGGCAGCCAACTGTTTTTTTTCCTTTAGGTAACGACATCACCTCCCATGTATTGTTCTTTTGTAAAGCTGACATCTCCTCATCCATAGCTTTTGCCCATTTTGGATCCTTTAGAGCTTCCTCCACTCGAGTCGGTACTGTAATTGAATCCATATTGCTCACAAAGGTTTGACGTTCTGGTGCAAGACCCCCACATGAGACATAGTTGGCTATTGGGTACTTCACCTTTCCTTCCGGAGAGAACCTGTCAGGTGGCACACCTCGATTTTGTCTTGGTGGCAACCTATATACATTTACATTATCACTTGAGTCAAATACATAATCATCCACTACACTTACCTCAGGTATATTCAGAGGAGATACGTTGGACGGCACGTTGGAGTTAGAGAGGGGAACGCATGCTAGCAGATTCGGTACGTGGCTGCTGCAACTGTATACTGGGCTCGGCATTGTCAGCAACATCTTGAGGCACGGCACTGTCAGTATCAGCATGAGGCTCGGCATGACCCTCAGTAACTGCAGCCTCCTTATGCTCGGCAGACATTGGTAGATTAGCACCCTCGGCACTGTCAGTATCAGGATGAAGCTCGGCATGACCCTCAGTAACTGCAGCCTCCTTATTTACGGCAGACATTGGTGTATTAGCACCCTCGGTGCTAGGTAAGCTTTTGTCTCCTCCTAGATCTAGCCACCGCAGATCACCAACAGATTTCTCCCCCTGGGGATCTGAAGCTATACGCCCAGCAGGATAAAAAAACTCCAATTCCGAAAAAGTGACATCCATGGTTACATACATATGTCGAGTCTCAGGATGATAACACTTATATCCTTTTTGGTGGGGTGAGAAACCCACAAATACACACCTGAGAGCACACGGATCCAACTTGGTACGATGAATTTTCTGAATATGCACATACACAACACACCCAAATACTCGAGGAGTGAGAGTATGAGTTGACACTACTGGAGCATGGTGAGTGAGTGCTTGAAGAGGTGTCGTAAAGTTCAGAACCCGAGATGGCATGCGGTTAATCACATAGACCGCATAAGTAACAGCTTCAGGCCAAAAAATCTTAGGAACGGATGCTCCAAGCATAAGGGCACGAGCCGTTTCTAAGATGTGGCGGTTTTTCCGTTCAGCAACACCATTCTGTTGTGGGGTATAAGGGCACGTTGTTTCATGGATATTGCCCCGGTCCTGAAGAAACGTTGACACTTCCCGAGCCAGGTATTCACCACCATTGTCAGAACGTAGTACTTTAATCACAGACGAGTATTGGGTCTGAATCATCTGAGAGAAAGACCGAAATACTATACCAACATCACTTTTATTTTTCAACACATATAGCCACGTCATACGAGTGCAATCATCAACAAATGTAACAAACCATTTAATGCCAGAAGGAAGAACAACTGGAGACGGCCCCCAAACATCAGAGTGTACGAGCTCAAACGGCAAGGATTTTTTATTCATACTAGGAGGAAACGAAGCACGATGGCTTTTAGCAAGAATACATACTTCACATTGTAAGTCTGATTCATTTATTCGACTAAATAAACTAGGCAACATAAGCCGTAAATATCCAAATGATGCATGCCCTAACCGACGATGCAATAACCATACTTCTTGTAAACTACTATCATGTGATGCTCGAACTGCATTGGCCCTGCCTGAAACGACATCATCCACATAGTACAACCCCTCTCTCTTAGTGCCACGCCCAATTATCTCATTGGTCTGAATATCCTGAAGGAGACAAAAAAACGGATACATGAGAACAACACAATCTAATTGTTCAGTGACTTGCGGTATGGATAACAAATGGTGGGATAATAACGGAACAAATAAGCATCGATGTAAAGGAAGAGATGGAGAGAGCTGCACTATTCCGGCGCCACACACGGGTACAAGAGACCCATTGGCAGTCGCTATGCTCTTCCTGGGAGACATTGTCATATATTGAAACAAGGTTTTATCATATGTCATATGATCAGTTGCACCAGAATCAAGAATCCAACCTGTATGTTGATCACTTTCGGAGGCTAGGAGAACATGCCCCACAGTACCTGTATTAGAGGATGAATCACCAGGAGTAGTACGAGTCAACAAGGTTTGACTAGGATCCCCGTGACTAGCCCTGGCCTCCTGAGCTGTTGATGTAGCTGCGGCAAGGGATGCACGGCCTCCATTTGAGCCGACTGCTCCACGGTCCTTAGCACGTAATTTTTTCTTAAGTTCTGGAAACCAATCAGGTACACCATGCTTGGTAAAACATGTATCTTCAGTATGGCGAGTTTGACCACAGAACGTACACTTCAAATCATCTTTATTTTCTCGGGTAAAGGAACGAGAATTAGAAAAATGATTAGACGAATTGTTCTGACGGAAAGTAGCAGGTGGTCGAGACACCATGGCCATGGATGGCCCCCCTTGGTTGTTATTCCCACCCATCATAGTGGCATGTCGTTGTGCTTCACGCCTAACAACAGAAAATACTTCCTCAACAGATGGTAACGGTTGAGTACGTAGAATATCGCTACGTACTTTATCAAAGATATCATCCAAGCCCGCCAGAAAGGCATACACACGATCAATTTGAATTTCTTCTCGAAGTGTCTTAAGGTCGGCACCACATTCCATCTTAATTGGTCTCCGTTGATCCAGCTCTTGCCAAACGGACTTGAGGTCAGCATAGTACACACCAACCGGCCGGCCCTCTTGACGGAGCCTGAACGACTTAACCTTCAACTCATAAATTTGAGAAATATCCGAACCATCATAATAGGTCCGAGCCACCTCCTCCCAGACTTCTCTAGCAGTACGCAGGTGAATAAAAAATCCCATGATAGCAGGTTCCATGGAATTAATCAACCGCCCTTTTACTATGGCATTCCCGGTCTCCCACGTTTCATACGTAGCACTGTCTTCTGCAGGTTCCTTAGTACTCCCTGTCACGAAGCCCTTTCTTCCACGTCCAGCAATGTGCATCTCCAATACCTTGGACCAAAGAGGATAATTTGATCCATTCAACTTTACAGTATTTGGTACGGCAGAAGCATCGTTCTGAATAACTACTGGATTCAGAAACGAATTATTGATTGGTTTGGAAGAACCACCTTCCAACTTCAAATCTGAGTCATTCCCTTTACTCGCCATCTTGACTCACGAAGCAAAGAGAAGAGTGCACTGCAGCAGTTGGTGCTGCACTACAAAACACACGGCACACACAGCGGCAGTCGGTGCCGCAATACTGGACCCACGGCACACACAGCGGAAAGATACAGGTTTTCTTTAGGGTTACGGTAACAAGGCTCTTGATACCAAATAGAAATTTATGGGATATGATTTTGTATTATTAATTCTCAAATATATACATACACAATCCTTCATCTACAAGGCAACAATAAAATAAAAAACAGGACATAAACCAAACCTCCTTAATAAAGGACTCCTAGTATTAATCCTATTTACATTCCTTTTTCCATCTAAACTTATGACTCTTGTTTACACACATCTTTATCCTGATTTTGGTCCTAAAATACAATTTATATATTTTTTGCAGCCAACATTTCATTTCTATCAAAACGGGAAAATGGTAGCTGAGATAACTCGTAAGAGCTGGGAGAGTGATGCTTACGAGATTTGCTTGAAAAAGACTCTTTCGGAACTCTACATGTAAGTATTTTTTAAGATGGGTTTAGTTATCTACATACCGATTTTTACTTCACACACATCGCTCTCAATTTTTTGTCGTCGGATTAAATGAATTGGAGAAGATCAATAATTAAAAACTAGTAAGGGTGCGTGAGAGGTAAAAAATGATATGTGAATAGCACTACCCTTTCAAGATTACCTCAGGTTTGCGTGCTTTTGTAAATTTGTGTGAACTTGACTTATACTTTCTTTTTCTTTCCCTTTCTTCTTGGAGCTAACTGAAGACTTGACACAAAACGGAGCATAATGTTCTAGGATTATACAACCGATCTCACTTAGTGGGATAAGGTGTAATTATTGAATTGTATAAATTAATAAAATAGTTGGTGACCCCTATTGTTGAATTTTCTCATCTTGCAGTCGTCGACCAACAGAAAGATCATCTGATAAGGAGAAGAGTACAGTTGAAGATACGTTGAGGTACAGAAAGATCACCTGGCAATGAGAGAGAAGGAGTTGATTCCTCAGGTGATGCACCAACTACTTTGTTTTAGGAGCATGCATGGTGCGGAAACGGTTCGAAAAAGCGTTTATTTATTTTGATGGTGGGCTATGTATTATCAGGATGACTTGCAATACAAATATATCTGAAAATTCCTGATGAACGTACTTTTCTCGATTGTCAAACTACAGAGTCGTACGTCTAATTTATTCGATCTGCTTGTCGGATTCGTCAAAAGCAAATCTCTCCTTACAAAATAGTTTTTGAACTTTATGAAATTAAGTTGCACTGTCGAAAGCATTCCTTTTTTTACAAAGAAAATTGTTCTAAAATACATGTTTCCTATTCCTATTCTTGCATTCTGACCAAACAAGGGTTTTACTTCTTTCCTTTTGTTATAAAGAAAATCGATTAGGTAATTCAAATTGGAAAGGAAAAAACCTGATCTCAGAAACCACAGCACTACGCAGCGCGGAACGAGCGTTTTATTTTTATAATTTTTTTAAAATTTTCCTTTGGTGGACGGAAGAGCATTCCTTTTTTTTTTTCTTTCTCTTTCCGGTAAACGCAAACTAGCTTTCTCTTTTGCTATTTTTGATGGAGCGATCATTATATAAAGGAAGTAGCGAACAATGCCTTGAACATACGAACAGCGGTCTGCTAATCTTCATGGAGCTTCTAAAACAAAAGCTTCTTTGACGTTACTTGAAGACTTCTTGTTTTGCGCGATGCGGCGTTATGGTTTTCTTTATCATCTCTATGAACTATGTTCATCCTCTTCACCACGACCACCAAATTCACTCAAGCCATCTTCTTCCAGTCCCTTGCCTTTCAAACCCATCTCTGACTCTTCAAATCTGAATTTTTGGCAATCACAAGAAAGGTGGCTGTCCTCATCTTTTTCAGGAGGTCCAACGAAAATTTCTCTTCGTGAGTTTGTAACACAAAACCCTCCACATCAGTACCATATAAACTTACTTCCGCATCTCTCTGAAATATTTTGTA
This sequence comes from Crataegus laevigata, assembly GCA_963580275.1. Classification (NCBI taxonomy): domain Eukaryota; kingdom Viridiplantae; phylum Streptophyta; class Magnoliopsida; order Rosales; family Rosaceae; genus Crataegus; species Crataegus laevigata. The sequence continues at coordinate 40,610,970 of OY756943.1, read as the reverse complement.
GTAAAACTCACCAAAACCCTCCAGTTCGGAACTTTATGGACATACTTCCACATATCTATAAAATATTTTATAGGAAACTTTTGGAGAAGATGAAGGATGCTGAATCACATGGATTCAGTTTTGACCTTGACATTGATTCCCTTGTCATTATTTTACAGAACGGAACAATGTTCATAGAATTGAAAAAAGGGAAGGAGCACTACGGCAAAAAGTTCAACTTCGATCAGATGGACTTCTTCAATCATCAGATATTCACTAACGGAATGTTTACAAGGGACTTGGATAAATATTTCGTGCGTAAAGACGTTCGCTATCATGATAAACAGACATGGATGTCAAAAATGACGTGCTGTTTTACCCGAAGAACATGAGTGCTTATGATAATGTTCCGATGGATTTCCTTGCATGCTCAGCCAACATCCTAAAACACACGCTTCATCAGGTAATGTTACACTAAATATTCAATTTTTTTTCCCTGTAAAAGTTGAAATCTAATTTATGTTTCTCTCCTTCCGATGGGTGCAATATCAATCTGCGTTCCAAAACAAATAACCACATCTGAACAAAAATTAGCCACTGAGATTGATGTCATGCTCACTACGATTTGGCCTGAGTTTTTGGATAAGCTGCTTGAATTGGTCATTTTAGCTCAAAAGGGCACAGCTCCAAGTTGGTATCCGAAGGGAGTCCCTTGGGTACCTTTCGAGCATATTATTCGCCAATTAGAAAACTCTACGCGTAAGTATTTTCCATATTACTTTACATTAATTTGTGTCCTTTTGCATGTTTGTGAATGCTGTTTTTACTTGTTTTTCTATGTTTCCGGCGTCCTCATTTTTTTTTAGCAACGTTGTGCCTGCGGTGAAGGAATTGTGAAAAACATAATCAGAAAATTACATTCTTTACTAATGATATCCTTGCTACAAGATTTTGCAGGTATGCTTGGATGGGAAGATGAGATTCTGGGACAAAACTACACTTAGAAGCATGAGGGATTTCTGGAAGCTGTGGAAGCCGATGGAAAGCATTCTCGTAGCTCATTATCTATAATGTCAAATTTTTTATACGTATGAAATAAAAATTCATTTATATTAGGTTTTGCTTTAGTATCTTCAAGCCTTCGGGGCTATGCTTAGCAGCAAACTACCGATCTACATCCATTGACAATGCAACAATTTTCCCCTTTTATTTCTGCAATGTTGAATTCAAGCTCTCAATTTTATTCACATCTCTTTGTATAAGAGCAGAGCATGCAAACATTAAACACTTTTGAAGCCTATGGTTCTAATAAGCTTTAACAGTATCGGTGGAAATATCAATGTAAATTTGTGAAAATATCTGCGAATAAATCTATATTGGTTCTTCGATGAAAATGATGAAAATTCGCTAAAAAAAATGTGGACACTTAAAATGAAACTTCATATGACAGTTTGTCGATGTTGAGCTGATGTGTTAGAAATATCGACAAAATCTATCGACTTTACCTGAAATTTAAGCTTTTCCAATATCTTGTGAAACTTAGAGTTCAAACCATTTTCATATCTTTCTCTAATTTTCGACCGATATTTCCACGGAAATATCAACTGTATGGAAGAAATTTCAAAGACTAATTATAATACATATATCAACTGTAGTGTAAGCTTCGAAGGAGTTCAAGCACCAACACTGTCGAACTCGCCAGATCTGGTATTTATGTGGAATGGTTTGGAATGGAGGTCACCGGAACTGGTACTGACTTCGATGGAAATCTCGTCGGAATCGGAGAGTACGAAATTGTACTCATGCATGCACAGAAAAACCATACAGTTTACAATCTATATAAATTTTGGAACAGAGATACATAACTCAACCATTAGAACCTACGAAGAACTTGTTAAATATTAGAATCTTACCTAGGCTGCAGATTGAGAGTTCAAACTCTCTGCTTAGAATTTCCGCACTTCACCGTGCACATGCAAAGCTAAAACTAGCTTTCTTGGGTTTCCAGAGATTCGAATTGTGAGAGAAATGGGATGAGAAGTATGGTGGAGCAAGCTCACGGAGCTTAGAGAGAGAGAGAGAGAGAGAGAGAGAGAGAGAGAGAGAGAGAGAGAGCTAGAAAGTGAGAGAATAGTTGTGGAGTGTGTGCAGAGAAAGAGAGAAGATTAAAGGGTTACCGGGGTGAGAGACAGCTAGAGAGCATTGTAGGTTTGATAAGATGCTGCCACGTGGCAGCTCAAATGGTTAACGGAATACTAACCTAATTGATAATTTCATATACAATTTTGGGGGACATTGAAATTATACATATAATTGGGGGTTGGGGTGTTACATATCCGCTTAATCTTCAATTGTGATGTATTTGGATTTGGTTATATTATATATGTAAAAGAATGACATAGGTTTTACAAAAAATAAAGGGTAAATTACACCATAATCCCTCAGGTTTGAGGTCTATTACAACCTCATACAACATCTTTAAAACATTTTACTTTCATACCTCAAGTACTATTTTATTTCAATTTCATACAGCCGTTACATTTTCCATCCATTGAACCGTTAAGTGCTGACGTGGCCGCCACATATATGCCACATGGCTGCCAAATGTCTGCCATGTGGCAAATAAAAATAATTTTTTATTTTTTTTTAAATTTAAAAAACCTAAATTTTCTCAACAAAAAAAAGGGTAAATTACACCATAACCCCTCAAGTTTGAGGTCTATTACAACTCCATACAACATCTTTAAAACATTTCACTTTCATACATCCAATACCATTTTGTAGTAGATCCATCTAATTTCGGGTGGAATTTTTGGGGGTGGGTGATGGGGGATGGGAGAAAAGGGTGGCTCGAGTGGGATTTGGGGGGGGGGGGTGATGATGGATGGAAGAAGGGGGTGAGTCGGGGAAGACGATTTCAAGGTTTTTTTTTTTTTTTTTGAGATGATTCAGGTTTTAAAAAATATTAATAAAAAAAATTGCCACGTGGCAGCCACATCAGCACAAATGTGGCAGCCACGTCAACATTTAACAGACCAATGGATGGAAAATCTAACGGAGATGTTATTTTGAAATAAAATGGTACTGGATGTATGAAAGTGAAATGTTTTAAAGATGTTGTATGAAGTTGTAATAGACTTCAAACCTGAGGGAGTATGGTGTAATTTACCCAAATTTTTTTTTTGGTTGGAAATTTTAGGTTTTTTAAATAAAAAATTATTTTTATTTGCCACATGGCAGACATTTGGCAGCCACGTGGCATATATGTGGCGGCCACGTCAACACTTAACGGTTCAATGGATGGAAAATGTAACGGCTGTATGAAATTGAAATAAAATAGTACTTGAGGTATGAAAGTGAAATGTTTTAAAGATATTGTATGGGGTTGTAATAGACCTCAAACCTGATGGGCTATGGTGTAATTTACCCAAAAATAAAAGCATGGCATAGTTAAGTTTCCTTGTTTTTCTTCTGTCCTTTTGTCTTATGCTTACCCTTTGAGTGTGTCCGTGCATGTGGGTCACATGAATAGTTTGCATTCTAGGTTATTTTCATGGCAACATGTTCTTGTTTTAGGCATTATTTGGTGTTGAGTCGAGGTTGCGGATACTGTTGCTAAATTTTAGGTTTCCATTTTGCTTCTATATTTGTACATGTTTCTTTCTTTAAGTACTATTTCTCTCTTCAATTTTTAGTCCAATGGCCCAAAAGCCCAAAACTATTTTGGGATTCCCGATTGTCCCGAAATCCCGAAATTATTTCAAAATTCCCGAAAATTTGGTTTGGGATCGGTATTGAATTTGGGATTCCCGAAAATTTCGATTTGGAAATTGGGATTTGCATTTTGGTTCGGTCCAATGGCCCAAAAGCCCAAAACTATTTTGGGATTCCCGATTGTCCCGAAATCCCGAAACTATTTCAAAATTCCCGAAAATTTGGTTTGGGATCGGTATTGAATTTGGGATTCCCGAAAATTTCGATTTGGAAATTGGGATTTGCATTTTGGTTCGGTATCCCATACCGAACCAGCCCTAAGATTAAGTTTTGCTTTAGTATCTTCAAGCCTTTGGGGGCTATGCTTAGTAGCAAACTACCGATCTACATCTATTCACAGTGCAAATTTTTTCCCCTTTTATTTCTGCAATGTTGAATTAAAGCTCTATTTTATTCACATCTCTTTGTATAAGAGCAGAGCTTGCAAACATTAAACACTTTTGAAGCCTATGGTTCTAATAAGCTTTAACGGTATGAGTGGAAATATCAATGTAAATTTGTGAAAATATCGATGAATATATCTATATCGGTTGTCTTCAATGAAAATGATGAAAATTTGCTATAAAAATGTGGACACTTAAAATGAAACTTCGTATGACAGTTTGTCGATATTGAACTGATATGTTAGAAATATCGACGAAATCGATATCTTGTGAAACTTAGAGTTCAAACCATTTTCATATCTTTCTCTGATTTTCGACCGATATTTCCACGAAAATATCAACTGTATGGAAGAAATTTCAAACACTGATTATAATACATAAAAAAAAATAAAGGTAACCATAAAAAAGGAAACTTTATATTGCTTAGTTTAGTTGATTTTTTTTTTTTTTTGCTAAAGTTTAGTTTAGTTGACTATTCAGTAGGTCAGCATACTAATTAAATTTAATATGGCTGAATTTTCTTTATTGATTGATAATTTCCAAAGTTACAATATACCATTATTTATAAGAAAGAACTCTATAATTGATTCTTATAATTCATACAATTGATACAAGCAGGAAAGTAAATATCTAGCTACAATCAATATTGAGTAGAAAGGTAATCATTCAAACATATTTGCTTAAATTATGTTGATTAAATGTTAATCTAGGCAAATATCTTGTATGACTGTTGACTTTTTCAACCATACTTGTATAAGTTGCGCTATTGTCATGAGTTGTATTAATAGTGCAACTTATACAAGTATACTGACCTACTGAATCTTGGCACGTGCTAAAACTTTGATCAACTAAACTAAGATTGGAAGATAGATTTTTTTTTTTAAATTTTAACAAACGATTATCTACACTAAAAGGAAGGGGGTGGGCTTAGTCTTACAATAGACTAACAATAATGTGGTTCAAACTCGTATTTGATGAAAATTGAACCTAAGACATCTCACTTATAAATGAAGAGGATTACCACTTGACTGTAATACTAAGTGACAAATTTAATTTTTTTAATCTTAGCCACACCACATACCGTCGAGTATGACAGCCTTCAACATTTCGAACCGTTGGAGAATTGAACCTAAGACATCTCACTTATAAATGAAGAGGATTACCACTTGACTGTAAAACTAAGTGACAAATTTAATTTTTTTAATCTTAGCCACACCACATACCGTCGAGTATGATAGCGTTCAACATTTAGAACCGTTGGATCCAACCAAGAGTTGATTTAACTTTCCAAGTTTTGGGGTATGCATTACTCTAAACGATGGAGTATGAATTTCTAGTGTATTATTGAAAAGCTACATTCATTCAAAGAATAAAACGACCTCTGAGGTTTTTTTCTAAGGGATTTGTATTCTGTAACACAATGTGTATAAATTGCGATTTTTATTCTACAATTCACTTTTTCTACACTTTTTTTTGGCTCAGAAATATACTAAATTTTCAATAGAGAAAATTTAATTGAATCCATATTTAGTATCACTTGTTACTCTCCACACCTATATTATATTTTAATTTATCCATTTTTTCAGCAACATGGAAGAAAAGGACAAAATGAAACATTATGAACAATTAATGAGTCTAGCTTTAGCGACTCCATAGCAGTCATCGGAAAAAGTTTGAACTAAACAGGAAGAGATTTCGCAAGCTTTTGAAAATCTATCTCGCTATTTAAACCCAACTTAGCTAACTTGCCAAATGCAAAATTACATTCTCTATGAACATACTGCAAATTAGTATCTCTTTATTCCCAACAGTACTTTGTAAACTTACCCCACTACTCTAAGAAACTTAATGTAATATATAAATTTATTTATACATCCAACTAAATTAATTGGTTATTAAAGGAAAAAAAGTGCCAAGACCTAGCACTAGAGTGAAAGAGAGAGATTGAAAGTTATCCTTTCTATTGGAAGTCTTAATCCAAATTCTATACATATGTAACCCGAACGGAGATATGCTTTTGCAAAAAAAAAAAAAAATGACAAAAACACAAGGTACGTAGCTATTGAAATTCCAAATCACCAAACAAGTTTAAGTTTAGGATATTGTTATTCACACATTGCTTTTTACCTCTCCCACTCTTGTTACTTTTTGTCCAATTATCATTATATATTTCAATTCATTTGATCCGATGACTGCAAATTAATAAGCATGTGCAAGAGGTGAAAATAGGTATTTGAATAACACCACTTAAGTTTAAACCATATTCCTCATCATTTTCAATCTCAGTTTCACGCTGTTGTGACAACTTTAGTTGCAGGTACCTCCAGCTATGGCACAAATTGCAAGGGCATTTGGAATAGTGTTTCAATTCGTAACTTGTATCCCAAGTATCATATGCCACTGCTTCCACTTCAAATGATGAACAAACTCCTTCACCATTCCTGTCTTTCTTAACTTGTGTGTCAAGGACTTGTGCTGTACTCCATTCTTCTCCCCTACATGAATAATTCAACAAACGTTTAGTAACTATTTTATGTCATTTATCCAATAAAAGACGATATGGATATGTAAATTTACAAAATACATGTCGATGATATTTCATTTGTTTATAATTGGTGAGTAAAGGATGAAAGTAGGAGAAGGACGTGTCATGGGTACATTGTCATGCTGGCGTCTCATGCCAATAAAATAAAAGTGTAAACTCCACGTGTCTTTATTTTATTGGCACAAAACGAAATGTATGTTGTTCTTCAGAAGTAAACCAGCAAAGTCTCGTGTTGTGTCAGGTGAATGGCAGCTGAATACTATAATGGGTGAAGGATTGAAATAACACAAACACAACACACGAAATTGTTAATGGATTTCCCGTTTAACACCTAGGGAATTGATTTTCACATACCCATTTTAGCTTGCTTCACACCCCTGATGTCGTATGACAACAATCAATCTTGTTTTTTGTGAATTTGAAGTGCTAATACCGCCTTAACGCCGTTTGGCCACTGATTTGATGTTGCAAAAGTTGTGATTGGTTTTGTTAACTGTCTGTTGTACATGCTAATTGATGACAACATAAATGGAAAGGTTTGCTAGTTCCATGGAAGTTGTAGTCAAACTAACTGTAGTACAGATCGGATATTTAGAAAAGTGTTACCGGATATTAAAGATAACAGCTTATTGTCTTTTCAGCTGACAACTTTTGCTTAAACTGTAGTTTTCCTCACTTAGGTATCAGCTCTGATTTCAGCTTCCAACGCCGTTTTGGTTGTTGTTAGGTTCCATGGTGGGCTTTTACCTTGCTTTGTCTATCGAAAAGGGTGCATTCTATTTTTGTGCTTCGTCTTTTTAATGACTGTTTGGCCATGATGCTCTTGTACGCTTCGTTGGCTGCACTTCTTTACCAAAGATGGCATCTTGGACTGATCATTTTCAGGTAGCATTTTACATGCTTGACGAACTTTTTTCAAGATAAACGATAACTATTTTAACTTTGGCTTTTGTGATCTATCAAGTGGAACTGTTTCAATAAAGATGAATGTGCTTCTCTACGCTCCACCTCTACTACTCCTCATGTTAAAGGTAATATAATTTGTCTTTGACCATTTATTTAAGATTCATGCGTGAGTTATTTGCTAAAATTTCTCAAGCACCAACACATCTTTTACAGGCTATGAGTATCAGTGGAGTGATATCAGCTTTAGCTGGTGCAACGTTAGTACAGGTCCTTACCTCTTCCTTTTGTTTTCAACAAAATAATGTTCGCATAGACTTGAAAGTTTTGAGTTGATTAAGCCTTGCAGCCTTGATGTTCATTCTATTATTTTTCCTTTTCCATTCTTAGAATTCAGAGTAAGCAGCTTTGGTAATGCGTAAGTTGAATGTATGTGTTTTATTCCAACATTGTTAGGTGAGCTACACTTCAAGATCCTCAATTCAAGAGCATTTTCCAGTCAGGGTCTTCATTTGTTGACAGCTATTGCTGAATGGTTCTGCAGATACTGTCGGGGATGCCTGTCATCATGTCTCTTCCATTTGCATACATCTCAAGAGCCTTTAATCTCGGTCGAGTCTTTATCCACTTCTGGTACATTCTTTGAACATATAATTTAAGGTCTATAAATGAAATTTTTCCGTTTATATTTTTGAGCTCATTTAGCAATACGTGGTCTATTTTTCATTTGAAATTCATTTCCTTGGTTATTTCGCGCACTTTGTTGTTGGAAAATAACATGCGATCTTTTTCTCAGGTCTGTTAATTTCAAGTTTGTTCCTGAGCCATTATTTGTATCGAAGGCTTTTGCAATCTCTTTGCAGATTGCTCACCTTGGTTTGTTCACAGCTTTTGCTCATTATAGATGATGCAAGTAAGCATAACTGTGTAATTCTTTTTAATAAGTTGTGTTGGGAATTGGCGTGGTTTATGCGTTAGGTGTAAGGATCGTTCTATTTTTCCCGCAAGATAAAAATTTTGTTAGGAAGTTATAAAATTGAAGTTATGAATATGTTCTCGTCAAATGAAAACATTTGTTCTGCTCTCAACATATTTCCATATGTGACTATAACAGCCTCCTGATACCACTCTACTGGCGAGCAGACACTAAGATAGGCTCTTGTCTACAATAACATGCAATTCTCTGGTATCTTGACAAGTGACTGGTATTTATATGTGGCCAAAAGATTGTGTATTTTTGCTGAATATGTTTTTGTAATATTCTTGTGCAGGCATGAAGGCGGACTCTCAAATTTTTGTATTCTAAACTTGATCCTTTAAAACTCAAGCTCTGACAAGTTCATTCCCTTTGAAGAAGTCCTCCAATAGCCATTCATCCACCAGAGTTCTCAGGAAAGAACGTAAGTAGCAGGCCTCTGTAATAAGGTTTTTTTTTCCTTTCTACGTTTCCTTATATCTGATACTAACGTGGACATGGTAATTTTAGATATTGTGAGTCTGTGACAACTATGTTTGTCGGGAATTTCATCGGCATTGTATGTGCTCGATCATTGCATTATCAGTTCTACTCTTGGTAAGTTTTGCTGGATGATGTTCTGTATGAATAATAACTTGTAGCCGAACAGCTCTACTTAGAAATGCGTGGTATCTAATATACAATATAGAAGGATCTGTAAAAGTTGTATCCTCAAACGTGATGGTAGGAAAGCTGAGGGCCTGAATCTGAATGCAATCAATGTCAATATATCTCAAAACTATTTGGAGTTGTTCTACTAAAATTCTTGATCTATAAGCTATATATTCGTTTATTTTGGTTCATAACACACAAAGATCTTTTTGTGTCTGACTGCAGGTATTTCCATAGCTTACCTTATCTGTTATGGAAAACGCCATTCCCCACAGTACTGCGGTAGGCTGCTTTATCATTGAATCCTTAGGCTACATAGTCTTCACTAATTCTTGTATGATTATTACTTTGATACCGATCATTTTGTTGATTGAACTTCGTTTACTTTAGATAGTGTAATGTTGTTTATTGGGGTGGAGTTTTGGTGGAGCGTCTTTCCTTCTAGCATGTACTCGTTGGTAATGCTTCTTTTTCTCCACCTAGTAATACTGGTCAGTCTGTGGTCCGCCCTGTTGAGGAAAAAATTAGAGTACACAACTCTAACACAAGTGTTGGAGAGACAACACAAGTAAACAAATTACTTGTATTACACACACAAAATATTACAACACTCAAAATATCAAGGACACACTTTAGAAGCAATGACACTCACTCACTTCCTAGAGACAAACTCTAGAGCACTCACACTCCTCACATGACTACTCTTACTTCTCACTCTCACTTGGTTGCCTACTACTTTGATTACTTGCTTGTTTGCTTGTTGCTTCTTGGTTACATTGCAACACAAGCATACATTGCAACAGAAGCATACACACCTATTTATAGGCATGTTTGCCGACCTAAAAGATGCTAGAATTTTCTAGCATATTACACACACACACACACACAAACCGACTGGGACCTTTTATAACAGCCACATAATTTGGCTTCTAGTTTATTCTACAATCAGCCCACCAATTACTGCACTTTGCTAAAGTTTTCTAGCATATTCCAAATTCTGATTGCTGGTGTTGATTTTCAACACTCCCCCTCAACACCAGCTCATTCTTTCCTCCATGCTGAGTTGATGACGAAGCTTTTCTTCCACACCCATTTGCATGATATGGGTTTCACATCTCTTCGCTTTGGCACTAGATTCCAAGCTTGATTTAACTCCGCTGCAGTGACCTCTTCTCCCAACTTTGAACCACTCAAGTTCAACTGCTTCTTCTTCTAGGGCTACCTTGGCGTATTTAGGATTTGGCGTCCGGATTCTTGTTGACCTCCTTGGTTGTGATTGTGGAGTCGATACTTCCACTTCACTAGGTCTTTCTTCTTCTGGTTGTTGACATATGCCACTTTGCCAAGGGTTTTGAGGTACTGCTCGCTCGACATCATCACCATCAAGCGAATCCTCAGACTCATCTGGTCTCGATTGGATTCAAACAGTTTGCTCCCCCATCTTTTGCTGCAACTTATCTTCAATCTCTCTTGAATTAGGCAATGCCTCCTTTTCTGAGGACCACCAAGAAGTTGCTTCATCAAACACCACATCTCGTGAGGTGTAACACCTTCCATTCGTAGGATCACAACATTTCCACCCTTTTCTTTGGCTGTCGTATCCCACAAAGATACATCAGACTGCCTTCTTGTCAAACTTGCTACGTAGGTGACTTGGAACAAATACGTAGCACACACAGCCAAATACTCGAAAATAACTAACTGTAGGTTTCATATCCCACAGTTTCTCAAAGGGTGAGACAAATTCTAACCTTGGTTGAGGAAGCCTGTTGATCACATGAGCTGCAGTTCTCATTGCTTCGGCCCAAAACCTTCCTGGTACATTCTTGGCATGGATCATACTTCGACATATCTCTGCAAGATGTCGATTCTTTCTTTCCGCTACACCATTCTGTTATGGTGTATTGGCACAGGTGAACTGGTGACGTATTCTACATTCTCGTAGATATTGGGAAAACTCATTCGAGGTATATTCTTCTCCATTATCCGTGCGTATGCAACGGATCTTCTTTCCCACTTCTCTTTCAACTGTTTCCTTAAACTCTTTAAATTTTGAAAATGTTTCAGATTTTTCTTTCATAAAGAAAATCCACACATACTTGGAGAAGTCATCAATGAACGTCACCATGTACCGCATCCCACTTATCGATGGTTGCTTGACGGGCCCGAACACATCGGAATGAACCAACTCTAACGACTCTTTCGCTTTAAACTTCGACTCATCGTATGGTAGTTGATGTGCTTTACCATACTGGCATCCTGCACAAACCGTGTTTATTCTCACATCAAGTTGAGGTAGCCCCTTAAGCATTGACTTCTTTATCATCACATTTAGCTTGTGATAGCTAACGTGACCCAATCTCATGTGCCATAAATCTGCTGTCTCATTCTTCCTTGTCTTGTCTACGTATGCAGTTTCTGTTGACATTACATAGACTGACTGCAGTCGATGTCCCTCCATTGTTGGCGTCCCTAAGATCTTGAGGTATCGATACACCTTCACATCTCGTGGACCAAACAAGACATAATTTCCCAATGACGTCAGTTGAGGCACTGAAAGCAGATACCTGGAACATGGTAGACATCTTGAAGCGGCACATGGTTAGTGTTGTATCGAGGCTCAATTACTGTCCTACCAATGTGAGTAATCGGTAGCTTCGAGTCATTGGCCGTCACCACTAAGCGGCCTCCTTTGTACTCAATTAGATTTTGTAACTTTTTCTCATCACCTGTCATATGGTTTGAGCAGCCTGAATCAACGATCCAATCATTCTGGTAATCAATCGACTCCGAACTTGCTGTTGTGAGAGCTGACTCTTGCTTCTCCATAGCAACGGATGCTTCAGAGTCCCATTCTTCCTCCAAGGCTAGAGCCGCAACGACGTCCCAATCATCTTCACTTTTCTTCTCTGAGCTGGCGACGTTATTTTCTGCAGGCTTTTTGAACCAGCAATCCTTCGCCATGTGGCCCTTCTTTCCACAGTTGTAACACTTGCCCTTAAACGTTTTATTATTTTGGGGCTGACCATGGTTGCCGTGATACTTCGAAGCTCCCCCTGGTCGAGAACTTCATCCTCTTTGATGACATTTTTCCTCGTCACCATTTCTTTTAGATCCTCCACCAGCGCGCTGCTTAAAGCTGCCTTTACTTTTGGTGTAGAGCGTTTCCTCTTCACCTCTTAACGAGACCCTTCCCATTTGCTTTTCCAAAGCTTCTTGATCGGCAAGCAAATTCTCAAACTCAACAAGTGATGGTTGGGTAGGCCATCCTTGAACAGCGGCAACGAAGCCTCGATATTCGGGTCTCAATCCATGGATAATTATTCTTTTTATCCTGGATTCTACAATGGCAGCACTAGGATTTAATTCAGAAATTTCACAGCAAATAAACTTTACCTTGTGGAAATATTCAGCAATCGTCATGTCTCGTTGGGCCATTGATAACAACTCATTCTCGAGAAGCTGCAGCCTTGTATCGTTCCTCTTTGAAAAGAGTGTGGCGAAAGTGTCCTAAGCTTCTTTTGGTGTCTTGGCCTTCCTTATATGCTCCAACATGTCATCTTCAACTGTGGTTTTCAAGGCGAACATTGCCTTACCTGCCTTGATCTTCCACTTCCTCAAAGCGCCGCTGGTGTCTTCTTCTAGCTGTGTAACTTCATTACCGCCGACGACATCCCAAAGATCTTGGCCTTGTAGGTAAGACTCCATACACGTCACCCATGTGTTATAATTTTTGTTGTTCAACTTCTTGATTCCTCCAACAACTTGAAGATCTCCCATCGTGTCGGCAGAGCTTCGATAAGCCGAACAAGATTAACCAATAATCTTGCGAAGTACTAAACTTCTCACAATTCTCAAAAACTTCAATAGAGACGGTCCCTGATCGTACTGCTCTGATACCAATTGTTGAGGAAAAAATTAGAGTACACAACTCTAACACAAGTGTTGGAGAGACAACACAAGTAAACAAATTACTTGTATTACACACACAAAATATTACAACACTCAAAATATCAAGGACACACTTTAGAAACAATGACACTCACTCACTTCCTAGAGACAAACTATAGAGCACTCACACTCCTCACAAGACTACTCTTACTTCTCACTCTCACTTGGTTGCCTACTACTTTGATTACTTGCTTGCTTGCTTGTTGCTTCTTGGTTACATTGCAACACATGCATACACACCTATTTATAGGCATGTTTGCCGACCTAAAAGATGCTAGAATTTTCTAGCATATTACACACACACACACACACACATACCGACTGGGACCTTTTATAACAGCCACATAATTTGGCTTCTAGTTTATTCTACAATCAGCCCACCAATTACTGCACTTTGCTAGAGTTTTCTAGCATATTCCAAATTCTGATTGCTGGTGTTGATTTTCAACATGCCCCACATGAATATCCTTATGTGAACTACAAAGCATCGACTGAAAACAAAGATAATGATGCTGCATTTACTAGTTCTTCTTAAACAACGTTGTATCAGACGATACTAAATCTGCTAATGTAGAACAAAGGCAACTTCCAGCTTATTTTTCTTCCCTTGTACTCTACCAAGCATTAGGGTTTTGTTTCTTCTCTTGAAATTGTTGTTCCGAATAGTTATCTTCTTGTTTTGAGGACACAGTCGGCTTTCGGAATTGAAGACAGCCAGTTTTCGATGTTTAGCTTATAATTTTTCGAGAATTCGAAAGTATTACACGATTGACCGACTAGCTCTTGATCTAGTATTACTTCTGTTTCGATTTTTGAATGAGGTTTGAATTTTGATCAAGGAAGGTGGTGGAAGTTAATTCATTTTTTCCTTTCTTTGTTCATTGACATTGGAGAAATTAATTATACAAGATTAACACTATTGTGTGCAGGTTAAATTAGTATGGGTTCCTCCTCCATCTAGAACCTTTAAGTCAAATGTGGATGGTGCTAGGCTTGGTTCTATCGGGGTGATTGAAAGTGGAGGATTAATTAGAGATTGGCTCTGTAACTGGATCATTGGTTTTGGTTGCTATAAAAAAGGAGTTGGAGAAGTTTTCTATGCTGAGTTTTGGGCTTTGTTAGGGAGTTTTAACGAAACACCCGTGGTATTGTTCACTTTAACGAAAAATCACATTTTAACATTAAAAAGTCAAACCTGATACTATTCACTTGACTCTTTATTTTGTCCTTATCGTTAAAACTCAAAGTTTTCAAACCATTTTTATTAGTTTTCTTTTGTTTTTATGGGTTAAAGATTACTAAAGCTAGAAAAAATTCTCTCATCTTATTAAGGAGGTTGATTCTGCTTTGGTGGTCTCTCTCATTTATGGTTTTCCTAGCCTTAATTTTGCAACTGACGGATTAGTCAAATTGGGTATAAATAACAAAATGAAGTTTCAAGAACTTGCGGAACCTTGCCTTGTTTAGTTCAAACTATTTCCGATGATTGTCTTGAAAAAAAATAACTTTTAGGAGAGTACTATAATTTTCCTTAAAACCAAAAAGCAGAGCAATTTAATTTTGTGATAATAAAAATTTGAATTTCAGTGGCGTTCTGCTTCCCAACTTTCAAGTCATTCACTTTCAAAAAATGCCCACTGTCACCTTTGGCCAAAAAAAAGAAAGGGGAATTTTAACGAAAAGCTTCTAATACTATTCACTTTAACGAAAAATCACATTTTTAATCTAAAAAGTCAATTATGGTACTATTCACTTACAACATTTTTTTTGTCATTTTCGTTAAAACTCAAAGTTTTCAAGTCATTTTCGTTAGTTTTCCTAAAAAGAAATTTTGAGTTCAAAAGGAGTGGCATATCAGTAACTTCATTGGAAACGATTCACCGGAACTACAAACCACCGCACCCAAAGCTAACAAAAACACAAGGTAGCTATTGAAATTCCAAACCACCAAACAAGTTTACTCCTCATCCTTTTGAACAATCTCAGTTTCACGCTGTTGCCGTGACAACCAGAGTCCCAGGTACTTATAGCTGCGGCACAAATTGCAAGGGCATTTGGAATAGTGTTTCAATTCGTAACTTGTATCCCAAGTATCATGTGCCACTGCTTCCACTTCAAATGATGGAAAAACTCCTTCACCATTCCAATCTTTCTTAACTTTTGTGTCAAGGACTTGTGCTGTACTCCATTCTCCTCCCCTAGATGAATAATTCAACAATATTTAGTAACACTGACATTTTTTTATTGAACCAAATCAAAAAGTAAATACATAGAGTATTTACTAATGAGTAACTAAGTAATATCTAAAAATATATCTTGTGCTTAAGTCGTGTTAAGGAGTTGTGTGTCAACTGGCCAGATCTACATCTACGTCAAAGCACACAAATGTATAGTAAATCCAGAAAATGATTACCCATAAATTTTGTTAAGAGTCTTTTCCAAGAGTATGGCAGAGCCACCGGCTAGGTCATCTACCTTTTCCCCATTTTGAAAGAAACGGAATGTTGGCTGCAACAGAAATGCACACATCAACAAAGTAAATTAATTTAAAGTTGGCAGCCGATATTGAAAGATAAAATTTTCGTGAATTTGAGTATCAATTTCTAGGATCTTCAAAGTTCGTATGCCAGCTCGAAATTAACCCTATAGTTTGTGAGGTTAACTGACCGAATTAACTTTTTATCTTAAGGCAAAAGAAAGCTAAAATTTATTCCCCAAACTATCTAGTATAATGTACGGTCATCATTACCAAATTATTAATTATGATATGGGTGCAAATTACAGGTTACAACACAAATTAACGAATTTTATTTTGAATACAAATATAATTAAACATATGGTAAACACTAAACTAAGTATGAACATTGCATCCAAAAAAAATAAAACCATTTACCGCACAATTGATATTATATTCTCTCATTACATTATTACGGTCGTCTTCTTTCTGCAGAGAGAATAAACAAATTTAAGTAATTTTGAGGCAATATAAGAAAACTATCATGATTGACAAAGAATTTGGACAAAGTGAACAGAAGATCATTCTATAATGTCGTACCAAATGATCAATGATAATTTTATACAATGCTACATGTGGGAATTCCTTAGCCCACCTATTGATGACCGAATCTATGTAGAAAAAGTCTGCAGAAGAAGAGTAAACCCAGCAAAAGTTGAAAACTACTTGGTTGAATGATTTGGCTGTTAAAAGTAAATTCATAAGAACTTACCATTTGTTCGAGCATCGTAGAAGCAGAAGACCGCTGACGAAGATTTATCTATATCCCAATGAATTAATGAAAACACATAAGTAAAACTGCATTACACTAAAAAGTTTTCTCAAAACAGAACAGGTTCAAACAAATTTAAGATCAAATTAGGATTAAAGTATATGTGTGTGACAGGTTCAAACAAATTTAAGATCAAATTAGGATTAAAGTATATGTGTGTGTGTGTGTCTGTATATATAACTGTGCAGAAGAGATTACCTTGAACTCTTTTAATCTCCAAATCATACTCATCTTTTTCATAAATGTAAATTTCTGGGGGAACTGAAAAATAAAGTGTTTGTGGTTACAGCAAAGTAAGTGTAACTGACAAAAACACTGACTTGAAGGAGAGATGGAGTACCTACGAAGAGGCGCCGGTCTTCCCATGGCACGTGCATATCCCAAAATTTATTCCACTTCCAGTCAGGATAGTCTGATGATAAATAAATTAAAAAAGAGATAACTAGGGTTATAGTTAGGGTTGAATTAGATACATGGGACAGAAAAGGCGGGGTTGCGTACCTGAAGAGGAGGAGAAGCGGCGACTCCTGTGTTGCAGAAAATAAAGGTTTGGTGGGGGTGAAGATGGTGAAACTGGGACTGAAGTTTGGGTTAGGGTTTGGAGAGAGTTACACGGATGAGCAAGAGCTGTACAAGGGTTAGGGTTGCTGCGACTGCGAAGCGTCTGTCTCGCCAAAACCCAAGAATTCCTCATTTTACTTTTGATTGGAGATTTTTTTTTTTTTTGATTGTGGGGGGCCTTTTTTATGTGTATATATAAGCGCTTCATCTTTTAATTTCTTAGACTATTCCTTTAAAAAAATTAACAATTTCCTAAATTTTTGGTGATTATGTATTCAATTGGAATTTTGAGGGATTTTAATTCTTTTAATGAATCGAGGACTCCGAAACACAATATGTATGAAGCCATAAAAGAATGAAGGTTAGGGAGGGAGAGGGTGGACGAAACAAAGAGAAATCACAATCGGACGCAATAAAATAAAAAATGATGTTGAAACAAATATATGTATTCGAAAATAATTCACAAAACGCACCATGTAATTCTGAATTCAGAAATCCAACAGTCCCTATGGAGTTGGAAGGAGGCAAACATATATAAGTACAAATCACTCATTAGGGTTCAAAGCATTTTCGCTCCTTTAATTACAAATCATTTCCCTCTTTTAATTACAAATCATTTCCCTCTTTTAATTACAAATCATCTTATTCAACAAAAAAAAAAAGCATAAATCAGCCAAATATTACCTTTTGCGATATAATATTATTTGATTACATAATTTGCCAAAATATTAATCATTGCAATTTAACGCCTAATCTAATTCCTTTGAAGGTAGGAATTGTGATCTGATCACGATTCTTTTTCAACATTAAGTCCAATAAATTTGGTGATATTATCCTGCGTCATAAAGAAAATTCATCTGCATATGCGTACATTACACAGAATAAATACTTTGAAAATACAATAGAAAACAACTACAATAATACATCTCTAAGGGTGAGTAGCGCCTGTTAATAAAAAAAATGTCTCACGCGAACGCATTAGCGAGTACAATGAAGTCAGTATAATATAGGGGTGTGCTATCCACACACCCCTTTTTACTTCTCACACACCCCTATTACATTCTATCCGTTAGATCTTCTTCAATTCATCTGATCCGACGGCCGAAATCCAAAAAGGTGTGAGAGAAGTAAAAAGGGGTGTGTGGATATCACACCCCTATAATATAATAGTATATACTATTAATGCACATATTAATCTATCCAACATTGATCAAATAAAAATTTATTCGACCGAACGAATCAACACCACTCCACGTACCAAATGAGAGCTAAGTTTTTATTTTTCATTTTAAGTATTTTGGCGTCTTTTATCCAACAAAAGAAAGAAAAAAATGATAAGCACACAACCTATGTAGCATTTCACACACCCCTTAATCTTGACTTTTATTTTTATAATTTATTCAATTTGGTTGTTAAAAAATAAAAGGTAACGTTTGAGAAGTTAAAAATGGTTAGGAAATAATTTTACAAATATATACAGAGAATAGTGAAAAAATAATTTCATTTTTGAGAAAATTAGAATTAGATGCCTGATTTTGGACTTTTGAAGACTAAACATTTATGCTTTTTGATTTTTGATTAAGCTTTTGAAACATTTGATTAAGATACTCAGACTTGAACTACTTCAGATTAATTGAAATTAATTTACATTTAAATATCTGCCATATATTTTAAATAATTTCAACTATATTTAAGTCTAAAAATTTAAACTTTTCAAATCTAAATGTACACCCACGCCAAATGGAAACGTACCAAAATTAAATGAAAATGTACCAACCCCGAATTAAAACTTACCCAATTATAAACTATATTAAAATGAATATTCATCTTTTTGGAATGTTTAAAAATATGTTTGATTCATATACAATGCTCTAGATAGTCTTGTTTTTTGGTAGATATGTCTCTCTCTCACTCACTCATCTCTCTCGGTCTCTTTCCCGATCGGCACGCACACACACCCACACCCAGTCACCCTCACACCCTAGGATCCTCCCTGGCGAGAACTCGAACCCAGGACAGGTCCGCGGTACACCACAGTGGTGGAGACCACTATTCTTTCCCCCTTTCATCGAACTCCGACGCAGACCGTCTCTTTCGAGGCAATTTTCGGCCAAACCACGACGAGTTAGCCAACTTGCAAGGTATCAATCTCTTCGCTGAGTACTACAACTTTCCTTTTTGTTTCACCCAATTTCATTGAGTATTGAAAAAGTTATATCTATTTGAATCTTACCCAGTTTTCGGCGACGTCCGAGACTTTCGAGGCATTTTCCACCCAAATCACGTGAGTTAGACGTCTTTCAAGGTACCATTCTCTTTGTCTCTTCGAGAACTACAAATTTTGTTTTTGTTTCACTTGATTTCTTCGAGTATTGACAAAGTTAGGGACGTTTGAAGTTAAGGAACTTTCCAGCCGATTTCCGACCTTCTTCTTCCTTGGGTCCGGCAACCCATCAAACATAGGCCTTTGGGCCTTTCCTACCGAGCCCAACCCAAAACCCATTTCAGTTTTTATTATTTATTTTATTTATTGTTTTAGTGTAAAAGGCCCTTGGGCCATTTTAAATCAGGGCCTTCGGCCCATCCTCCTTAAAACCCAAAAACCCTTAAGCTTAAAGCCTTTAGGGCCTTTTGAACCAAGCCCAAGAGTCTAGACTCGGTTTGAGCTATCCGACCCGTGACCCGTTGACTTTGACCCGACCCGGTTAATGGTCAGCGTTGACTTTGACTGGACAACGTTGACTTTTTGAGCTGACTTTTTTGGGTTTCGTTCGAGACCCCTCCTAGGCTAATTTCAACGTCCTGGACCCGTTTTTGAAGTCCGTTTTCCCAAATTAAATCGTTTGAGTAGAGTTTGACTAAGTGTACCATTTTTCTGCTTAGGGGCAACTATTGTGGCGATTCTATCTTCGCTAGCAACTCAGCTTTTGACGGCAAAGTATTGTGAGTGGACCCCTTCTAAAAATGCATGTTTTAATAATAGAAATGCATACATGGAAGCATGATTTATTGAATACGTTTGTGAACGTTTTATGAGAAATTGATTATCATGCTTACTGATGCTACTTTGAATTATTACTATTTTTCCTATAACCCGTATTCTTTATATAATATATGATGGATGGCGATATGATATTTAGAATACGATTCGAACACCTCTTTATAGTATAAATGATGGATGACTTTATACTATGAAGTTGATTTTGAGATATATATGTATATATATGTTTAATGGTTTTGTGCGTATCTGATTGTCACTGTTATGCATGTTTGGCAATGATGATTATATTGGCTTCAAGCTGGGAGATGGTTGAGCTTGTTTGGCAATGATGATTATATTGGCTTCGAGCCGAGCGATGGTTGGGCCTGTTTGGCAATGATGATTATTGATATTGATACCACTGGTAGCACACTATATATATATATATATATATATATATAAAAGACATGTTTTTGGAAAAGTTTTATGGCATACTAGGGTTTTTAGAAAAACCTATTACATATGATACTAGTAGTTTTCATAAAACCTAGGGGTTAGTACGTTGATAACTGTTTTAGTATTATATATATCAACTTGGTCCACTCATGTTTGTTTTGCGCACCCTTCAGGATCTAGCATCAAGGTATACAATCCCGACGTCAAGGCACTTCCGCATCGGTATCTTCGAGTCCTCTCGGTGCAGGACCCATCCTTTTGCTCATTCAATTTTATATTCATTACTTTTAGTGTTCTAAATTAGATGTATGCTCTAAACACGTTCCTCATTTGTATTATTATTACCATTAAATTCATGATTCTTACTTATTTCTTGTTCTTATACGTTCTAAATGGCTTTCGTCACCCCTAGGGTGTCAGCCAACACGTGAATCCCGATATCCCTAGGACATCGGGATCGAGGCGTGTCAACTGATCTTTGCGGACATGATATCAGAAACACTTGCACAGTCTTCGCTTTTCTTCAAGGCACCATTGACGCCATCATATTTTTAGTATTACATGTCCTTTAGGGTTTGGGAACATTCTCCCCAAAGGAAGAAGGGAAATTTTTTTTTTTTCCAAAATCTTGAGAAGCATAGGAAATACTTTATATGGGATGATGGAACTGATGAGGTGATTGATCTTGTTTTTAATAAGAAAAGAGCAAATGATAGGAAAGAATGGCTTAACAACTATATTCGTCTAGAGCTGAAGTGGGAGCCGGATGAATAGCGTAGTAACGGAGTTAACGATGAGGATGAGGAAAATCACGATGACAAGGATGAGGAGACGCATAAAAACTATACTAACTTTTTTTAACAAGAAGTATATTAAGTATTGCATTGATGCTCTGAGAAGGACAATTCCATCAATAGTTGATGGATTAAAACCCGGTCAACAGAAGATTTTGTTCTATGCTTTGAACAATAAGTTAATCGGAAAAACAAAATTGGAAGCGTTTTCTAAGTTTATCGATCACCCTAGTTCGAGTAATGTCGCCAGTATAATTATGGGAATGACTCGAAATTATGTAGGAAGCAACAATGTCAATCTCTTCATTCCTCATGGCAATTATGGAACACGAGGCCAGGTAAGAATGTCACTTATTAAACAAGCTTGAATGACGTTGATCATGAATGCGTAATGTAACTTAAATTCCATGACAATCTTTTGTTTTACACACATATGTTCCTTTTTCCCTTCTACTTTTAGGGGGGGTGAAGACCAATCAGCGCCTCCTTATTTAGTCCGTTTGAATTCGTGGGATTTACAAATATTTTAAACCGTTTTGGAAAATATATTTTAAATCTTTGATAATTATAGCTAAAATGTAGGGATTATTGTGAAAATAAATTGAATCTTGTTGTAGGCATAATTTACTGAACAATTATGGTGGCCATAGAGAGAGGGTTGCGGCAGCAATAGAGAGAAGAAGAGAAAGATGTGTAATTATAAGGTGTGGTTAATTCACCCCATTATGCCTCTATTTATAGTAGTAGGATAGGTAAAAACATTTCCCTTTAGGATTATAACATTTAATAGGTAATCTACTCCTAATAGGAATATAAGATACATTCCTAATCTACTAGGATTTACACAATCACATTCCTATTCTAAATAGGACTGCAACACTCCCTCTTGAGTGTGTAAATACTCAAGTAAATGGTGCATCAGGTCTTCAGTGATGAAGCAGGTACAGTTGATGAAGTCGTCAGCACAATGAGCAAATGCGAGTCCCAAATCAACGGAAGAATGCATAAAAAGTAAAACTCACAAAACCTCGCTATGGTAAAACCCAAGTGGGGAAAAACCCATAGTCTAAGGAGAAAAGTGAGAAGTTGCATTAAGTCAAAACTATACGTCTTTTGGACGCAAGTAGAAGAGCTCACAAGGGTATGATCAGCCCAGGATGGGTGCCTCGTCAAAACCTAGTTAGGTAGCAAAAACCCAGTGGGAAAAATGCTCCTAATCGTAGGGAAAAAGAGTACATTAAGATCAAGTGAGTATACTTCTGGATACTCCCCCTGAGTTTGACATAACTTCCAAATGAGAACTACAAGCATTGCATATGATAGTTAGGCATACCGATTCCTTGGACAAGCTTCTGGAAGGTTGACTTCAGCAATGACGTCGTGTAGAGGTTGACAAGGTTGTCTGGGATCGACTTGCATGACTTCAATCTCCTGATGCTTTGCTGATGTAGATGTAGACGCAATATGTCTTGGTGTTGACTTTGTTGATGTATCATGGCTTGGTCGGGTTGATACATGTGGCATAGTCTTCATGGATCGTTGTCGGGACTCAACGATGGATGAAAACACAGCAATTACTACGAACATGCTCAACAAGAACTCCTAACTATGTCTCACTTGTGGCGTAGTGAAGTGAGGTGAGTCTTGGAACGATTCGAAGATTTCGCAACTAAGGTCATATCATGGACCTCCAAGATATTACGATGTCCCTAACGGTAAAGACATAACCATTTAGGGATTTTGCCTTATGCGGGTTTGATAAGTAACCAATGTCAGCATAATAACAAGGCAAGCATCATTTCGAGGATCAGGGGGTCGGATCCGCTAAGATGCATTGGGATTTGCCCTCATAATACCTTCAGGGTACGTCTTTAATACCAATTCAGTGGTTACGTGTAGGCGCGGTGCTGCATCTTTACTAAGGTCAACAGCGAAAGAGATGTCTTGTCTAAATACAATGAGCTAAGTACAACGAAGTGTAAAGTTGAACTTGGATATGGAATTTCAGATTCCATAACCTCTTCAAGGGTCTCATTTGTATATAACGTATAGACGATCAAAGGTATACTCAAAGGTAACACGCTCAGAGTGTAGTTCGACTGGTAGACCAAGGTACCGTTAGAACAACACTTTGAACTTCAAGTTAATGCATAAATGAGTTTTCCTAAGATCCTTCATCTCAAATTCCATCTTCAGGTGGAGGCAGTTTTCTCAAGCTCTTCTAGAATCTTAGTGAGATTCGTGTTAACGATATAAACTGTAACTCTAGCAATTTGGAATAAGACTTCATAATTTAACATGCAAGGGCATAATTCATATCCCTGACTGATCAAATAATCACTTAAATGGGTATACCACATCCGTCGAATTTAAGTGAACGCCTCAAAACAAGTTAAGAGGGTGTTCCGTGGTTTTGGAACTTTTTGAACCAGTCCATGTAATTCTTCGGGAACTTACATGTAAATCTCCGTATCTATATCCCCATGGAGAAAACACTAACCACATTTTATAATGCTGCTATCAATCACAGGACGTTTGAGAGAAACCTTGCGCCGTAAGGCGTGCATCGTACCGCACTATTTCATTCATCTCATAATGCTTCCTTTCCCACTTGTAACACAATAGGGTTACCCTGGGCAGTGTAGGAACGGCAGGTCCAATACACACTTTGGTAAGGAATTTGACATAGATTGTAATCTCAGTTGTCCAATCAGTTCTACATTGTCACTTAATCAACGGAACATGGTTCGATATCGTCGCTTTTCATTTATGTCGGTAGCTACCATATAAGTGAAAACAACATCGATGATAATATCATTTCAATTCTATTTTTCTCATCCAAACTAGTATACTGGACCAAGAACTTCATGTTTTAGGAGTAATCCGGATTAATCTCATGAGATAGAAATGATTTGAGACAGCGATCGAGTTTAGATTCATAGTTGTGCCGTGTCTTCCTCTTCTAGGGAAGTGAATCCTACGAACCGAATGATCTGTCGTGCTCCAGGCCAAGATAGATTGATTGGCTATCCACCGTTGTATCGAACCATCCAACAGGGGAGTCCAAACCATCCAACAGGGGTGGCACACCCTCCAGGGATGTTGACTCGACGTCCGTTAAGTACGTCTATCCTTGTAGGCATATTTGCAGCTGGTATGTGATCTCGTCACTTTTAACTAGATTAGAGGAATACGTCTGAAGTAACATCCTGAAATCTAGAATTCATCGCACTTACTTATCACACTTGTGCGGTATGGGGATTGAGATGAGACATAGTGGGCAACGTCCACGCAACTTCGCGCCGTTCTACAGGAATGTTGACGTTTTTATCTCCCCTTAACGACGGGAAAATTGTCTCATTAAAATGACAACCCGCAAATAAGCGGTAAAGAGATCCCATGCAAGGGCTCGAAGAGAATTGGTGTGAAGGATAATCATGATCGACAAAAGATACATATCATTCTTTAAGGACCCACGGTGGTATGTTGCGGCGGCGCAACTTGGCACATGGAATGCTCACCCAAATGCGTAAATACGAAAATCGTTAGGTTCGTACCCAGTAACCAATTGTAATGTCATAGAGGTTGGGTGGCAATGGGCCTCAAGGCGGACCAACATAACTGCGTACAAGGATTGCATAGCCCTAGGCAGAAACCGAAAACTTGGTATGTTCACCAAAATTCGGGCGATCATTTAAATTTGCGCTTTATGATCACTAGGCGATGCTATTTGGGGTGAACATGGGAACTCAATGTTCAATTAGAAACCCAAAATAACATGCAATACTTTATCGAAAACTGTCAATATAAACGCTCTGGCATTATCCAGTCTCCAGGACCTTAAGGGATAAGTAGGGTGGTGAGCCCTTAATCAGCCATGAGGTTTAGCAGTAATGTGTGTGGACAAACATGTGACCAATTTTTCGATTCATCAATCAAAACCATAAGTCTTTATATGGTCCGCATTTTGATTGGATTAGTCCATATATATTCCCTTGAATCCACTGTGGAAAGGAGGTGATTTCGTATCTTTACAAGGAATGATATAGAAAATGAATTTCCTTACTGAGCAGGCTTGGCAAAGTGTGCTTGTAGGCACAAGATCCTTACTTCGGGTAAAGAGATACGTCGTTGCATCATTGTTCGACCTAAGTGTCCCAAATGGTCGTGCCAAAGCAAGTAAACTGCTCAATCACCCAGCTCTAGGCCGGCCACATGTGGCGTGTTCCCAATTGGGAGACAGCCCATCGGCCCTAAATCAAAGCTTCAGGTTCATTTTTGGAGGTGGTGCAAAGATATTTCACTCTATTTTCTTCAGTGGTTTCATTTATGATCATTGTCATCTTGAATATCCTTAAAAAAATCAACGTCAGGGAGAATTTAAGGTCCTTAAAATGGTGATGCAGTACCATTCATACAACGAGGAGCGTGCCAATGCTCTTAATCAGGTTGGATAGATCTGAA
Organism: Crataegus laevigata; assembly: GCA_963580275.1. NCBI lineage: Eukaryota > Viridiplantae > Streptophyta > Magnoliopsida > Rosales > Rosaceae > Crataegus > Crataegus laevigata. The sequence continues at coordinate 40,585,266 of OY756943.1, read as the reverse complement.
GTCGTCGTTAGAGATGTGATTTAGGTGTAAAGTTAGTGTGCGTAGTACGCATTCGTCCATACAACTAACTTCCCCACATTCCTACCTAATCACGTGTTTAATTGAATCGGTCACATGTACTAAGAAACATGATTCAATTAACTCATATTCGAGGGCAATATCAATAAGATTATCCATAAGTAAAACATACACCAAACTTAAATCCAAGAACATGGAAAAATGTTCACAAAGTAAATGGTTTACTAATGGGATTCGGCCAATAAGGCCATCCATGTCAAAATTATGCTCTTCCAACGGTGTTTGGTGGAGCAAAATTAATCTCACATATTGACTACGAGAATGGTACTCCTTAACAACATTGGTAGGGGCACGAATAGGTGCATAACCAATTATCTATTTCGTCAAGACGGAAGTAGATTCTGCAGGGTTAAGGTTTGGGAATACTATCCCTTATTCTTGAAGTTTTAGGTCTTAGGTGCCAAGGATCATGCTTCAGGCATGATGCCACACCTTGGCAGGCCCTAATTCTATCATATGATTGTGGTAGTAATCAGATCCGATAATTTGGTAAACGTCCGCTTTCTACACTTGTTGCTTCAGGAGCAAGTTAGAAATAAGGAAAGACGAGAAAAGTATTCTCTAGTCAAAATTCAATCGGATTTATAAACTTCAGAATTGTACTCATTCATGGACGTAATCATGGTATGTTTCGGGCAATATCTTTCATGATTAAACAGTCCGTAGAAGCGAGCCAAAGAGCCATGGAATCCTTGTTCGAGAGGTAATTTGTAATGCTTCGGGCATAAGTCTTCGAATGAAAATCATGTCGGAGGCTTATTCAGCTCTTCCATGCCATTGTTGGCTTCAATGGTTTCTCAGCTACTTTAATAGTCAAGTGGAGATTCACGTCTTGTACCTCACATAAAGTGGTTTATATTAGAAACGTCCAAAATAAGGGAAATCAAACTTGTGACGGTTTGACAGTCCATTGAATTTAGAGGGAACAAGATTGTGATTGGTGCTATGGGGAGGAATCATCCATAAGCATCAAAGTTAGAACATTCGAGTTCTAGGACATGATTTCATGAAAAACGTCGGGTTTTCATGGGTGTATCGTTTTATGAAAACGTCGGGTTTCAAAGGCACTAAATTCGAAACTACATGTTCAATTTAGTTTATGAACGTTTAGTTCATAGAAGAGAGGTTCCTGCAAGAACACATAATGCAATATACAACTAAGTGTAGTGGATTTTGAGGTTCTTCGGGAACTCAAGTGTGAGTGCTTCGGGACTACGAAAGTGAGTCAATAGTTCAAAGAAGAGAAATAAAATATTGAATCGTTAATGTCCAAAAGTGATATCACTATTACATATGGCAGAATCGACCAAACTTAACAACTTAAAGTGTAAAAATGGCTAAAAACTTAATTTTCATTCCTACAAGTCAATTGTACAGCTATGAAAGGGAAAATACAAATAAATCAATTACAACAATTTAACGCCTAATCTAATTCCTTTGAAGGTATGGATTGTGATCGTGATCACGTTTCTTCTTAACATTAAGTCCAATAAATTTGATGAGAGATTATCCTGCATCATAAAGAAAAATCCTCTGCATTTGCATACAATACATAAAATAAATCCCTTGAAAAATACAATAATAGAGAATAACTACGGTAACACCTCTACGGTGCGTAGCCCGTAGCCCACGTGAATAAAAAAAATGCCTCAAGCGAGCGGCTTAGTGAATATAATGAAGCTAGTATCATCATATAATGTAGTATATACTATTTAATGCACATATTAATCTATTCAACATTGCTCAAATAAAAATTTATTCGACTGAACGAATCAACACCACTCGACGTGCCAAAGGAGAGCTAAGTTTTTATTTTTCATTTTAAGTATTTGGCGTTTTTATTGTCAATTCAATAAAGGGCATATGTATCTAACAAAAGAAAAATAAATGACAAGCACACAACCTACGTAATCTTTCACACACCCCTTAATCTTGACTTTTATTTTTTTAATTCAATTTGGTTGTTAAAAACAAAAAAGTAACTTGCCAGAAGATAAAAATGGTTCGAAAATAACTTTACAAACAAATACAGGACATAGTGGAAAAATAACTTTCTTTTAATTTAGTGGGCGAGGCAAGTGACCTTTTATCACCAAAAAAAAAAAAAAATTGTGGGCGGGAAGAGTAACAATCGGAGTATAAACAGAAACTCCGAAGAGAACGAGTGTGCTTGGGCCTTCAGCAGCCGTGACTTTAGCAGTCTCGACGACTGTCTCACGAAATTCACCACCGCCGGTACGCCGCCGTGGTTGCTCGTCAGAGCACCAAAACCTCTAGAGCCAAAACCCGCACCTTCTCTCTGACGCTCTCACCGGTTATGCGAGGCAAGGTATTAATCTCAAACTTGACAAGTATATGCTTTGTATTCTGCAATACGCCTCGTCTTTGGCTTTGTTTCCGTTGTGTCTCCAAACATGTAAGTAATTTTACACTGCGTTCAGAAGTTCACTCGCTGTTTACATTTCGAATGCAGTGTAACTGTTTGTGAAAAGTTGCGAGCGGCAGGTGGGTTGGAGACTTTCGAGTTTCCAGTTCATTTTGTTAGATGAATTATGGTGCTGAGGTGTAGTGGGAAGCACTGAGTCTGAGGGGGAAGATGCTTAATCGGTTAAGTCGGCTGTTGCTTTTGCACTGCTGCTCCAAGAATAAATTGAAGACGCCCTTGACAAATTCTAATACAAGTTATAGATGCCCTTGACAATCTTGCATTGATCGATCCTTGACAAAAAAAATAATTATGAAAATTAAGGCATCTAACCTGATATGTCATAATCATCACTTTGCCGTAGCGTAATGAATCAGTGTAATCCTCACCTTCATAGATTTTATTCTTTTGCACCCCATACTTGTCATGATGTTATCAATTATCTCATTGTCCTTGCTATTTTCTCTTACATTGAGCAATTTACTTGCAACCTAAACATACCTAAACACACCTTAGCGTATATAATATCGTTTGTTAAAAAAAATACATTATTTTTGTTTTTTGAGTGAAAGTACGACATTCATTAATAACTAAGGAATACGTACGTAACAAGGGGGTAAGGTGCTAACAATGGATCTCAATAAAAACTTTGTCGGAGATTTCAACCCGAACGAAGGGAAAAAGAGTGTCCCACACTAATTATTTAACTAATATAGCTATCCTCAAATGGTAGATCAGAAATTAAATCTAGGGATCCTCAAGCCAAACGCCTAAATTAGCTGAAACTATACCCATTCTCACCAACCGATGACGGCGATGAGCCACTTTATTCGATTCTTTTGGAACATATTCGAACTTCCAGTGGGGAAGTGGCTGCAGCATGAGATGAAAATCATGCAAAAGGTGCCCAAATGGGCCATTGTTGGCAACGGCATCCCGCTGCGAAGTCTACTTTGATTACAGATTTCAAAGTCTCTAAAATCCTAACTGATTGTTTGTTAAAAAATCCTCATTGATTATCTGATTTTAAAGTCTTTCGAATTTTTTCAAAAATCTTAATTTAATTACACCCTTCTAAATTAAAGAAGAAATTAGAATGTCTTGCAATTTTTCCATATCAACGTATCTACGAAATTAATTGTAACAATTAATATTGTGTTCACGAATCAAATGTACTGAATATTCAACATGATCCATGAATCGTGTCCGTTCATCGTGCATTGTGCGGTCAATTTTTGTCGAGTACTGTTTGTGTTTAATTTTAAATAAAAATATTTAAAATAATCTTTAACCGCACGATATACAATGAACATACACGATTAATGAATTCTCGAGATCTTCACAAAGAGAATCCGGCGATGATCCATTCTTACTAAACATTAGCAACAAGTATACCGTATAACAACTTTCGGCGGCCCAAACCGAAAAGAAAAATGAAATCAAGAACCACATTAAAAGTCAAACTTATCAGTAAAACTGTAAAAGAGAATCGTGTAAAGTTTTTTTTTTCGATATTTCCTAAAATAAAGGCAATAGGTTTCTGCGTTAGTTAATTTCGATGGTATCTGAAAAAAAGGTCAAATCGAATAAATAGTTTTTGTGGTTTTAAGGTATTCGGATGACAGATTTATGGTAAAGTCTATTCGAATTTATGTCCCAAAACTTAACTTCCGTCCTTTTCCGTTAGCGTGCACGCGAGGGATCCAAAAGTAGATTGTACGCAATAGTTGGGATCTCGCAATCGCCGACCTCCGACCTCTGACCTCTCTCTCTCTGTGCCATGGCTGATACCCCAATCGCCGAAATGCCCAACAGGAAGCCAAGGGCCAGCCGAAGGGCACTCAAGGACAAAAACCCATCTGGAAATGCAGCCAATATCCTCGCAGGAAAGGTCTTGGACGCCGCTCCGAGCCCGATCCAAACACCATGGGACTCCAACCCAGCGAAGGAGAACCACGCGAGCCTCTCTCAGACTCGCACCTCCCCCAAGAAGTCGGCCAAAGCTGCGGCTTCTAAGAAACAGGCCAAGCAGAAGAAGACCCAACCGTCGTCATTCGAGAAAGAACTCGAAGAAATGCAAGAGAAGCTGCAAGCGATGAAGCTCGAGAAGGAGAAGGATGAGATCTTGAAGACCGAGGAGGAAGATCTCGCAATGAAGGGCCGAGAGCAAGACAAGCTTCAGATGGAGTTGAAGAAGCTGCAGAAGCTCAAGGAGTTCAAACCCACCATGGTCTGTTTTCTTGATCCCCTTTCTTTTCTTCATTTGCGTCCTTATTTCTTCATGTGTTGCATTATCCTCTGTTTGGATGCTAAGAAAATATATTATGGATCTGACGTTTGGTCGGGTGATTCTTAATTTTGGGTTCTCAAATTTATTTGGTTACTTGTTAATTGTAAAAAAAAGGAAAAAAAAAATCCATGAGGGGTCTTGATTTATATGTTCTTAGGGTTTCTGTTCTCGATCCCCTTTCCTGGAATTTGTTTTGTTGCATTGGGATCTGGCTGATTGTTTGGATATTTAATCTAATGATTCTTGATTAGGTTTTAGGGTTCACATGAAATTTGGCTTGATGATTCTTGATTTGTGAAAATTATGCTTTTTGGTTACTGGAAAATTGCCCAAAAAGTGTGTTTAGGATTCGTAATTTTGGGATCCCAGCTATTGCATACAATCTACTTTTGGGATCCCTCACGTGCAGGCTAACGGAAAATGGCGGAAGTTAAGTTTTGGGCTCACGTGCAGGCTAACGGAAAAGGACGGAAGTTAAGTTTTGGGGCATAAATCCGAATAGACTTTACCACGAGGGTTCAAATCTGAATTTTTTTTACCACAGGACTATTATTCTGTATATATATAAAACCACACAATTTCATTAAAGTTGAATCCAACGGTGGGGAACGTGTCCCCATTTTAAAAAAAAAAATGGGGATCTCTCCCCTTAAGCAATTTCTATATATATATATATATATCTCATGCAGTCGTTATCTTTGCAAGTAATTCTTTATTGAATTGGTTTTTATGATTTGGTCATGGTTTTTTAATTTTTATGCTTGCAGTTCAAAATTTCATACTCTATTTTGTTTCCCTTCAGATGGAAATGGAAATGGACATGGATATGGATATGGATATGGATATGGTGAGGAGATTGGGGCACTGCTGCATGAACAATGCAAGGCTGATGGAGCTCCCGACCGAAATCCTCGACAACATCTATTTGAGGCTACCCATAAGCTGTCTTTTTTGTCTCAGATGTGTCTCTAAGACATCAAAGAACATAGTCGACTGCCCTTGCTTTGTTACACAGCACATGCGACATTTACTTTCGGCGCAATCTACTGTTGCTTCCGATCAATTTATGCTTATTGATTACCTTTCCTTTGACTCTTATCGTCGGTTTTCCTTTACACCACTGAAATATGATGGCGTCAATGCTGCCTTGAAGAGAAGAGAAGACTGTGCAATCGTTTCAATTATTACGTCTACGTCTGCGAAGATCAGTGCTTCATATTCTTTGAGTTTTGTTTTCTACAACTTGTTTTTCTTTCGAGATCATGACTATATTCATCAACCGAACAAGAAGAAAGAAAGAAGTCCATGCTTCTTATTCAATCCTTTAAAGGGAGAAGTTTTTCCACTCCCAACCGCTGACATCCAAATTCCATATAGTTTTTTGGGATCGTGCAAGGAATGGTATGGTATGGGATTTGATGATATAACCAGCACTTACAAGATTCTCCGTGTTTCTGGAGATAAAGATTCGACGAGATATCAACTGAGGGCCCAAATTTATGTACTAGGTATTGGCTCGTGGCGAGAGATACCATCAGTCCCTCCTCGTAATTTAAGCAACAACCATGCATTTGCACATGGAGACCAGCATTGGTTGCTTTATTTACCTAATCACTCAAGTTGTAATACTAGATACGTACTCAGTATATGTTCTTTTGATTACAAGAAAGAGGAGTTTTACTGGACTATTCCTCTTCCCGAGCACATGCAAAGTAAGTATATTCCGCACTATATGGTCCTTTTGCGTCTTCACTTGCTTAATCTTAAAGGATCTTTGGCCGTCGTGGACACTTTATTAGATGACTATATTGAGGTATGGGTGTTAAAGAACTATGATACAAAAGAGTGGAGGCTAGATTACAAGATAGAAAACGCAACTGTCAGAGGCAAGCTTATTAACGTGACATGTACATGTTGTGAGTGGGAGTATGGCATATTCTTCACTTCACAAGAGATGCCAGAAAGTAGAAGGACTACAATCTTTGTGGATTTTAGATGTGGCTCCATTAATCATGTAAACTTATTTCCACCCAAGCACCTCTGGAATACAAGCATCTTGAGCTATAATGGGACCTTAATGTCCCTAAAAAATTATGGGAAATTGGTGAGACCTGACCCTACTACTGGACGCATCAGTGTCTAGTAACGGGAAATTGGCCGGCATTGTTTGGTGCAGCTGCAACTGCAAGGTGAGGAAAACTTGGTATGTTGACGTTTTTGTGGATTGTTCCATTCTAATGGTTTTATTGTTTTCCAGACTTGTGATTTGTTTTGTTTCTAATTTGATGTTGTGAGTGATGCAAACTATGGACATGGAAAGGTTATAAATTAGATAAGTCTGCTTTCATTTATGTTTTATATAAAAACTATGTATTATATAATTGGATTTTGAAAGATAATTGATTATATAAGCAAAAGCTATGAACTATAAATTAAGAATTTCTTATAGATCTTCCGGAGAAAGCAAAGTTTCAAACAATTTCATAGACTGAAAAAAAAAACCAAAAAAAAAAAAAAAAATACTGTCATGGAATTCGAAAACCTCCCTAAACCACAGAAGAGCCTTATCTGTGATGAAGAGTAAGGTCCGGTTCTGGTAGCACCCTGCCGATGTCGCTAAGCGTCAAATTTGATGGGTCAAAGCTTCGCATGTCTTTAATGTCATCAGGCGGTAAGCTGGAAAAGTTTATCCTTGAGTAGTTCATTTTCAAGAACTTGTAGATCTTCCAACCATAATTTGTCTGCAGCCGTATTTTCCAACTTTTTAGACTCCTCTTCCACCTTTTCCAATTCTTTTTCAAGGGCTTTCTCACTCTCTTCAGTTAAGGATACAAGTTTCAGAGATGCTAGATACTCTGGATTGCCTTCGAAACCTTGATGTTCTATATATTTCACCAAATCATCTTTCTTCTGCATGTTGTCCTTTGATAGAATGATGTTTCCCTGACGGTATCTCTTAACAAAATCAAGCTCGCTTCTCGCTTTCAAGGCCTTCTCGGCGTGCTTCTTTTGAAGTTTTGTCTGCATGCATGATATAAAATCAGTTAACAGATATGCAAAACATCAATTCTCACCAATCTGGTCTCATATCGTTCAATTCCAAAAATGAACTCACCAATCTGTTCTTGTATTTTTCAATTCCAAAGATAAAAAATTCCTGAAGAACTGCAGTCACGATAAAAAAAATTAAAATCAGGTTATATATGTTTTTACAGCAAATACAAATAATAATGTTACGTCATACTCTGTTTTGGAGTACTATAGAGCTTAAGCCTGCCGTATCCGTCAAACAAGACCATGTTCGAAGTCTTTATTTTCTTTCCAAGTTTGAACTTCTCTTCCAAACCCTCTTGCTCGGCTTCCCTAAGTTGTTTATCAGACAGCTTGACGCGGATGTCTATTGGACTCGTATCATCTCCGTATTTTTTGTACCCCTGGAGCATGTATTACTGTTTTATTAGAAACTGAAAATAATCATAAAATTACAAACCAAATTTTGATGTTAACTTTTGTACAGGACAATTTTACCTTAATGAAAGGATCTTTGGCCTCTGCATTGTGTTCGGCCACTGAATTAAGAAATTTCAAATACTTGTCCGTCCACTTATGGATTGGCAACTCTGTAATCTTTAACATTCCGTTGCTTTCTTGTATGCACCCGTAAGAGGTGTAGTCGCGGTCACCCGATTGGCTACCCTCTATCCTTCCACGAAAACCTTTATACCACGGGCACATTTCCACCGGCAGTTTTTCCGCTTTCCCTTGGGAGGCAATTATATGCATCATGTTCTTGATGATGTGTATTGGGTGGTAATTGGGGACATTGGTATTCCACCCAACTCCAATTCCTTCACAACCATTCACAAGGACCATGGGTATTATTGGAAAATACCTATATTACAAACCAAAAACTTTTAAAGAAGAAAATCATCCCAAAGAAAACAATTTCAACAATTTACCACCAAAACTTTTAAAGAAGGAAAGAAGGGTAATGTTAGTAAAAATATTCAAACAAACTACGTACCTTCCAAGTTCAACTTCTTTGCCTTGTTCATCTGAGCTTTCATCATCGAGGAAAATCAATCTTGCAATACGAGAAAGCTCAATATGTAGATAACGAGGTGCTGACTGGTCTTTGCCCCCCTAAAAGTAGAAAGGAAAAAGGAATATGTGTGTAAAACAAAAGATTGTCATGGAATTTAAGAGTTACATTACGCATGATGAACGTCATTCAAGCTTGTTCAATAAGTGACATTCTTACCTGGCCTCGTGTTCCATAATTGCCATGGGGAATAAAGAGATTGACATTGTTGCTTCCCACATAATTTCGAGTCATTCCCATAATTATGCTGGCGACATTACTTGAACTATGGTGATCGACAGACTTAGAAAACGTTTCCAATTTTGTTATTCCAACTAACTTATTTTTCAAAGCGCAGAACAAAATCTTCCTTTGACCAGGTTTCAATCCATCAACTATTGATGGAATCGTCCTTTTCAAAGCAGCAATGCAATACTTAATATACTTCTTGTTAAAAAAGTCAGTATAGTTTTTATGCGTCTCCTCATCCTCATCGTCGTGATTTTCCTCATCCTCATCCTCATCATTAACTTGGTTACTACGCTGCTCCTCCAGCTCCAAACAAATATAGTTGTTAAGCCACTCTTTCCTATCGCCTGCTCTTTTCTTATTAAAGATAAGATCAATCACCTCATCAGCTCCATCATCCCAGATAAAGTATTTCCTGTGCTTCTCAAGATTTCGAAAAAAGTATTTCCCTTCTTCCTCTGGGGAGAATGTTCCCAAACCCTAAAGGACATGATACAAGAACAAACTATTTATGACTATGCATCGCACAATCCCAAGAATAAATTGAAGACACAAACTAATTCGTACCTTGTAGCGCTTAGTGGACCAGTCACTAGCGGTGTTGTCCTGTGTCTTCTTCCACTCCTCATGCCTTATGGTAGAATAAAAATATTTTTGATCATGTTCCTTAGTCACCTGTACAAATTCTAATACAGGTTATAGATGCCCTTGACAATCTTCCATTGATCGATCATATTAAAATTACTAGGTATACTAGTTAAATTATGTAAACTAACCTTGATACAAGGAGTTATAAACTCAGCCAAAACCCCTCAATTTTAAGAAGTGAGGGGCAAAAGCAATGGAAAAGGTTAATCAAAAGTCCTTTGATGTGGAAACCGTCATCATCCTACACAATTACATACATTAAGCTTCCTCTTAACAGTCATCAAGATAAACCATATGTATTGAAAATTTGAAGTTGTCGTATACAATATAAACGGTAAGCAAAAACAATCAAACAACAATAACAAAACCTTATCGCACTAATAAGTGGGTACAATATAAACGGTTAGCAATAAAACAAAAAAAAAACTATGAAATTTAAGGCATCTAACCTGGTCTGTCATAATCATCACTTTGCCATAGCGTAATGAATAAGCGTAATCCTCACCCTCATAGATATTATTCTTCTACACCCCTATACTTTTCATGATGTTGTCAATTATCTCACTGTCTTTGCTATTTTCTCTTACATTGAGCAATTTACCTTGCAACCTAAACACACCAAAAGTGTCCCGACCCAGAATACCGAGCCTTGTCGTTTGTTTTTGAATTTGGCTTGTCTAAGTTAGTATACTATACAACGGGAACCAAATAAAATAAATTATTTTGTTGACTGTACAAAAATTTACAAAATAGATGACTTACTGCAAGCGACTCAGCTGAATTTCCTTCTACGAAAATCAAGGTGCAGTCTTTAGAGTGTTTCCCCCCGGCAAGATATGAATCCTTCAAGTTTTCCTTCATACATGCCAAAATGTCTCTTCAAAATATCGACAATCGGCGAGTCTGCTACTAAAAAATAATATGAATGTGAGAATCAAGGTTAGAGTATTCCAATTTACTAGACTATTTGAACTTGAATCATTCATCGCATTGCTTATATGTATATATACCTTCCTTTAAGAAATCTTCTGAAAGTTTAAATGTTTTGGTAAATGCTCTTGTATGGCGCGGGTGATCAAAAATATCTTTTGCTGGGAGATTAAACACAGGTTTGCAAAATTTAACATTAAAAAAAATCCATAAATGATTCTTCACAACATTTGAATCTTGGTTTGGATTCTCGCCCTCATCTGAATTCAGGTTTAGATTCTCGTTCTCGTCTAAATTTAAGTTTTGATTCTCATTCACATTCTCATTCTCATATGAATTTAGGGTTGAATTCTTGTCCTTTTCTTTGATAGTTTTGAAAAAATGTTTTGCGATCGCATTGCTAACGACATCAACATAATCTCCACCGTGGCTTGTATTGACTAAATTGACAAAACTGACCTGTAGTGAAATAAAATCCGACAACATGAGACTCACAATTCAAATGCACAAAATAGTCACATATGTACTTTTATTATTCTGAACTTGAAAAACTAGCATTTAGATTCAATAAAAGTGGCATTTAAATTTCTTGTTATAAGTTGTTTTTAACTATGATCCCCTTTACTCAGAAAGCTTGGATAAAAACTATGATTATTCTCAAAACATGAGAAATGGCGGAGATATTTGTCTTGCAGACAGCGCAACCGCACATACAATACTTCGTGATCGAAAGTATTTCTTAAGCTTGATGATTACAAGAGAAAAGGTAACAACAATATCAGGCCCATCAGATATAATTGAAGGCTAAGGAAAAGCTCAGATTATGTTACCAAATGGAACAATATTGTCCATACAAAATGCGTTGTATACTACTCGATCTACTCAAAATTTGTTGAGTTTCAAAGACATACGTTTAAATGGATACCACATTGAAACGAAAAGTGCAGAAAATGTGGAGTATTTATGCATTACCTCTAATGATACCCAGAAGCGTATATTGTAGAAGTTGCGTGATTTATCGAGTGGATTGTATTATACATACATAAAGACAACTGAGGCATATACTGTCATGAACCAAAAATTTATTAATCAAAAGTTTACATGCTTTGGCATGACCGTCTGGGTCATCTAGGATCCACCATGATGCGTAGGATCATTACCAACTCTAATGGACATCCATTATTGAGCAGAGACGTTGCTATCTCAAATGATAACCCTTGCAAGGCTTGTTCTCAAGGGAAGTTGGTAATTAGACCATCACAACTAAAGGTTGATGATGAATCCCCATCATTTTTGCAAAGGATTCAAGGGGATATTTGTGGGCCTATTCAACCACCTTGTGGACCATTTTGATATTTTATGGTTTTGGTTGATGCATCTACCCGATGGTCATATGTTTGCCTATTGTCTACTCAAAATGTAGATTTTGCGAGACTTCTTGCTCAGATAATTAAGTTGCGAGCAAAGTTCCCAGATCATTCCATTAAGTTAATCCGACTTGATAACGCTGGTGAATTTACGTCTCAAACCTTTGATGATTACTTCATGGCACTGGGCATTGATGTTGAACACCCTGTTCCTCATGTCCATACTCAAAATGGTTTAGCAGAGGCATTTATCAAGCGGCTTTGATTAATAACCCACACTCTGCTTATGAAAACGAAATTGCCAGTCTCTGCATAGGGACATGCCATCTTACATGCTTCATCATTGGTTCGACTGAAGCCTATAGCCAACCACCAATACTCATCAATACAACTCGTGTTTGGGCGTCAGCCAAACATTTCACATTTACGAGTTTTTGGTTGTGTTGTTTATGTGCTTATTGCACCGCAACAACGCACTAAAATGGGACCTCAGCGCAGACTGAGAATTTATGTGGGTTTTGATTCACCATCTATCATTAGATATTTGGAACCCCTGATAGGTGGTATGTTTACAGCTCGTTTTGCTGATTGTCATTTTGATGAGACAGTCTTCCCATCGTTAAGGGGAGAAAAGACCGTTCCAGAAGAACGAAAAGAGCTGACATGGGTTGTACCCACCTTATCTCATTTTGATCCACGTAGCACTCAATGTGAAAATGAAGTGAAAAGAATCGTTCATCTTCAAAGTATTGCCAATCAAATGCCAGATGCATTTAATGATGCTATGAAAGTGACAAAGTCGCATATACCAGCTGCAAATGCACTTGCAAGAATTGATGTCCCTGTTGGACAAAATAAAGTGGTAGCGAATGATTCATCTAGTGCACGCCTGAAGCGTGGTAAACCCCTAGGTTCAAAAGATTCAGCCCCTCGAAAGAGAAAGATGAGGGCACAGTTGAACCAAAATGAAATCATTCAGGAAAAGAAAATGAATGATGAATCCACAATTCATGATTATGTACTACCAGAAAAAGAAAATGTCCTTGATGAGACACCTGTCCCTGAAGAGACAAAAGTACATGAAAGTAAAGAAATATCCCTAAATTATGCATGTGCTAATGAGTTGTGGGATCGAAATGAAATAATCATCGACGACATGTTTACATTTGCAGTAGCCACTGAAATTATATTAAGCGATAACATTGAGCCCCGCTTTGTTGAAGAATGCAAACAGAGACAAGATTGGCCTAAGTGGAAAGATGCAATCCAGGTAGAATTAAATTCCTTGGAAAGGCGATGTGTTTTTGGACTAGTAGTCCAAACTCCGCCTGATGTAAAACCCGTGGGTTACAAATGGGTATTCACAAGAAAACGCAATGAGAAAAACGAGATTGCAAGATACAAAGCATGACTCGTTGCACAAGGCTTTTCACAAAGACCTGGAATTGATTATGAGGATATATACTATCCTGTAATGGACGCAATTACGTTCCGTTACTTAATAAGTTTAGTGGTTTTAGAAAAGTTTGACATGCGACTTATGGATGTCATCATTGTGTATCTATATGGAGAATTAGATACTGACATATCTATGAAAGTCCCAGTTAAGTTGCCTGAAACAACTAACAAACCACGAGATATTCTCTTGATCAAATTAAAGCGATCATTGTATGGGCTGAAACAATCTGGACGAATGTGGTATAATCGTCTTAGTGAATATTTGATTAAAGAAGGATATGCCAACAATGTCATCTGCCCTTGTGTGTTCATTAAGAAATCAAATACTGGATTTGCTATAGTGGCAGTATATGTCGATGATATGAACCTAGTTGGAACCCCTAAAGAACTCAATAAAACTGCTGAATATCTGAAAAGTGAATTTGAAATGAAAGACCTTGGGAAAACAAAATATTGTCTAGGCTACAGATCGAGCAGTGTGCTAATGGAATTTTGGTCCACCAATCAGCTTACATTGAAAAAATCCTGAAGCGATTTGGCATGGACAAGGCTTATCCATTCAGCATGCCAATGGTTGTTCGTTCTTTAGACATTAAGAAAGATCCATTCCGTACAAAAGAAGATGATGAAATGGTCCTTGGTCTAGAAATACCATACCTGAGTGCAATAAGTGCTTTATTATATTTAGCACAATGTACTAGACCAGATATAGCTTTTTCAATAAACTTGTTAGCCAGGTATAGCTCTGCTCCAACAATTCGTCATTGGAAGGGAGTCAAAAATGTTCTACGATACCTTCGTGGGACAACAAACATGGGTCTCTTCTACTCAGATAAATCCACAAATGACCAGATTCTTGCTGGATATGCAGATGCTGGTTTTCTCTCTGATCCGCATAAAGCCCACTCACGAACTGGATATGTTTTCATTAATGGAGATACAGCAAGTCATGAATGTTCTTGGTTAAGATCAATGATCCATCATATCCGGAATTCATGCGGTTTACATTCGAAGACAGACAATCCAACTGTCATCCATGAAGATAATGCAGCCTGTGTTGCCCAAATGAAGGAATGATTCATTAAGGGCGATAAGACAAAACACATATCTTTAAAGTTTTTCAGTGCACATGAGCTTCAGAAGGCTAAAGTTATTGAAGTCAGACAAATCCGTTCCAATGAAAATCTGCCAAACCTGTTCACCAAGTCTTTACCAAAGTGCACGTTTAAGAAGTTAGTGCAAAGTATCGGATTACGTCGACTTACCAATTAGCTAAATTTGAAGAGTGCGAAATCAGGGGGAGCATCCATGATACATGCTTGTTGTACTCTTTTTCCTTCGACTAGGATTTTTCCCACTGAGTTTTTCCTATCAAGGTTTTAATGAGGGAACATAAGCATACTTAACACTATATCAACAATCGAGGTAAAGTTGTACTTTTTTTCCTGTGCTATGGTTTTTTCCCACTGAGTTTTTCTGAGCAAGGTTTTAATGAGGCAAACTGATGTTAATATGTGGACATCTAAGCGGGAGTGTTGTAAATAGTGGGTATGTTTGCCCACATGTGTATAGTAAAGACTCATATGCTAAATAGTAACCCTTTTGTAAGTTTCCATTGAAGTGGCTCTATAAATAGGGCACTTCGATTGTTCAAATTTTAAGAAAAAGGAAGAAATATAATACTCTCAGTATCCCTCATTTTCAAATACCTGCAATACTTTTGTGGTGGTAATACAAAACTAAACAGTGATATTTTGCACCCACTTCGCCCTTGCTGTTAGCAAAGGTTTTTTTTTTTTTTTTTTTTTTTTTTTTTTTTTTTTGGGAAACCTCGGCGGTACGAGGTAAATATATTGAAAAGAAAATTAAGTTACACTTAGTCAGGGGGGGACATGAACCTTACCCCTCATAGAGCAAGAAAAACGAAATACAAAAAGAGAGGGGGACATACACCTAACCTCTTTTAGGAAAGGAAGTACAAGAAAAAAAAAAGAGGGGGGGACATAGACCGTACCCCTCTTGAGAAGCAAGATACAAGGAGAGGAATATGTGGACATATGCCCAAACTCTTCTATAAACCTTAAAAGGTAAGAACCTGCAAAACAAGCTGCAAAACGAAAAAGGAAATCCAAAAAAGGTGAGGTAAAAAAGGAAATCACACATCAAGAAGGGGAAACAAACCTGTAGGCTGGCATGCCTAAGAAATCTGATTGCAGAAGGGGAAGGATCTCTATAGGGGGAACAGAATGCCAAACAAGAGAAGGTGAGAGAAGCCCTAAATTGGCTAATTTGTCAGCAACAACATTCCCTTCTCGAAATATATGAGAGCAGCGGAAAACCATGTTCTGCAAATGGAGAATACAATTGTTCCAGCGTGTCTGAAGCGACCAAGGGGGAGAGAAAGATCCAGAAGCAAAGCATGATATTACACTAGAAGAGTCGCTTTCAAGCCATAGATTATGCCAACCTCGGGCATGAGCCAATTCGACAGCAAGGATGACAGCATAGAGCTCCGCATAGAAAGAGGTACAATGACCCAAGCTTAGGGAGAAACCACCAAGGAAAGAACCCGAAGAGTCGCGGAAAACCCCGCCACAAGCCGCAGGACCCGGATTACCTTTAGCAAGGCCATCAGTATTCACTTTGACCCAAGAAAAATGAGGGGGGTGCCAAAGAACAGGGATAATATAAGGAGCTTTACAAGGCTTAGCCGAGATTCCGAGAGAGACTAAAAGTTGCCTATCCAAAATGCCTCGAACATGACCAGGAGTGAGAGCTCCAACCTGCCTAATCCAGGTCAAGGTGGAACGGCAAAGATGTGGGAAGGAAGGGGTTTTGCTTTCAAACTTCACTTTATTACGCATCTTCCAAATAGCCATTAGTAAGAAAAACCCTGAAGCTAGCCAGACATTGCGAAGTTGTGGAGAAAAATGCTTGGACACAAAAGCAAGCCATAAATTAGAGAGTGAGCTCGTAGGTGGAATAGTAGTGCCAAATTGGGTAGCTAGCCAACGCCAAGCACGTTGTGCAAATTCACAACTAGAGAATAAGTGGTCAATAGATTCAGAGTTCTTGTAACATAGTTGGCATATTGGAGCCAGCGGGATGCCCCGTCGCTGAAGTTGATCCTCTGTTGGAAGCTTGTTAGAAAGAATCTTCCAAACCAAAATAGAGTAGCGAGGTGGAATGAAAGGACGCCAGATAGTGGAAGCCCAACTCTTAATAGGAAACCGATGGCGAACAATTTCATAGCCATCGGAAAATGAAAAGGCTCCAGATGTGGAAGCTTCCCAAATTAAAACATCTTTATCCTCATCAATTGGAAGAGGCATTTCTAAAATTTCTTTAGTTAGGTCTGGAAAAGTAGAAGAGAAAATAGAAGGAATAACCCATTTTCCCATACGAATAATATTTGAGACCTTAGTACGAGATAGAGAATGAGCAATCTCAGTTGCACCCACGATGTCCACAATAGGCGTATCCAACCATTTATCAACCCATAGGGAAGTAGTAGAGCCATTGCCAATCACCCAACGACAATTCTGAAACAAGATATGAAGAATGGAATTAATACCAGGCCATATAGAAGATCGCTTGTAAGTACAAGAAAATAAACGACCATGTAGCTGGAAACTCAGTGTTGGAAAGAAACGACTGAGTTAAGTTAAAATATTTTAATATTATTTTTTTCTGAATTTAAAACCCAAACCCTTTCTCGTCTCTTGAAGCCATAAACAATATAATTTTATAGTTTTCAACGTTCAACAAAAATTGAATTTTTCTCTCCTTCTAGCTAAATTTAGATAGCTATTGTTCGTACAAAGTTGATATAGATAGTCGCTTAGCTAGCATGTTGAAGTTTAATTTTTCTATATTTTATGTGAAAGTAGTAAAAAAGTCTTATTTAGCTAGGCTATTGGATATGCTTTAACTATTGTTGGAAACGTCATGCCTCCGAGCTGCTACCATGTTAACAAACTGCATAATGGACCTCGTTTTATGAAAATTTGTAGAATTATGTGTTTTATTAATTTAAATATCGATGTAGAAGGGGTTGATTTACACACAAGTTATAAGCTATTTCAAGTAAACAGAAGCTATAATCAAGCTAATTTACTCTAGCCCAAGAGTTGACGAATCCCCAAATATTGGAATTGCTCCCAATCAGATCCAACAGCCAGGATCATACAAGTCAACTGGACAGTTAAGATGACTCTGTCATCTAAAAATAATATGTTACTCTATGAAATTATTCTTTAATTTACTATTCATATTGTAATCACGATTTCATAAGATCATATATATTCTCCATCCATTAGATTAAAACTTATGGTCGACAGTTTGTGCTAACCATTAAAGGTTGCAACGATTTGTAGCTCAGTTGACTAAGAGCATTTATTCGTTATATTGAGGTCAGGAATTTGAAATTTCTCTCCCTTAATATTCCTTCTATAAAAATAAAAAGTTGTCGTTACCATTATATACGATCTAGTGATATCTTGTTAGACATTTTAGGTTTGCCTTCTGCCCGTTAGTCGAGACATGTCACACCCCCATAACCTATTATGATTCTATGCTTGTGATTTTCAATACCGTATAAATTTTAAATATTTTATTTATGATTTGATCGATTCAATTGCTTCAGAAATCAAATTCTCCATCAAATATGGCCCGTGCATTAGATTAAAACTTATAGCAACGGTTAAGATGGCTGAAAATGCATCACAACATGTTATAATACGGGAAAAGGTGATATTGGGGGTAGAAAGTTTGTGTTAAACCGTTGTCCAACTGATTAAGAGTGTTCTATACGGAGGTTTGAAATTCAATTTTTCTCTTCCTCGATATTCCTTTTAATAAAACAAATAAAAAATTATTACTAGCACTATGTTATGTCACACTTCGATTTCGAGATATGCTCAAAATCGATACGCCACAATATAACAATAGCTGTGCAGTAATATATAAAACATCTTACTAAAGGCTTGTTATATTAACATTCCACAAATTGTTGAATAAACACCACATAATTAATACACCCCACATTTGCTTTTTCACTTAAAAATTATCTTAACATACCTCCACATACTTTCCCATAATACCCCCACACCCCACATTCTCAATATACACCTTATATTTTGTACATACACCTCACATTTCTCAAATCTTATAACACTCATTTTTAATTTTCAGAAACTGAATCTAACCATTTGAACATTTAGTTTGCCGAAAGATTTCAAATCATCTGAACATTTAGTTTGCCGTATGATTTCAAAATAACAATTTGAAATCATATTGGTATAGTTTGCATCGACAGATGTCTACCTTCGTTAAGTAGGGTAACATCAGCAATGGCTTCATTGTGTATTATTGATTGATTTGTGATTGTTCTCCTAGGTTGAGCTGCTTAGAGGTCAGAAAGCAGATAAAGTGGAGGTCACTATACAACCTAAATAATTGGATGATATGGAGACCGTTTTGCCTACAAAGTAAGTCCGAGACATGAAAAAATTGAACTTTACTTAAACAATGTACCTTAGCAGCAGCAGATAGCTTATAACTAGTGTGTCACATTTAACAGGTACGAAGAAGCAAGGGAGGAGGAGAAGCTGCGAAGTCAGATTTAGAGGCGAGAGAGAGCGAGCTGAGAGAGATAAGAGGGCGGAAGAGTGTTTGAGAGAAAAGGGAGCACTGTGAGGTGGTGATCTAGGTTGTGATGCTTGCCGGGGTCGGCGAAAGTGACGGTGGTGCTCTGCTTCACAGAGGATGGGAGAAGTCCAGGTGAGAGAGAGCTCTTCGGGAGAGAAGGAGAGGAAGAGAAGTGAGGTGGCAACCAATGAGAGGCTGAGGGCATTTGGAAGGGAACACGAGAGTGAGGGGAAAAAGTGGGGTGTGGGCCCCCCTTTTGGTACACAACTCAAGGTCACCAATGAAGAAACAGAAAAATATCTCTTGTAACGTGAATTTACCAAAACGCCCATCACACTTCGTAATTTGTAAAATCTTTGTCGTAACTCCAAATTCAGTTATGCTTGTGCCTATGCATTGGTAATGTCGAGTGCTTCGAGAATACGGTAAAATAATAGCTCATACGCATCCCAAAGAGACAGCCAAAGAAAATCAACAATCTCTCTTCTAAGGGCATTTTGGTCAACTCACACTTTTAAAATTTATAAAATAGTAAAATTAGGGACGGGTTGTCACAATTTTAGATTGGATATTGATTTTAATCCTTTAATGTGTACTTAATTCAAATTCAAATTATATTTTTGTTTTAATATTTAATTGATATCTTATTTAATGTCATTACATTAAATTTTAAATTTATTATTATACACATTTTAATTCATTAATTTTATTTAACTTCCTCTAGTTAGTGTACCAACATGTCCGTGCCTAAATATGTTGTAGTGAATTAGTGGCACATAAGAAAATATGCTAAAACATAAGTGTACTGAAAATTCCGTACCTAAATATATGATACTAAACTAGTGTACTAAAATGTCGGTACCTAAATATATTATACTAAACTAGTGTACCAAAACGTCCTTACCTAATCATAAGAAAATATGCAAAAACATAAGTGTACCAAAAAATCTCTACAAAACATTTTCTTATATAAGATACTTACCATAATGAGAATTAAAATTTATAATATTTTTTATAAAATTTAATTTATGAACAACATAAAATTATAAATAAAAAGAGAGACATTGAATACATATGCTGACATTAATTAGGTCTAGGGACTAAAATCAAATTTTAATCTTGTATAAGACATTTTTCTAAACTTCATCTTATTTAGGAATTAAAATCTAGTTTTCTATTTCCATAAATAATAAAAATGTTATTCATCATTGATAGTTATCATTAAGTTTCCATAATAAGAAAAGTCATATATTATCATATATTTTTCATTGTACGTGAATTTCTCCATATGTATGTATATGCATATTACGTACATATGTATATTTAGATATTATAGTTACGTACCAATACATTCGTAATGAAAGTTATGTTCCGATACATTTGTACTGAAACTTACGAATTGATACTTCTGTACCTATGAATTTACCAAAACGCCCATCACACTTCGTAATTTGTAAAATCTTTGTCGTAACTCCAAATTCAGTTATGCTTGTGCCTATGCATTGGTAATGTCGAGTGCTTCGAGAATACGGTAAAATAATAGCTCATACGCATCCCAAAGAGACGGCCAAAGAAAATCAACAATCTCTCTTCTAAGGGCATTTTGGTCAACTCACACTTTTAAAATTTATAAAATAGTAAAATTAGGGACGGGTTGTCACAATTTTAGATTGGATATTGATTTTAATCCTTTAATGTGTACTTAATTCAAATTCAAATTATATTTTTGTTTTAATATTTAATTGATATCTTATTTAGTGTCATTACATTAAATTTTAAATTTATTATTATACACATTTTAATTCATTAATTTTATTTAACTTCCTCTAGTTAGTGTACCAACATGTCCGTGCCTAAATATGTTGTAGTGAATTAGTGGCACATAAGAAAATATGCTAAAACATAAGTGTACTGAAAATTCCGTACCTAAATATATGATACTAAACTAGTGTACCAAAATGTTGGTACCTAAATATATTATACTAAACTAGTGTACCAAAATGTCCTTACCTAAACATAAGAAAATATGCAAAAACATAAGTGTACCAAAAAATCTCTACAAAACATTTTCTTATATAAGATACTTACCATAATGAGAATTAAAATTTATAATATTTTTTATAAAATTTAATTTATGAACAACATAAAATTATAAATAAAAAGAGAGACATTGAATACATATGCTGACATTAATTAGGTCTAGGGACTAAAATCAAATTTTAATCTTGTATAAGACATTTTTCTAAACTTCATCTTATTTAAGAATTAAAATCTAGTTTTCTATTTCCATAAATAATAAAAATGTTATTCATCATTGATAGTTATCATTAAGTTTCCATAATAAGAAAAGTCATATATTATCATATATTTTTCATTGTACGTGAATTTCTCCATATGTATGTATATGCGTATTACGTACATATGTATATTTAGATATTATAGTTGCGTACCAATACATTCGTAATGAAAGTTATGTACCAATACATTCGTACTGAAACTTACGAATCGATACTTCTGTACCTATAAATAAAATAACGTACCTAAAGTTATGTATCGATACATTCGTACCGAAACTTATGTACTGATACTTTCGTACTTATGAATAAAATAAGGTACCCAAAGTTACGTATAAATTGTTTTTGTTTTGTTGTTGAATTTTTTTAATAATAAGAATTTGATTTTTGAATAAATTTTTATCAATTAATATGATTGGAGCACAAAAAAAACATTAATTATGGATGGGTAAAAAATTTCGAATGGTAAGTTTATAATAATAAATGTGCTATAATTACTTAAATATGATAAATTTTAAAAATGGGGACTTATATTAGATCTTGAAAACCATTCAAGTTAAAATCTAAAAATAATCTTATTGAAACCCTAAAATTTAAAAGCCTAACGTATAAGAACAAGGTCTGTAATTTGTACTTTCACAACACCCGCAAAACGCTTGATCCTCCAGAAAACCAAGACCTGACTTTTTGGAGAACTCCAAGACCTGACTTTGTCTATTAGATCTAGTAGTGAACGATCAGGTATTCCCATAGAATGGCAACAACCAAACAAAGAACAAGGAAGCCACAGCTCTTCCTCCTCCTCCTCAAAGCTAAATTTTTCTTTTTCTAAATTTCAGTATAATAAAAAAAATAAATAAAAAAATCCCCCACAATAAAAATGGTGGGTGAATTGAAATAAAAGGTATTTATTTTCTTTCTTTTTATATGATTTTGGTTTCCCCTCTTTTTGCAAAAAATTGGAACGAAAACAGAAGGCAAATCCTCCTCCTCCTCTTCTTCCTCCAAGAATCACACAAAACAATATCACAGGAGGAAATCAGATGGCTCAGGATGCACAAAATCTGACAATATTTACAGCCAAAATAATATCACCAAGAAACCCTAACCGATTCCAGAGTCTTTAAGAATGCATCCGGCGATTGATTGGAGCATATCCCGGCAATTCAATCGGAGCAGCTGCAAGTCCACGAGTCCAAGCAGATTGAAAAACCATGAGAAATCCAAGAGATATGGAAGCCAACGACAGCATAGAACGAGATGAAAAGGACAATACGACGACGTATGAGCAAAGCAAAAGCAGATGAAGAAGAACCAGAAGTCTCTATGTAGAGAGAGAAAAGAGGAGAGAGAGAGATTGAAGAAATTAAATGCTGGGAAGAATGAGGATCCAAAGGAGAAAAAGGAGGAGTACGGAGAAGGTTCCCTTTCTGTCGGAATCGACTTGCATCTCAAGAAACGCATTTGCCTGTCTCTCACTTCTTCTTCTTCCTCCGCTTCTTCTACTGCCACCGCCACCGCCGCCGCCGCCTGCAACTGCATCAACACTTGTTCTTCTCTTTTGTATCATCTTTTATTTTGACGCTTTCAATTCATGTCAAAGTACAATTTTACCCAGGTATTAACAAATAGTTAACGAAAAAATCAATTTTGGACTAAATTTGCTAACGGAGTAAACCACAGGGGTTTAAATTCGAGTTTTTTTAGAACATGAGCTATCTTTCAAATACCTTACGATCACAAGGATCATATATCTGATTTGACCTAGTTTTTAATCTTGACAATGTTTTATTCAAAAAGTAATCTTAGGCAAAGATTAGAATAGAATTTTAAATTTTTTTTTAATTAGATTATACTCATATGTAATATATAGGAGGATCAAAAATTTTGGGGCCCTTGAAAATTCGGGGCCTTATGCCATCGTACATTTTGCACACCCCCAACACCCCCTCTGAAAAGGCGTGGGTGAGGCATTTTATAGATATCTGCACCTAGGGAAAAGCCTTGAGTCGTGAGGTAAGCTAAAATTTTTAATATATATATATATTTTTTTTTTTGAACAACAATATTATATATATAATTGCATATAATATAATATTTTGTAAAACAAATACATTATAGAAATATCTTGTAAAAAAAATACATCATTGAAAAATCAAATTAATCAACAATCAAGTAGAGTCGAAATCAAATTAATCAGGTGAGAAACTCATAAATCCTAACCTTAAAGTTGAAATTTGTGGGCGTGACACTGGGGGTGGTCGTAATGCTGCTTGCTGGGTGGTGGTGCTGCTGCTGCTCGGTTGGTGGTCGCGCACGAAGAAGTGAAGGGACAGTTTTAATGTTCCACAGAGAAGAAGAACATGAGGCTGTCGAGGACTCGACTGTCGAATGAAGAAGACAGAAGAAGTTTTATAAAATTAAAAAAACCTGCCCAAAATGACGCTGTTTAGGGTTTTTAATTTGACAAAACCCGTCCATAACGCCCTAAGGCGCACCTCACCCGCCTAGGTGCACCTCGACCATGTCTAGGCAAGTTTTTGCCTACTTTCATTGGGCATGGCGTTTTCACCCCTGCCCTACCTCCAAAGCCACATAGGCAGCCTCGGGCCGCATTTTTTAAAACATTGCTTTATATCAATGGACATGGATCCTCTTCGGATCCAGTTGTCCTAATCCACCTAGTCAAATCATCCGGACTATTGAAATTTGATCCAACGACAGTTATAATAACTTTAGCCGTTGGATCAAATTTCAATGGTCTGGATGATTTGACTAGGTGGATTAGGACAACTGGATCCGGAGAGGATCCATGTCCTATATCAATCACCACATTTGTTCTCCATCCTTTGTACAAATAATTTTGAACCTTATATGACCGTCCGAAGAGTAGGAAGTATGAAAAAGAAAAGGAGATTCGTTAATTTCTGGTCTGAATTGGTGAACTAGTAAAATCTTATTATGACCGTTCATCATGGTCGTCCGCTGATTCCATCATGAACGAGTGTACAGAGCTTCTTGTGTGAAAATGTACTTATTTTGGTACACCACTAATTACAGGACGATACTTGGATTTAAAGAAATGCAGATCGCCTCGCATGTATTGGTACTCTCAACTATGCATCTCAACACAACAATTGCTTCACACAAACCTTTATCAAAAGTATGTATGAAGCAATTGTATCTGCGTCCCGAGATCTGGTTGTCCAAAAAGGACGGTTGACTTCGGCTTCATGAAATGCAGCCCAATAGTTAAAAAGGCATAAATAGTAGGTGAATATTGGTGAACTTTAAAGGCTCACGCAAGTAACCATCTATTGCTAGGTGTTGAGTTTGATTACAAAATGTCTCGGTGATATTAGTAATGAAAATTCTTATATATTAATGGTCTATTATTTTGTCCCATTACCGATGTGGGATCCTATTCTCTAACAAATATATCTGAGTAGTTCATACATGTTCAAATATATTAGTTTCACTTCAAGGAGAAATTTCATAGTGTGACAATCACATAAAAAAAAATTCCCACTTCTAGAAGCATGAGAGTGGATTTTTGGTACTATTCATTATAGGACGATTCTGGGATCCGGAGAAGCATAAGCGAGAAGCTCCTTGTTGGTTTCAAACAAGGCCATGTCTTCTTCTTTCAATGTCAATTTCACTCCAACGGCAATGCCGTCTCTTGCATCCATCAACGAGATCATGTTTTTTATGTCTACAATACCACCGATAACTGCCCATGATGGGAACTGGTGGAAAAGTATGTGTCCATATCATCCTTTTGAATGAGCTTAGCAAAATCATTGAAGAGTTGAAATACATCCTTCACAGTGATTCCAATAGCATAGCTTACCTTAAATTCCTCAAAGCTCTTCCTCATCTTAGCAACCAAGTTTTGAAGATAATAGTGATCATCTACTTCACTTTCTTCAATCTTTGCCGTAAAGAACCACAAATGTTTCCGATTAAGTTTTCTGCCAAAGGCTGCACAAATATATTCCTCATGTTCACAGATTGATGCCACAAAGACGGCCTTATAGAAGAGGAAGTTCGATCTTGATACTTCTATCGCGCATTACCGAATGAATCAAGACACTGCTTCAACACACGTAGGATTTGGTACAGAAATCTTTAAAGCATCAACACATATTTCCTTGTTATGCACTTAGTCTTTCAGAAACTTGTAAGGCAAGTTGTGGTAAGTTGAAATCTTGTGATGGAAAAAGAGTAGTTGCAACTCAAAATTTGGCAGGAACCACAACAGGATCAGTAGTGCTCATAATCTGGTTTGTCCAAAATCTTCGACATGGGACAGTTGACTTGGGCTTCAAGAAATGAAGCTCCATGGTCGTTGCAGCTGAATGAAACATTATATTGGAATTCCCCAGCAAAGGGGTAGAAATGAGTGAGGGATTCAGATAATGATTTCTTTAGACAATCGAATCTATCAGCAAACGAAGCATGGTGATCGATACTGGCCTCATGACCAACGTTGGGATAGAAGATAATTAGTTGGATATAGATTTCAGGTTAAAACTGATCAGAAAAAAGAGAGGGATAAATTCCTAAGGTGGTGAGGAGTTGGAGAGGATGGTTCAACTGTTTCCTTGCGGATTACTTCAACCTTGATCTCTGAAGCCAATTTTGCTCCACAATTGAGTTTATAACAAAACAAGTAACCCTCCGTATAAAAGAGGCAAGAGGCGAAGTGAACACAATGAATTAATGGAAGTCAACTTCTTTCCATGTGCTTTCTTGCTGGAATTGATGGTAAATTGTTTGCCTCTCAGTAATTTATATCTTCATTTCCGAGGAAAGCTTAGGGGTTGTTTGGTATTCTTTTTGGATCTATTTTTTTTTAACTAATGAATATCAAGTAATTTAATTATATTCACCATTTTTTAAGGGGTGTGATATTCACACACTACATTTTACTTTTCACACTTTTTATTAATTTTTGTCATTTGATTTTCTTTAATTCATTCGACGGCTGGAAATTAAGAGGGTGTGTGAGAAGTAAACACTTGTATGACCAAAACAAAGAATTGGATCATAGAAGAATACTAAATAGGTAATTTTCCTATCAATAAACACTGGTATGACCAAAATATACACATATATTCGCGTAATTTCAAAAGGATCCTAACCAGTCAGAACCTCATGTACAGACCCTACTCCAACTTGTGCAGCTATAAATCTCCATTTCGTCATTATTTTTTGGTTTATGGTGCTTATTGCCATGCCTCATCAGAATCAAAGACAAGTTTTGCAGAACATTTTTCTTTCAATCCTTCAATGCCTTCCATCAATTTAGCAACCAAGTCTTTTAGATTTATGACACTACTCTCTTCATCAGCCTTTGATATAAATGAACCCACAACATTCCTAGCTAAGTTTTCTGGCAAGGGAGGCACAAACCTTATGCGCAAGTTCACATCTTGATAGAAAAATGAAGGCCCTTGCTTCCCCAAGTTTGATCTCAATGCTTCGGTTGCAGACTCCCAAATGAGCGCTGAAACCACTTCTACGCATGTAGGTTTGGGAACAACTGAACTGGTTACTTCAGATCGACGAGTGGCAATCTTTGAGGCATCAAACACATACCTGAGTGTTATGCATTTTCCTTTGATGACTTCCATTGCTGGTGACTGTGATGAGTCAGAAAATCCTATTGGTCGAAAAACAGATGCAGCACCAAATTCTGGAAGGTTTAGTACCTGATCACTGTCACTTGACCCAAGGGCTATTGCGGCCCAACAATTGATGAAAGTTCATAATGTGGATGCATCAGCCAATCCTATGTGCAATGCTCAACCCAATTGCCATTCCACCACACTCAAAACAAATTAACTTGTACAAAAAGCAACCAGCCTGTGCCTGCTTCTTTGGATTCAATTTCAATTGGAAGGAATGGTTTCAATATCTGGCCATCTGGGTTCTCCAAAATATCCAACAAGCAACAGCTGATTCGTTGCACTTTGACTACGGAATTACCTTTCACAATCCTTCTGCTGAAGCGTAGAAGTGAGTGAGAGTTTTAGCTAATAATTCCATTAGATGCTGGCATCTTTCATCGATGCTCAAAGCATGGTGGCGAGTACTGACCTCACTGGTAGTTCACTGGTAGTAATGGTAGTATTGGTAATAAACCATTCTTCTTCTGTTTTCATAAAGAGTAATGCTAGCGAAACTAAATTTATAGACTAAAGTTGCAAACTAAATAATGTTTCACCAATAATAAATAAGCACGTTAATCAACATTTAAGTAATAATTTAATCATCAACTTCCATTTCAATTACTCCAATTGCTTTCACCGCATTATTTTCTTCAACAAAAGTAAAAGTTGTAAGAGGAGATCTTACACCATCAAGAATGTCAATATTCCTCTATATCCTCAAACCGTAAAACGCGTATGAGGTCATTACTAACCTTAACCTGTAGTTGGTAATCTTTTTTTCCTTGGATTTTGTAAGAGCCGCAGACTTTGGCTTTGTTATGTTGGCAAGAGTAATGTGCTCCTCCCTTCGAACTCAAGTTTGAATCTCTCTTTTCGTAATTTAAGTTAGTGGAGATAATCGCTTGTATTAAAAAAAAATCATTGAAGTCAAGTCGCTCTTGTTAAACTTTTTGACGGTAGCGTAAAGTCATAACTCATAGCCAACGAAGGAGCTTTCATTGACTTCCTTGCTAGACTAGGTTCGATCATTCCATATTTCAAATTATGGAGACTTCAGAACAAACTCATTTGATGAGCATTAACGATCAAGTGATGCTTTCTTCTACGTATCCACTAATCTTGTGTTCACTGGATACAATTTTAAGAATCGTCAAATTAAAGTCGCATCTTCTGAGTGGCTCATCTCTTTTGTGTTTGAACTATAAACTAGTAGAAATGAAGCTTACGAACACCGAGAAATAAGCAGAAGAAGAAGAAGAAGAAGACTATTGTATTTCTTACAAAGGAAGCTATTACAATTGAATATATGCCCGCACGTTGTTGCGAAAACCAGCTATTTCAGTTGTAATCAGATGATTAAAACACATTTAAGTTGAATAAATTCAACACAATTATTAACAAACAGAGAGATACATGAGTGAATGAGATCGATAAGCTAAGCAGTATTTTTTTTATATACATTCAAGTGAGTTGGCATATAAACACAGTACAATGAGTGGGAAGAAACTGAACGTCTTTGATTGGAAAGAGATGGTTTCCAAAAAAGTTTGTTTCCTCAAGACACAGAAGAAACATGTAGTTCACACATATAATATGTGTCATGTAGTGTAGGCAGCCATTTCAACAGGTAATTAAAAACATTAAAGTGTTGATGACTCGTTCAAGTAGCTAATTTTGTAACAACTGTATAAAGGAAAAAAAAATAAGCAGAAGGTCTGTTTCCATATGAAACTGAAGAAACAAAAGCAAGCTGCAGTTTACACAAATTTTGCCCAAGCAGTTAAGACGGCAAAATATATGCCCTGCAACCTACATACCTCACTTAGCAGTTAGCAAAACACAGAAAAAGCAGTGTTTGAGCAGGTAAGTCGTCAAGCACAGATTATCTCAGTACCTTTTAACAATTCACCAGTAAGACTATCTCACAAAAAACTTATATTAGCAAATCCAATGACGAATGATGTGAAACTGAAGCTGTAATGAAAGCTTATATTAAGAAAGAATGAAAAGCCATCTTTTTACAACTTGAAACCAAAATTTAAGTGAATGGCCCTGTAAATAAGGTTATTGAACATGATTAACTATCCGCAACCCTCAACCTTGTAACCTGAATCAAGCTGGTTTCATACATACCAATAGAAAACTAAAATATCAGTGTTTGGGTAAGTTACCTTATTTGAAATACCACTAAAAAACATAGTATACTTTTAGGCAAATATTGTTTAAACACCCAAACATAATTATGATATCTGCCAAAAAGAAAATACCTCTAGATTAGATTTCTTTCGTTCATGAACTTTACCCTTGACGAACTCCTGAGATAGAACCAAAAAAATAAAATAAGTGACAACTGGTGCAGGTAGAGGGGAGTGACGCAGAGAAAAGTAGGAATTTATGAGTCCACCAATCTTGCGTTTGGTTCCCAACTTATAAGGATACTAACTTCATCATATAGGAGTACCGTTAAATGCATTTCTTTCCAAAATTAAATTAAGAAAAAAATTCGACACTCACATGCCACAACACAATGTTACATCAAGTAATCTTACCATCACAACCAAATTGACACAAAACTTCTAACAGTCCTTTTGAAAGCGAAAGTCAAGCGATTAATCAAATTCCATTGCACTAATCACACACGGCCGGAACAGAGATCCTAGCAAAGCTACACCAATTAAATGACAAAGACTAAAGACCATAAACAGAAAAAAAAAAGAAAACCAGAGTTATTAAACAGCATGATTCAAATATAATTTTATTAGGGTTGGTAAAAGAACAACCCATCCAGCAAGATGTCTATTGTACAATGATCCACCGTCAACTATTATACCAACTGTGATTCTTCTGTCACACACTTTAGTTCCATCATACGTACCAGACCCCGCCAAACCACATGCTAATTAAACTAATTAACAAAGTAAAACCATCTTTAGTCTTTAAAATCCAAAGCCCAAAAAATGTTGCCCTCCCTTTGCAAACCAAAGACAGAGAGAATATAACACATTTTCTATCAAAATACTATACAAATATGTAATGACTAAACCAATTTTCGAGAGGATTCAGCTGACGCTAGCATCCAATACTTGATTTACCAATCAATTTAGAGGTTGCTCTCAATCCTAAAGCTTCTGATATCATTGGAGCCTATACCAATGTTGCACATCACACTATAAACTATATGGAAGGCAAAGCAAATGACCAATTAAAAGATAATAAATAGAAGAGCACAGAGTAACATGTTGGATTCATCATTTTTGGGAAGAGACAAACCTTTCATTTAAGCTAACACAAATTACATATCAAAGGATAAGGAGTCTGCTCTAAGAACAGACGGAAAGAAAACAAACACATAACAGACATAACTATCATACCAAGAAGCCCCCAAACACTTACTATTGGCTTTGTTATCAGTTTTACAATATGCCTTTGATATCAATTCCACAATTTGAAATTGATATCAATTTTAAGCCCCACAGGCTATTCATGTTTGAGAAGGCATCAGACATGCTCGTCAATTTTAAGCCCCACAGGCTATTCATGTATGTGAAGTGGTCACTTACATTCTATATCAAAAAAACCCGACTCCCTACATGTAAATATAAAGTCCTAGAATTGTATGCATGGTAATTGTTAATTCCAAAAGCGACTTATAGACAAACTAAAGGAGGAGAAATTTGCATTTCTGCTATCGTATTAAACTATCAATCATAATGGCCTATGAGGAGTGTTTAAAAAGAATTAAATCTTAGACAGAGACCACCAATAGGTATTCAACCTCACTTCCAGAAAATTACTCAAAAAACAATGAGATAAAGAGTTTCAAAAACATGATGCATATTTCAATTGAGCCTCATTAACAACAGAAAATACAACAGCACAAAGCATAACAGAAGCTTGAAAATGGAAAAGGAACCTGCAATTAGGTTTCTTCAGAAGCAAAAAAGGCATTACGGAACCCAGAATCACTGAGAGAATCACAGAGACAGAGAGAGTGGAGTGAGCCGGTCTGAGCAAAAATACAGAATATGAGCTTTATAAAGTAGGAAAGGATTTTGTTCCACAAACTAAACAGTCAAGAAACCATTTTTAAATTTGAGTCAGAGGACACACCAATCGGAAACAGTGCATTACCTGTTGAATCAAGGGAGGAAACAGAGAAATCAAAATCTCCCATTCCTCCCTCAGTAATCCCTTCCTGACCGGCCAACAACAATCTTAAGGTGATAATCAATTCCAAAAACTCAATACATCTAAAGTGTCTTTTTTATTTGTTCTTAGTTTATAATTGGGATGAACCTCATCAACTACCACTTATCTGCAATCTTACCGATGATGACAGACAACAATAATCTTAAGTTATCCAAGATTAAAGGAAAGCATCGGGGACATTAGAGGGAGCAAACGGTGCATATGCAGAGAAAGTCAATAAACGACATTCCAATTCCTGATATTCAGACTCCAACAAACATTTAATTGTAGCTTAACATAATAATAGAGAGGTAAGTTTTAAAATCAAACTGGGGCACACCCCTTGGTCAAAACAGTAAAAAAATAAGACCAAGCCAATGCATAGTGACTATCATTTCCTAGAAACACAGGATGATTTATCATTGACCAAAGAAAAATAAAAATAGCAGGACCAGGAAACTCAATTTTGTGCCGCTAAGAGTAAGAAGACACCAATTACCAGTATACCGGCAGATTCCGTGGAATTGCCATCGACACGAATCATGGAGCTTCCATCAGAGGAACTGATGAACAACATCAGGTTGCTTTTGAAGAATCTGATAGTACTGGGTCACAAAGTATGAACCCACCTGCAAGAACCCCCAACCACCCATTACACACAATACAAATCCACCTATAAATAAACACAACAAATAAACACACCATAAATAGTATAAAGATTGAATCTTGACCTGAACAGCACTAACAGCTCCCGAATAAGAACTTGCCATTGCCTCCTCTCTCAGCAGAAAAGCATGCAGCGACGGAGAAAGACTTTTTCTTGTACTCTGAAAAACCCTAAATCGTAGTCAACAAAAAACTATAAGAATATTACGAACCATAAACTTAATCACTACCAAAAACTATAAGAATAATTGAATAAAATACAACTAAACAAAAATATTAGGTACATGTAGTTTATGATTTGATTGCTGAGAAATGAAAACACCTACATATGAGAAGAGAAAAAGAAATACTGGAACAATCCCGACCATGAAACAAACTATGATATAGTTGTAATGCACTTTCAATAATGAAAAAGAAAGTTACTTTCGCAATCATTTTTTTTATTTTTTTATCTCTCGTGTATATTGAACTAAAATGCCTTAATAAATTATATATCATCTACCTACCAGTTGATAATAAATCCTACAAAATGTAATTACTGGATTACAGCGTCACTCCCGAGTTCAACAACACAATACCCAAGCATATATGATTTAAGATATTCAGATCCATATTAAAGATGAATTGACCCATTAAATGAATGCCAATTTTTACTGACCATTAAAACCATACTTCATACACTATCCATGCAACCGAGGCAATGACTGTGATTGCTAAGGCATTTGAGAACTTCCATTCAATCAGAAACCCGTCGGTTCTTCTGTTTCGGGTTCTTCAAATTCCTCTCCTTTAGAGACACTTTCCCATCTATAAATCTTCAATCTCTCAATTCAATAAAAAAAAAAAATGTAAGCAGGCATAAGCTCTCAAATCTGAAACGTAAGGTTTCAGTCTTTAGCTTTCGAACCAAGAAATTAAAGCTGAACAAAAAAAAACAATAAACCAGAATAAAATTGCTAACTAAATATCGAATTCTAACGGAGTATACCTTTATACGGTTTAAAATCAACTCCAGCCCTTTTCCTAGTGCAATCCCTAAAAACCAAAACCACAAACAGAAAACTTGTCAGAAACTGTAAAGTATCCAAATTCGAAGATACCCATAGCCCCCAGCTAGTCCAATCCACAAAAAAAAAATCATAAACCAAGCAAAAAATTAAAGAAATCACGTACCTTCTATAAAAAATCAAAGTGAAAACCAGAGAACCTATATTCATGAGGAGAGGAATAGATTGATACCTTACCGGACGTTGGGGGCGGCCCATGTCAACCGCAATCGAAGAAACCTTGCGCGATTTCATTGTTGTATGGCAAACTTATGACGAATTGAAGTTTGATGAGAAGAGGTGGAGGAACTGCGAGAGAGAGAACAAACCCAATTGAATTTTCAGGCAAGTTATTGTAATTGAAAACAAAAACATATATTTAAGTGCCCAAAATTTAAGCTTTGCACCATATTCTGTTCTTCTAACACAAACAGTTTTTTGGCCTTTAGGTAGTTTATGCGGCTTTCGATCAATAGTTGTAACTATATACACAAAAGTAAAATAGTCGAGTGTAGAAATTGTATTGCATAATATACCTACTTCATATAATTGCTAATAAAGGAACAATTCTTCATCTTTACGGATATTAAAAGGAACATCAATTCCATATAATGTCCATTGCTTTTAATCTCAAGCACACACCACAAATAAGCTAAAGAAGGATTCAACACGTAAGTGAACTAATCAATGTCATTTTATATTTACTAAATGCTATAACTCAAAGAGCGGAATTGTCTTAAAACTTTTTTCTCAATTCTCTATACAACCAATCATAACAAAAGTAGGAAGATGATGATGCTTACCTGTTTATCGTTGATCACATGCATCTCTTTCGCAGCATCCTCTCTACCTGTAAAGCATGAATGCAACTGTGTTGTTGTTAGTAGCTTTCGCAACCCCTTCTAAGAATCTCTCCTGTTTGAAAAGTTGCACGTCTTTTCCCCAATATTTAGGTTCATGGTGAAGTGCCAGGTTTGTGACGTGCAACTCAACATTAGCGGGAACGATGACCTGTCCTAGTCTAACTTCCTTTAGAGATTCCCTAGTAAGGGACGCAACAGGAAGATATAAGCTTAGAATAGAGACTCATTGATGATCATACCCATCTGCATGCATCAATATAAAAATGGAAGTTAGATAGCATCGATCGAGAAGCACTTAAATTTTTAATGTGCTTAGTAAGCCCTTAGGATCAAGGTCTAAAATATCGATGCTATCAAAAATATCGGTAGTCCAAAAACACGGAAATTTCGATGGAAATATCAGGATATTATCGATATCGATAAAAATTGAATAAAAACCATGGAAATTGTAAGAAAAACTTGGAAACTTTTATTGAAACTTTGCAGGATGTTTATTTAGTCAATTATCTATTAGTTTATCACAAAAAATTGGAAGGAAATGCATTGCATGATGGATTTAACTGATTTAAGTTGATTATATAGCGAGCTGGCAAACATTGTGAGTAGAAAATATGTACATATTTTAGCATATTTTCACAAAAACATAAGTGATATGGTGGTCAAGGTGTTGAAGGAGTAAAATGGGAGGGGTTCGAATTCCCTTGATGTTTTTTTAAATATAGAAATTAAAAAAACACGGAAATTTCGATGACATCGGAAATATCGGTAGTCCAAAAACACAGAAATTTCGATGGAAATATCGGAATATTATGGATATTTTAGACCTTGCTTAGGATTGATCTTCTTACCGTTTCAAGTTTGTTGAGGCCATCTGAGTTTGGAGTTCCATCTTTACCAAACAATTCTAGCACCTCCCTTCTAGCTTCTCTGATTTTATCTCATCAGTGGTTTTATAGAACATACTACAAGTTTGAATTACAGACTAATTAGACATATGAAGTGACAATGACACAGATAATTGACACACCTAGTTACATAGAGTTAATTTATTAATGTAAAACGTACATCATAAGAGTTCTTTAATACTCAGGTGGCCTTGTTCTTTACTCTTATTTTACATAATCATCAGTTAAAAAAATTCCACAGATAAAAGGGACGTCGTATTGGTAAGAAAGTATGAAAAACCTAAAAGAACTGAAAGCTTGAATTCGAGTCCCAAATTGAAAACAGAAGGGAGGATTACAGCCAGGAAAAAGCAGAGCAGAGCAAGCATGTTACCTTCTTCACACATTTATTCTCCTTGACCTCATATCGATTCCTTGTTAAGTCAGACAACCACATCCCTGGAAAACAATACTGCCAACAACAACCAAAAAATATTTTAATTAGATTAATTGGAGTTTTTTTTTGGGAGTTTTAATAAAAAGGGCTTAAACTAAGTTTATTTCAACCAAAAACCATCCTATAACTTTTTTTAACCAAAAATCATCTCAAAACAAAGTAAAACCCACAAAACCAACAGACAGCTCGGCCACCAGCCAGTCACTCATGGCTCTCCTTTGACCGTCATCCTCCTCCTTCTCCTCCTCCTCCTCTTTGTATCACTGAGTACTACAACTTTCCTTTTTGAATCACCATATTTCGTTAAGTATTGAAGAAGTTATATCCATTTGAATCTTACCCAGTTTCCGGCAACCTCTGAGGCTTTCGAGGCCTTTTCCGGCCAAACCACAGCGAGTAAACCATTGTGCAAGATACCATTCTCTTCGTCTCTTCGAGAACTACGATTTTCGTTTTTGAATCACTCGATTTCGTTGAGTATTGAAGAAGTTATGTCCATTTGAATCTTACCCAGTTTCCGGCGACCTCCGAGGATTTCGAGGTGTTTTCCGGCCAAACCATGGCGAGTTAGCCATCGTGCAAGATACCATTATCTTCCTCTCTTCGAGAACTACGATTTTCGTTTTTGAATCACTCGATTTCGTTGAGTATTGACAAAGTTATGAGCGTTTAAAGTTTGTCCAACTTTCCGGCCGAAATCTGACCTTCACTTCTGTTTAGCTCCAGCGAGCAGCAACCACACCAAGCCCTTTGGTGTTTAAGTGACTGTTTCTGGAAAAGTGATTGTTCACTGTTTCTGGAAAAGTGACTGTTTTTGGAAAAATGAATGTTCACTGTTTCTGGAAAAGTGATTGTTCACTGTTTCTGAAAAAAGTGACTGTTTCTGGAAAAATGAATGTTCACTGTTTCTGGAAAAGTGATTGTTCACTGTTTCTGGAAAAGTGATTGTTCACTGTTTCTGAAAAAGTGACTGTTTCTGGAAAAATGAATGTTCACTGTTTCTGGAAAAGTGATTGTTCACTGTTTCTGGAAAAATGAATGTTCACTGTTTCTGGAAAAGTGACTGTTTCTGGAAAAATGAATGTTCACTGTTTCTGAAAAAGTGACTGTTTCTGGAAAAGTGATTGTTCACTGTTTCTAGAAAAGTGACTGTTTCTGGAAAAATGAATGTTCACTGTTTCTGGAAAAGTGACTGTTCACTGTTTCTGGAAAAGTCACTATTTCTAGAAAAGTCACTATTTCTGGAAAACTGATTGTTTCTAGAAAGAAAAGAACCAAAATCCAGAAACAGTGATTTAAATTCCAGAAACAGTGACTTAGATTCCAGAAACAGTGTTACTTAAAATTCAGAAACAGTTTATTTTTACATTCCAGAAACAGTGACTTAAAATTTCATAAACAGGGATTTAAATTCCAGAAACAGTTACTTAAATTCCAGAAACAGTGACTTAGATTCCATAAACAGTGACTTAAATTACAGAAACAATGTTACTTAAAATCCAGAAACAGTTTATTTTTACATTCCAGAAACCGTACTACAACTTTCCTTTTTGAATCACCCTATTTTGTTGAGTATTGAAGAAGTTATATCCATTTGAATCTTACTCAGTTTCCGGCGACCTCCGAGGCTTTCGAGGCGTTTTCCGGCCAAACCACGGTGAGTTAGCCATCGTGCGAGGTACCATTCTCTTCGTCTCTTCGAGAACTACGATTTTCGTTTTTGAATCACTCGATTTCGTTGAGTATTGACAAAGTTATATCATTTTGAATCTTACCCAGTTTTTGGCGACCTCCGAGGCTTTCGAGGTGTTTTACGGCCAAACCATGGTGAGTTAGCCATCGTGCAAGGTACCATTCTCTTCGTCTCTTCGAGAACTACGATTTTCGTTTTTGAATCACTCGATTTCGTTGAATATTGACAAAGTTATGAGCATTTAAAGTTTGTCCAACTTTCCGGCCGAAATCCGGCCTTCCCTTCCGTTTAGCTTATAACATGGTTTTTTATTAAACAAAACTTATAACATGGTTTTTTATTAAAACTAAAACTTTTCAAGCCCTTTTCATTAATTTTCCTTTTTTTTTCGATTAACCCAAATTAAAATTAAAATTAAAATTGAAGAACAATGATTTGGATTTTAAGATACCTGCAGAGTTCTATTAACATTTTTGGCCCTTTTTTGGGCCTCTGAGGGAGCTTTGTGCCTTTCATTGCAAGGAAATCATCTTGCTTCTCCTTCCTCGACAGAGCAATATAAATTCTCGGCCACTCCACCACTTCGTAGTTCACCTTCTTCGCTGCAGCCGCGGAAGCCGTTGCAGCTGCGGCGGAAGAATTATCCGCCCCTGCCCCGACAACCAACTGATCTGATTGCAACAAACTGGAATCAACATGATTCCCGCGATCAGCTTGAGCTTCATTTGGCGTGTTGTCATCTTTGGTCGCTGCTGATGAACTGCCTGAGAAAGCTGGCATTTTTCTCTCATTTTTCTCCAGAGGAGGAGATCGTTTCCCCGCCTTAGATCTGGAAGCAGGTCGGCCGTTGCTGACACCTATAGGGTTTCTCGATGGTCACCCATTAACGGCAGCAGATCGATATACCAAATTCCTGGTCATGGCAAAAGAAAATAGGAGGTTGTAAGGAGTGGCGAGTTGTGATGTGGACTCAGGCCTCTTCGCCTCTGGGTTTTACGGAGAAGGTGAAGATGGTGAGGGTTGAGAGAGATGGAGAGTCTGAAAGAGTGAAAGAGAAAGGTTTAGAGA
The DNA here is from genome assembly GCA_963580275.1 of Crataegus laevigata. Classification (NCBI taxonomy): domain Eukaryota; kingdom Viridiplantae; phylum Streptophyta; class Magnoliopsida; order Rosales; family Rosaceae; genus Crataegus; species Crataegus laevigata. Next base: position 40,547,254 of record OY756943.1, on the reverse strand, counting down.
GAGTCGGCATGGCCTCTTGAACCCAAACCTTTCGCAGTGACCATCCACTAAAGTAAAGGCCACTCTGTAAAGCAGTGGCATGCCCGTAATTAAACTGAAATTTGGATAATCAGTACGGAACAGTGCCAATTGCAATGCTTTCTTTAGACTAAAGTAATAATACCATTCCACAATTACAACAATACCCTTTAAACACACACAACCATCCAACTAACTCATTCCTTCTTACAATACCAAGTGTCACTTTATTATTTCAGTTATTACACTAGAAGAAAAATGGACAGTGCGCACAAAAAGTTATTTGTGCTCAATTAGGCCAAAGGGCACTAGCATATGTGGCCATAGGACAATAGCAATAGTACAGCAACTAAATTATTATATGTGTCCTATATAGGCATGCCCTTTGGTCATATGGCACAATATAGTCCTTGGTGCTCAAAGAGGTAAGCACAGATAAAAGTCATTTTGTGCCTCTGTTTGAACAAAGTTGTCAGATTACTTCCTCCACCCAAGTTGGCACAATTTTTGTTATTGTGTCCAAGAGGTCAAATATTAAAAAACTAAAAATTCAAAAAACATAAGCCCACAAACTGAGATTGAGACTAAATAAAAAATTAATTTTTTTTCATAAAATTAAAATAGCCCACAATAGCAAGCATCTAAAATAATACAATTTACAAAGAGATTCTCAACCACCTATCAAAATATATATTAAAACAACTAGAATTTTACACATTCTAACCCCATTTAAACAAAAATATAACTTTGAAAATTTGACTGTTTTTATATCATAAAAATTTTGAGCACCTTTTTTTTTTCAAATTTAAAAGCATTATGAAGTAATATAACTCACCGGATGCAGGATGCACATATGATATTCTACCAATCGATCCTCTTTGTTTCCTTGGTTTCCATATTTTTTTTTGTGTATCAAAACTTTTTTTTTGATGGAATTTATGCATAGGTCAATGAACGTGCTTCACTATAAATTTTGTTCCTTTCAAATCAACTTGTTAACATTGTATGTTGAAAACTTTTTTGGTTGATAATTGACTGCAATGATTGATCATCACTGAAAACAACATTTTGCTGTAATGGTAAGTGGACTAGTAATCTTTCAACAGAAGGTTCTCTATGATATGTTGAATATTGAAACAATCTCCAAACGGCTTCGTAAGGTGATATGTATCTACAATTTAGGTATGCTAATATTTCATCATTTGGATCTTATTGCAGAACTAATCGTGCTTTATTTGAACCTTTATTTACATATTTGAACAACGTCATATAATTACAAAAAAAAAATTAAATTGATGATCTTCTTAACATTACCCTTTTACATCCCACTCTTTTTAATTTGTTAAATAGTTGTTTGCTCTTATTCGAGACGTACTTTATATTTGTCGTTGACCGAACCTATTTCACCCCTATTATATATCATTTATCACATTACTTATGAATAATAACTCAGAAGTTCAAAAGAATCACAAGCATATATAATCATTATAGGTTTTGGGGGTGTCTCGACTAAGAGCTGATCCCACATGAGAAAGTTGAACCAACAATATTTGATATTAAATTGCTATTCATAGGAGCATTTGATATTAAACTTGCTATACATTCAATGTATTCATAGGAGTAGTTGAACCTCAGTATAGAAAATGAATTTTCTTAACCAATTGAGCTACAAACATTTGTGTTCGTTTATGGTTTTTTGTTTTTTATGTTTGTAAAGTAATGTCATCGATTCTTTAGATAAGGTTTAGAAAAGTAGCACAATACAAAGAATGAGCTGGGGATGGCACCAGCGTTTCTAAGAGTTTTAATATAATGGATGGCCGATGGAGAATATATATCATTTTATGGAGAAAAACTTGTGTGGGGCTTCAACGTGCCACAAGATAATGCTTAGTGACACTACGATTCAATCAAAATTTGACATATGGTTAAATTTAACTACAATTTCCTATTTACATAAAAACTAAAAAAATATTATTTCCAACATTAAAACAAATAAAACAAAAACACCCACCCAGACTTCCTCCATTGGAAAAGCATGGGAGATAAACTTTAATATGGTGTGAGAGAAGTAAAAAGGGGTGTGCGGATATCCCACCCCTAATCATTATAAGTTTTGGGGGTGTCTCGACTAAGAGCTGATCACACATGAGAGAGTTGAACCAACAATATTTGATATTATATTGCTATTCATAGGAGCATTTGATATTAAACTTGCTATACATTCAATGTATTCATAGGAGTAGTTGAACCTCCGACAAGAGACAACTAGATTGTACGTAGTTTTTTTATTGTTTATTTTAAGAAAAGGGATATTAAGGGAGAGATAATTCAATTTCAAACCTCAGTATAGAAAATGAATTTTCTTAACCAATTGAGCTACAAACCTTTGCGTTCGTTTATGGTTTTTGTTTTTTATGTTTGTAAAGTAATGTCATCGATTCTTTAGATAAGGTTTAGAAAAGTAGCACAATACAAAGAATGAGCTGGGGATGGCACCAGCGTTTCTAAGAGTTTTAATATAATGGATGGGCGATGGAGAATATATATCATTTTATGGAGAAAAACTTGTGTGGGGCTTCAACGTGCCACTAGATAATGCTTAGTGACACTACGATTCAATCAAAATTTGACATATGGTTAAATTTAACTACAATTTCCTATTTACATAAAAACTAAAAAAATATTATTTCCAACATTAAAACAGATAAAACAAAAACACCCACCCAGACTTCCTCCATTGGAAAAGCATGGGAGATAAACTTTAATATGGGTTGATGTTGATCAGTTTCCTAAGTAAGGGGATGCTTGTTGCATTCACCATGTTGGCCAGTTTATGTGTTAAATCTCCCTTGTCTTTAAAGAATTGAAATCCCACCACTTCATATTTTCTCTCAATGGATTAATTGGAATATATTGTATAGACTTTGGTCATGAAAAACGATTACATATAATTGAATCTAGATTCGTTTTATTTTGTTTTTTTTTTCTTCCAATGATGAATTATTTTCTGCAAACACAAAATATTTCTCCTTTAATGTTCAAAGAATTAGGCTAACCATGACAGGAAAATCTATGAGAATGGAAAATATAAAGCTTATTCCCTCGAAGTTTAGTAAACGATACCGACATCTGCGTCGGAGGGGTGAATTCTTAGATGATGGAGGAGAGCTCCGGTTGGGTGATTGGAGTCCACTTTTAATTTTACTAATCTTTATAATATATTTTCAGTTTTTATGTAATTATGAAATCTTTAAAAGGTAACATAACTTTGAAATCCTAATTAACAGAACCTTCTATTTTTATAAGATTTAGTGTGACGTTTATAAGATTTAGTGTGACGTTTAAAAGATTTAGCGTTATTGTATATACGTGTCACGATACGCCTAGATTAGTGTGACGTTTATAAGATTTAGCGCTTTGATAGAAAATTATAATGTTATGCTACGTCATACGGGATGCACAAGTATGTGTATTATTATTGATGCCTTAATTATATTTATGGTCGTGAATAATATTATGTTGACTAGAATTATCGAATCACTGTGGCATGACTATATTTATGTCATCTGCTCTTCGTTTGCTGCACCAGTGTTAGTACTCGCCCAGGCTAGGGCCAGTCTTTCACGTGTATGATCACATCGCACCGCATGCTCACTTTGGATCCATTATAGGTGTCAGTCCTGTCTTAGATTTCTATGGGCAATTAGGACTTGTATGTGACGCGCATAGCGCCAGTCTTCATGTGATTGTAGTATTAGAGCGTAAATCATTAATACGCCCAGTCCTGTTCATGTTAGAATACCTCTGCATGAACTCGTGTGTTAGCATATGTCGATGAGCACTCGATATGATATATTTATTTCTGCGAGATATTATGATTACTAGAAGTTATATGCTTATTTACGAAATTTGCGACGTATTGGAGTCTTGAGATGTTGCAGGCTACGGTAAGTATTTTCATAATATACGTAGTATGTATATTTTGGAAACTATACTTGTTTTACGGCGAGGGGTTATAATGTTTTCAAAAAAGTTTTTGTAAAGATTTATTTTTACGCTCACTCACCCTTGTTTTTCGCCCCTTCAAGTTTAGTAGCTGTGCTTTCATGTCGACGAGGATTCTTGGCAAATCTTGGTGTAGGTGGTTACCTTCCATGGTATAATTCTGATCCTACTTTACTGTACTTTATTTATACTTTGACATCACGTGTGAAATCGGTTCATTCCCACTCACCAGCGCTCTTATATTTAGGCACTTTTAGGTTTAAATTTATTCACATTTTCCACATCACTACACTTTATGGCTTCATCACCTTCCTGGTGTCAGCCAACATAGCTCAATTCGGAGTCCAAGTGGACATTTCGGGTCGGGGTTGGTCAAAAACCATTTTTTATTAAATTTTAATCATCTTCAAGAATTAAAGTAAGTGGTAATTTATACTCAATATATTAATTTTCCACTTTTCTCAAGCAATAAAAAACTTATGTATTACTTTCTTCCACTTCTCTTTAGCAATAAAAAAAACTAAGTTGTGTATTACTTTCTTCTACAAACACAAGCGTATTTTTGTATCTATCTTTTAGTCGTGCTCCATTTTTTATCGATGAACCCTAAATTGTAATGTTATGGCAATAGGATTTATCGAAGTCCTTCACAAAGAAGCAATTAAACCATTTCCTCGCTCGTCCACGCGCAGCTGCGTGTCTCAGAGTGCCAAGATGCCGGCCTATATCTTGCTTATTATTATTTTTTTTCATCTTGGACGTATGTTTAAGCCTACCATTGGAAGCAAAGATGTTACGGCGCCTTTTGGCCATTGGCCAATGGTTGGGGTTGATTATCACCTAAACCCTTCTAGTAATTGTTAACGAATACAATAAGCTGAATAAAATAAATAACTTTGATTTCTTCCCCCAGGTACTGACTTTTTGTGTTGAATTATATATGGAGGACCTCTGTTATGCAATTCAAGTGTAGAGCAAAAGATGGCTTCAGAGATCAACGTTGAAATCCTCCACAGGGAAACAATTAAGCCTTCCTCTCCAACTCCTCACCACCTTAAAACTTCCACCCTCTCTGGTTATGATCAGCTTGCTCCTGAAATTTATGTCCCACTAATTCTCTTCTATCCCAACGTCGGTGATGAGGCCAGTATCGATTACCATGCTTTGTTTGCTGATAGATTCGACCTTCTAAAAAGATCATTATCTGAAGCCCTCACTCACTTCTACCCCTTTGCAGGACAATTCGTATTTAATGATTCGATCAGCTGCAGTGACCATGGGGCTGGATTGATTAAAGCCCAAGTCAACTGTCCCATATCGAAGATTTTGGACAAACCTGATTTCCAGATCTTAGGACAGTTGATTCCAGCTTCAAAAGATTCCAAACAAGCAGACACAGGCCATCTTCTGCTAGTGCAGGTTAGCTCATTTAAATGTGGTGGATTGGCAATTGGGATTAGTATTTCACATAAGGTCGCTGATACTTCTACACTCAGCGCATTCGTCAAAAGCTGGACCGCACTTGCCCTTGGCTCGGCAGGTGCTACTGACCATGCAGTGCCTTCTCCAGAATTTGCAGCTAAAATCTTCCCACCGCAAGATATCTTCAATTCACCGCAAGGAACCATAGAATTTCCTCCAGGTAAGGGTATAGCAAAAAGATTTGTGTTCGCTGCCTCCAAGATTGCTACCCTCAAGTCCGAAGCTGCCAGTGCCTCCGTGCCAAATCCTACACGAGTTGAAGCTGTGTCAGCGCTCATTTGGAAATGCGCAATGGAAGCTTCAAGATCAAACTTGGGTTTTAAACTATCTGTGTGGTCTCAAGTGGTGAACATGAGAAAAACCTTGGAGGAAAACACAATGGGGAACTTTTCGTGGTACTTTGCAGCAATGAATATGGAGACAGAGGTGGATCTGAAAAGCTTGGTGGAAAAACTCAGGAAAGGCATCGAGGAATATAAAAAAAAGTATCCTAACAATGTTGGTTGTGAGGATGCACTTCAAAGTGTCGAAAAATACCGGAATATCCTGAAAACTGACAGCATAGCGATGATATATTTTTGTAGCAGTTGGTGCAGGTTTCCCTTCTATGAAACAAATTTTGGATGGGGGCAGCCGTCATGGGTGAGTACTTTTAGTAGTGAATTCAAGAATTCGATTATATTGATGGACACAAGTGATGGTTCTGGCGTGGAAGCGTTGTTGAGTTTCACAGAAGAAGACATGGCCATAATTGAAAGACATGAAGACCTGCTTGCATATGCTTCTGTGAATCCGCCTGTCTTTTAATTAACATCCTCTTGCGGTTCTTAGATGGATGTGGTTGTATACGTTTAAATTGTTGTTTCGATGCTTCTACTGTCTGTGCGTTTTTATTACTTTTTGGTCCTTTTTGGTTCTGTACTGTATCTTCAATAAAATTGATATGTTTTCAGCTTTATATTAGAACAATTAATGAATAAAGGAGATATGTTTCACCCTCTCTGTATTTCAATTATTATCTAATACATGAACCGTGATCTTCGAAGATGGCAATGGCATACCAGCTCAGTTGGCTTCAAAAGAAGTCACGGCCATAACTAAAAGCAGTCAGGAGCCGCTTGCTTGCAGATGCTTCTCTATATGACTGTAATTAATTAGTATCCTCTTGTCTCTTTCAATTATTGGGGTGATGTCATTCTCTTTGTGGAGTGGTTAACATTGTGTTGCTTTTAGTCATTGACTTTTCTTAATAAAAGGCCGGATTTGTTTTTTAATTATTATGCATACCATAGTAAGTTTGGCACTACGCATAGCATCGCTATATGTACAAACATGTCCAGCGCCATAAACACTAGCTAACTTGTTAGCACTTGAGCGCTCTTGGTAAATACTAAAGAGAGTCTATACATATTTTATGATCAGTTCACAAGTGTTTACATGATCTAGCAAGGCATCAGCTACCTAGAGCTAGGCAAGATGGCCACCGAAATCTAGGTAGAAATTATTGAGTGGCAGACAATTAAACCATCCACCTCAACTCCTCATCACTTGAGAAGTTATAAACTCTCTGTTTTCGGTCAGATGGCTATTGTAATTTACACCCCACTCCACTTTTATTCTATTACCACTACTACTAGTAACGTTAGTACTCGCCACCATGCTATGCCGTGGATGAAAGATGACAGCATCTAATAGAATCATTAGCTAAAACTCTCACTCACTTTTACCCTTTAGCAGGAAAGAACGTGGAAGGTAATTCAATATTTGAGTGATGGAACTGCATTCAGCAAAGCGTGAATCAGCTGTTGCTTGTTGGATATTTTGGAAAACTCTGGTGGCCAGATATTGAAACCATTCCTTCCCATTAGAATTGAATCCAAAGAAGCAGGCACATGCTGGTTGTGTTTGGGTTAATATTTAAATATTGGGCTTGAATGAAGGAAAGTCCAAGGATGCCAAATTAAATGAAGACTTGCCCGAAACCCAGCATCGAGCCCAGAAACAAACTGAAGCCTTTTCAGCCAAGACATAAGCCACATGTCTATGATGAAAGTGACAAGTGATGGAGATCAACCTGCTATCAGCCAAAAAGCACTTTCTAGTGGTATTGCAAGTAAAAAGCTGATGACTCACTACCCTCCAAGAGCTTTCGGGCAAGAGCGAAGCCTTGACCCTCGGGCCAAATCGCCTATAAAAGGAAGAAGAGACAACAGAGACAAGGACACTCAACCAATCAAACAAACCAACATACAAACTCTGCTCTCAAGCTAGATTTGCATCCAAAAAGCTAAAATCAACCCAGATTTAGTCTTTTTAGCAATAGTTTCCTTAGAAAAGCCATCTTTTGTACAGTACAAAAGCTCTTCTACCTCCCCAGTGTTGTAGTATTGATTCCCTCATGTAAAACATGTTTACCATCCATCCTTTTTAGCATACAGTTCTTGTAAATTTAATGAGAAGTGGCTGCAAAAGGTTCAACCTTGCCAGACAAGGTGAAATCTTGCCTGAGTCTCACTGTTTGTCCTCTAAAATTAGTAGATCTATTGCTTAATTCACTCTTCAACATGTATTCAAGTCATTTCCACCTAGTTTTTTTTTTTTTTTTTTTTATTTTAAGAATTTCATTTGTATCTGGATCTGGTTAACTTAATACATCTGTTTCATTAAAAGCAACTTGGAACCAAGCAAATGATTTAAATGGCTCTGGACCCCCTCCATTCGAACATACAAGATTATGAACTAAAAGTCCTTATTTACAAGGCAATAAAAAGAACTTAATGCAGACTTAACCTATCTGCAACAATCCTTTGATAACAAGAAGTTTGAGTAATTTAGGGCGCAAGTAATCAACTTAAAACACACTTGTTCTACATCTGCTATACTAAGATAGCAGTGGCACGCCTAGCACTTTGTTAATTTTGATTGCGAGCCTCAATGCCTGTACCTAAGTCCCTACAAAGGCACCTTTCAAAATTAACGTTATACTCTTCCTGTAGCACACCAACAAGCAAGAGCCCGACTACCAATCATTAAAGTGCCAATCCCTTGGGGAGCTATGCTGAGATCCAGAGGCCTTCTCCAGAGAAATCTTTGCCCGAACCTAGTTTTGGCACGCTCGGTGAAACCTCACAATAGTCTTGTATGCCAAGAAGGAAGAGGAAGGTGCGAACCTTCAGGTGGAACCATAATACAGGCCACCCCATTGTCTACCAAGATCAGAAATGACAGATAATTCAGAAGATTTCCCTTCCCTACAAGGACCGACTGTTTTGGAAAGCCCGACTTCATCTGAGAAGTCAAGAGGAAAGGTGACCAATGAAGAATTGCAAGGCACCATGGTGCAAGTGTTGAAAAGTATGGAGAAGATCTCTCTAGAGACCAGATGAGAAGTGAGCAGACTCCGTTCCTTAATAGAAAGTTTGCAGAGAAGACTAGATCTGGAGTACTCTACCCCAAAAGATAGTTATGCTAGAGAAATGATGAGCAAGGCGAGCTCTGAGAATGAACCAGCTATTCCCATATTTCCTTTACTTGAGGAGGGGAAAGAAAGAGGAAAGGAGAAAGAAGGTCATGAGGCCAGCCAGCCAATATTAGAAGAGATCTTGGAAACAGATTTGCCTGACCCACTACTATTCCCAGTAAATAGTAGGGGCAGGCCGAGTAAGACAAGAAAAAGTACGGAATGAACCAACAAATTAGAGAATCCAGTGGAAAAGTTGTGTCCACAATTGCGGGTAAACCCCCCTTATAGGCCACCACCATTGGCTAATAAGGAAGAATAGGCCAAATGAAGACAGTCTGAACCAAACAAGGAGACTTTCTCGGGCAACAATCGTACTCTAAATGGGAACCTCTTCATACCCCACATAATAATACAGCCAACCAGCAACTCAAAGATGAGTTAGTTGAGTTAAGAATGATGGTGCTCTAGAATACTCAACCTCAGGCTCGCCCTCTGTTCAAGATCACCTACTAGAAGCCCTACCCTGAGTACATTAATAAGAAAAAACCTTTTCCCCTCAACTTCAAGATGCCCGCGTTCCCAACTTTTAGTGGGGAAGATGGCAGTGTGTCCTCTAGAGATCACATTTTCAAGTTTTCCAATTACTGTGTAGCATTTGAAGACAATCCAAACTATAAGTTAAGATTGTTTGGGAACTCATTAGTTGGCTTAGCATCTCAGTGGTACTCTCTATTGCTCCTCAATTCTATTACTAACTGGGGGCAAATGAAGATGGCTTTTCATGAACAGTTTTATAGGGTGGAGCCCGAGATGCTATCAACGATCTAGTTGAGGTGAAGCAATATGAGCATGAGTCCACAGAAGACTTCATGATGAGATTTAGGAAGACAAGGATGAGGTGCCAATTTTCTATCAACCATGCCCAACTTATATTTATTGCTCAAAAGGCATTCAGGCTGCCTTTGAGAAAGAAGTTTTATTATGTAATGTTCAATAAGTTGCAAGAGCTGGTAATTGCTGCCATAAAGTATGAAAAGTTGTTGATTGAAGAACAACAAGTGAAGCACTCATCCAAGGTGCATCCTTTCTACAAGAATAAAGCTGCAATTCACCAAGTAGAGTTTGAAGAAGCAGAGCCAGAAAAAAGTGATGGTCATAGAGGAGAAGGAATTGAAATGTGTGCAGCAGAGATGACTACTCCTTTTAAACCTTTAATGGTAAAGGGATTAGTCCAGCCAGTCAAGAATCATAAAGTAGTATTGAATGATGGTGGATTTATCCCTATGAAACCCCCTAAATACCAGAGTTACTCATTTGATTTAACCAAAGTCACGGAGATCTATGAAGAGTTGGTGTGGGCAAGGGTGATTGTGCCTGACAGCACAAAAAATATGCCTAAATCAGAAAAATTAAAAGAAAAGAAATATTGCAAGTTGCACTATACCTTCAATCATTCCATAACCAACTGTGTGAGCTCAGAGACTGGATACAAGACCTCATAATCAAGGGAAATTCGATGTTAGAGAGGCTAATATGATGATTGACACAGATCCCTTCCCAAAGGCCCCAATAAACATGATTAACATGACTTGGGCTGAGAAAGGGAAAGGAAAAGCCACTTGGGAAGTAAAAGCAGAGAAGAGGCAAGTTGACAGACCTATAGAATGAGTTATTAAGTTACCTGAGAGACCCAAAATAGCCACAGTCAAAGGGTGATGTTGTGTAGCAAGTGCCAATGTGAGTGTGAGCTAAAAGTGCCAGCATCAAGAGTTATTATTGATCAAGAGTTGATCAGAAGAAGAGAGAAAGAAGAGCAAGAAACTCCAGGAGCGTCATACAAGCAGCTGAGAAGGAAACCTCCAGAAATGTTTTCCAAAGGTTAGGAGGAAACTCTGAGCCAAAAGGCTTGTTCGAGGTATTTAGAAACTATGAAGCCTTAGAAAAAGTAAATGATAGAGAGGCCAAAATGCCAAAATAGATGGATGTAATGCCTCCCCAGCCAGGTTATGATGGTGGTGATGTCAGAGTAAAGGGAAGAACAAAGAACCCAATATCCCTAGTCATTAAGAATGATCCTGCCCGACTCGGGCGAAAATGGTATGTAGTGGGGAATGATGGAAAACTAGTAAAGGAAATGGGAAGTTCTATGATCAAGAGAGTCTAGAGGTAACACAAAGCCTATATGAGATCATTAAAAGCCCCTGCTACATCAGAAACCTCTGAAAATGTGAAGCTTGAAAATGTGCCTCATGGAGGAAGAAATCAACTTCAATGGAGAAGCGAAAAAGAGGTGGAAATGGCTAATAGCAATACTAAGGGAGAAGGAGATCATGTGCCATAAAACCCTCATCCTGAAAAGTACAAAATCTTGATGAGAGCTCAAGAGGATATGATAATGATGCCAATGAAGGAAAAATTTTGTCCTAGCTAAGAACATGTGAGAACATTTGAACACATATGCAAACTAATAACACTTTAAAGTAGGCATGCATTAAAAAACAATTCTAAAACCCATGACTTTCAAAGCCTAGAGAATGGTGAACCATAAAACTCTTTAACAACATTAAAGAGAAGGAAGGATTTGAGATTCATTACCCTTGAAGCTCATCCTTGTTTACACAAGGGATTCACCCAAGTGGAGGGCCTTCAAGTCACCTCCTAGCTCCTTGGATCTTCCTTGTGATTTTCTTCTTTGTTGATGCTCATTTGCTCCTTGAGGATATGAGGAAAGGATCTCCAAGAACACCAAAGATTTGGTGTCTCTAAGTCTCCACACCAAGGATGTGGTGTGAAGAGAAGATGGATGACTTAAAGAGTTTTTGATGCTAGTAAAAACCCCCTAAGTTGGCCGGCCTCTATGGAGAAAAAGAGAGAAAATGTTTCTCCTCTTTGCCTCTAGAAAACCCTAGTGAGAGAATGGCTATAAAGTTGCATTTATACCACCTCACATTTGAGTGGCAAACTTGCAATTAACTCAAGTTTGCTACCCTTTCACTCTAGGCCGGTTTTGGCTTTGATTTTGGGTTAATTTCCATTTAGTTTTTAGTTGTCATACAACCTAAACTCAATGGGCCTTTTGGACCAAAAACCCTTTTGGGCCCCGAAACCCAAAACCAACTTAAAAGCCTAATACGAACCTTTCGTATAATTAATTAACTAATTAATTAATCTTGACCATTCTCAATTAAACCATTTAATTGCTTATCCATCTCTTTTGTATCTTCACATTCATCCTTACTCGGTGTACGATCCATTAGGTTCCATTTAGCGAGGCTGTGGGCGATTGTTACTCTTAACGATCGATTGTGAATTGAAACTACATTTCAATTCTCTCTTTGATGAAGATTAGTGTTTGCTAATCCTCAGGGCTTCCACAAACCATGAGTGACACCTAGCAGTATGTCATGGCCACCCAAGCTAAGTAGAAGTGGTTGGAGAACCTATCCAGTTACAACTACAACGTAATACGGTCCTTCTCTAATACAATACTCTCGATCACATTGTTTAAGTGATAGTTTGTTTCATGTCTACTATCCAATGTGATACTTCTCTATATGATTCAATTGAATATGATTTGGAACAAAACTTCCTAAGTCATATTCATATGCTTTGGCCAAAGACTCTCGAATCATATCTCAGAGTATTCTCCTTCCACCATGGAAGGTTAGAGATCCCTTGTTGTGCATTCATATGCCTACATGACTAGATAGCTTGACCCCAATGATGTCGTGGACATTCTCAATGGAATGCCTTTGACATGATCAAAGATCAAGGACCCAACCATTAGACATCTATGATGCCTCAGGTCAAAAGACTACTTTGCATATTGCAACTTACGAGTTCTTACATGACATGTATGTTCGAACTCCTTTTTATCGTAGTTCAGTGTACTCAATTACCTTTTGAGCACCTATGTGTTTGTCTCAGTGTCCAACACTAAATGACTTGAGACTAGTCATACTCACGCTTGAGTTAACATAACACATACTAACCTTAGCAGATTGTCAATGCCCAATTGGCAATCCTATGGCTAGGAACGTTTCAGGAATGAACATAAGAGAAAGGTCTCGTTAATCCAACTCACTTAGATCACTTCTCTCTTAGATTAAATACATTCCTTGGATTCCCTTATTGCTTAAACACATAATACAATAAATGGTGAATAACAATAAGCTTTGCCCTCTATTAAACATTTTATAGTTTAACACAATAAGTATTCCAAAAGCTATTACATCAAATGAGTGGCTTTGTGGGCATACTTCCAACAGCCAACCCTAAGATAGAGTCCAGAACTAATATATTTTGGAACTATTTCAACTAATAGGGGAATACCTTCACCTTTATTGTTTGATACCTTTTGTGAGATCCCAAGGCAAGTGCCAAACTTTGGTATAACTAAGGGGGAAGAGTTGCCCAAACTAATGTTACCAAAAGAAGAACATGCCTGGTTAGATGAGTTCACGGACCAGATTAGAGGGAAGAAGGAAGATTTATCTAGACCTAGCAACTTCCACGTAAACATGACATGTGTTCTATATGCCATATTTTGCACCGAACCATATCAGCCTTCCACAATTGAGGGAACTTGGCAATAGAACCTATAATGGCACGTGTTGGTGTTAAGGAAGCAAGAAAAGAAGAGTTCAGTCCGACAGGTTTGCCTAAACTCCCAATGAAGGAGCCTGAAAGAGTGTATTTTGACATGATGGTCTTCAGTCGCCAAAGTATGGCCTTGGCTAACCATCTCAAACCTATATATGTAACTGCTTATTCCTACTAACCTAATTGTCTCTAGCTTCTCTAGAGCCATTACCAGAACTCATGGGATATTGCCCTTGGAAGTTGACTTGGGATCCAAGCAAATCATGCTAGCCTTCTTTGTAGTCGACAATAGCTCCACTTATAAAGCCTTGCTTGGTGGAGATTGGATTCACCAAAGTTTCTATGTGCCCTCTACCCTGCATCAACAAGTAGTTGTTTACCACGAGGCAAGGGCCATGGAACCAGGGTTTTGGGAAATGGTAGAGGCCCAGTCACGGCCATTCCTTCCTACAACCAACGTGGCAGAAGCTAACTTTTACAACCCCAGTGTTGGGCCTTTTAAGATGATTGTGTCAAAATTCCAGAATTTATTTTCAAGCCATTTGACTGTGGCAGATAAAAGAAGGTTGATTGTGCAGTGTTGGCAACTTGGCGTTTTTGGCCTAAAAATCACTGAAGGTGACAATTTTTTAGGAAAGTTCCTTCTGCAGAACCTACTGCAGGACATCTGGTTTCCGACTACGTTTTTCGAGCAAAGACCGTTGAATCCAAGGTGGATTCAACCTCCCCTTCTCCTAAACCAGTTTTAGATTTAGGTGATGGTGAGCCGCAGTCGCCATTAGTTTTAAGGGTGGCAGCGATAATGATGTTAAATTTAACGGCATATCCTTCCCTTCCATTTTTATTAGAGGATAAAAAGAGTATAGGCAATGAGTCTATTGACAAGGAACATTCTGCTTACTTGTGAGTGGACCCCTTTGAAAACTTAAGTGTTTTTACTATATATATTTATATATGCCTATGTTGATGCATATTACTCATGTTAGTCTTTGATGAGGCTTATACTTATCTTAACTTAGATGATATCTTGAGATCATTGGTGATTTAGTTTCACCACATGGTTATCATACATATCGTATAGCTAGCTACGGCCATATGATTTATTGCAGGTACATTTTCTATTCTAGTAGAGGCTAGAATTTGCTAGTAGACGCTAGATATCAATCAGGTAGATGCCACTTCACCTGCTTGCTATACATTACTTTGTTCGTGATTGATTTACTTTATTTGATATGACGAGCAAGATTGAGTTCATCTTGACAACTACTACCGTAGTACTATTATGTATGTAGTGTATATACAATTTCAAAACAGGGCTTATTATATTCGAATGATTTTGACTTGATAAAACTGGTTCACTCACGTTTTGTTTTGTCGACCCCTTCAGGACGTAGCAAGAATAAGGAGAACACTGGAGGTGATGAGTGGGCTAGGCAGTGAGGCTTTCATCCTTTAGATTTAGGGTGATGGTTAATTTACTGCAGTTTTATCTTTATTGTAATAATTGCATGATTGCACTTTTGATTATGCACAATACTACACTTTTATGCGTTTACTGTTGTGTGAGACTTCTAGTTGCTCTGATATGATGTAATAATAACATGATTGAATCCCAAGGTAATTTGTGTCCCGAAGTATAGAGATGGCTGATAATGTGTTGTGGCCTATTTTATATGAGGGAGAAAGTTAGGGAGACCAAATTTTTTAAACCAAATTTGCAAACCTGATATTGTGGTTGTTGATGAATGGATTATTAGTTAAACGTTGATGAACATGCTTATTTTTTATTAGTGACACATCATTTGATTTGCAAATTTGGTTAAAAATTCTGATCTCCCTAGCATTATCCTATAGATAGGAGGGTTAACTTGTCCTCCAATTAAGTACAAGAAAGAATCACTAGAAAAATAAATATTCTAAAACTCAAAATATTTCAAAATTTTACACAATTACAATTAGATAATACTTATAACAAATACTAATAGCATCGAGAAGAATAATTATAAACCAAAGAGAATGACGTAGCTTATAAGATTCGTTAGACAACTAGCATAAAGAAAATTATACGATAAGCATGCAACACAATACCTAATGGACCTCATTTTATAACAAAACGACTTTCTTGGAAGTTAGAATCTTAAGTCAGCTAGACCGTTAGCATCATGACTCAGTCATCTAATTAAATATTCGTTAGTATGTTACTGTAGGAAATTATTCTTTAATTTATTAATTTATAATTGTAATGACGATTTGATTAAATGAAGAAAAATTTGTGCGGGGTTCAACATGCCACTAGGCAATGCCTAATGGCACTACGACTCAATCAAAATTTAACATGTGGTAAGATTTTTAATTATGATTTCAAAGTTATGTTACCTTTTAAAGATTTCATAATTACATAAAAACTGAAAATATATTATAAAGATTAGTAAAATTAAAAGTGGACTCCAATCACCCAACCGGAGCTCTCCTCCATCATCTGAGAATTCACCCCTCCGACGCGGATGTCGGTATCGTTTGACTAAACTTCGAGGGAATAAGCTTTATATTTTCCATTCTCATAGATTTTCCTGTCATGGTTAGCCTAATTCTTTGAACAATAAAAGAGAAATATTTTGTGTTTGCAGAAAGTGGTTCATCATTGGAAGAAAAAAAAAACCAAAATAAAACGAATCTAGATTCAATTTTATGTAATCGTTTTTCATGAGCAAAGTCTATACAATATATTCCAATTAATCCATTGAGAGAAAATATGAAGTGGTGGGATTTCAATTCTTTAAAGACAAGGGAGATTTAGCACATAAACTGGCCAACATGGTGAATGCAACAAGCATCCCCTTACTTCGGAAACTGATCAACATCAACCCATATTAAAGTTTATCTCCCATGCTTTTCCAATGGAGGAAGTCTGGGTGGGTGTTTTTGTTTTATTTGTTTTAATGTTGGAAATAATATTTTTTTAGTTTTTATGTAAATAGGAAATTGTAGTTAAGTTTAACCATATGTCAAATTTTGATTGAATCGTAGTGTCACTAAGCATTATCTAGTGGCACGTTGAAGTCCCACACAAGTTTTTCTCCATAAAATGATATATATTCTCCATCGCCCATCCATTATATTAAAACTCTTAGAAACACTGGTGCCATCCCCAGCTCGTTCTTTGTATTGTGCTACTTTTCTAAACCTTATCTAAAGAATCAATGACATTACTTTACAAAAATAAAAAACAAAAAACCATAAACGAACGCAAAGGTTTGTAGCTCAATTGGTTAAGAAAATTCATTTTCTATACTGAGGTTTGAAATTGAATTATCTCTCCCTTAATATCCCTTTTCTTAAAATAAACAATAAAAAAACTGAGTACAATCTAGTGGTCTCTTGTCGGAGGTTCAACTACTCCTATGAATACATTGAATGTATAGCAAGTTTAATATCAAATGCTCCTATGAATAGCAATTTAATATCAAATATTGTTAGTTCAACTCTCTCATGTGTGATCAGCTCTTAGTCGAGACACCCCCAAAACCTATAATGATTATATATGCTTGTGATTCTTTTGAACTTCTGAGTTATTATTCATAAGTAATGTGATAAATGATATATAATAGGGGTGAAATAGGTTCGGTCAACGACAAATATAAAGTACGTCTCGAATAAGAGCAAACAACTATTTAACAAATTAAAAAGAATGGGATGTAAAAGGGTAATGTTAAGAAGATCATCAATTTAAATTATTTTTTTGTAATTATATGACGTTGTTCAAATATGTAAATAAAGGTTCAAATAGAGCACGATTAGTTCTGCAATAAGATCCAAATGATGAAATATTAGCATACCTAAATTGTAGATACATATCACCTTACGAAGCCGTTTGGAGATTGTTTCAATATTCAATACATCATAGAGAACCTTCTGTTGAAAGATTACCAGTCCACTTACCATTACAGCAAAATGTTGTGTTCAGTGATGATCAATCATTGCAGTCAATTATCAACCAAAAAAGTTTTGAACATACAATGTTAACAAGTTGATTTGAAAGGAACAAAATTTATAGTGAAGCACGTTCATTGACCTATGCATAAATTCCATCAATTTTTTTTTGATACACAAAAAAAAAATATGGAAACAAAGAGGATCGATTGGTAGAATATCATATGTGCATCCTGCATCTGGTGAGTTATATTACTTCATAATGCTTTTAAATTTGAAAAAAAAAAGGTGCTCAAAATTTTGATGATATAAAAACAGTCAAATTTTCAAAGTTATATTTTTGTTTAAATGGGGATAGAATGTGTAAAATTCTAGTTGTTTTAATATATATTTTGATAGATGGTTGTGAATCTCTTTGTAAATTGTATTATTTTAGATGCTTGCTATTGTGGGCTATTTTAATTTTATGAAAAAAATTAATTTTTTATTTAGTCTCAATCTCAGTTTGTGGGCTTATGTTTTTTGAATTTTTAGTTTTGATTTTTTTTATATTTGACCTCTTGGACACAATAACAAAAATTGTGCCAACTTGGGTGGAGGAAGTAATCTGACAACTTTGTCCAAACAGAGGCACAAAAAGACTTTTATCTGTGCTTACCTCTTTGAGCACCAAGGACTATATTGTGCCCTATGACCAAAGGGTATGCCTATATAGGGCACATATAATAATTTAGTTGCTGCACTGTTGCTATTGCCCTATGGCCACATATGCTAGTGGCATTTGGCATTGACCACAAATAACTTTTTGTGCGCACTGTCCATTTTTCTTGTAGTGTAATAACTGAAATAATAAAGTGACACTTGGCATTGTAAGAAGGAATGAGTTAGTTGAATGGTTGTGTGTGTGTGAAGGGTATTTTTGTAATTGTGGAATGGTATTAGTTACTATAAAGAGCACTGTAAAGGGATCATTTGGGATTCAATTGTAATAGCTTCGTTTGTAAGAAATACAATACAGTCTTCTTCTTCTTCTGCTTATTTCTCGGCGTTCGTAAGCTTCATTTCTACTAGTTTATAGTTCAAACACAAAAGAGATGAGCCACTCAGAAGATACGATTTTAATTTGACGATTCTTAAAATTGTATCCAGTGAACACAAGATTAGTGGATACGTAGAAGAAAGCATCACTTGATCGTTAATGCTCATCAAATGAGTTTGTTCTGAAGTCTCCATAATTTGAAATATGGAATGATCGAACCTAGTCTAGCAAGGAAGTCAATGAAAGCTCCTTCGTTGGCTATGAGTTATGACTTTACGCTACCGTCAAAAAGTTTAACAAGAGCGACTTGACTTCAATGATTTTTTTTAATACAAGCGATCATCTACACTAACTTAAATTACGAAAAGAGAGATTCAAACATGAGTTCGAAGGGAGGAGCACATTACTCTTGCCAACATAACAAAGTCAAAGTCTGGGGCTCTTACAAAATCCAAGGAAAAAAAGATTACCAACTACAGGTTAAGGTTAGTATGAGGTACGGTTTGAGGATATAGAGGAATATTGACATTCTTGATGGTGTAAGTGTTGGATATGTATCAACAATCAATATTAAATTTAATTATACTAATAAATAATAGATACGGATATATGAACGAACAATGTTTTTACAACAGAATAAAATTATACAGAAATAGTAAGATCGAGGCTTGCGTACTGCAATGTCCTTGAAACAGAAATTTCGTTCCTACTCTGTGCTTGTAGTTCTACGGACGTCTGCTTCACCAGGATTCAACGATCAAGTTAAGATTCCAGCACCGGAAAAACTTTAACTTCTGGCGAATTTCTTTGTGGTTGTCTCAGAATGCTTGATATAATTTTTTTTTTTAGTGAATTGAATGACATGCAGTTGCATATATTTATAGAGTGTGAATGCCTGTTTGCAATAGGTATGAGAATTGGGTGTGACTGTTGGGAGACACCTCTTCAGAGGGGTGTTGTGCTCTCTGCGTTTTTCCAACACTGCAGACTTCATCTGAAAAGATGAGTCTGTTCAAAAATAATTTAATTAAATTAAATTCGAAATTAATTAAAAATAATTAATTAAATCCGAAAATAATTTAATTATTAGAGCCCGAGCCCAAGAGCC
Source organism: Crataegus laevigata (assembly GCA_963580275.1). Classification (NCBI taxonomy): domain Eukaryota; kingdom Viridiplantae; phylum Streptophyta; class Magnoliopsida; order Rosales; family Rosaceae; genus Crataegus; species Crataegus laevigata. The sequence continues at coordinate 40,527,604 of OY756943.1, read as the reverse complement.
CAACTCCATTTCGTCTAGAGCTACTAGTTACGAACAAACACGCACGTCCATAATTGTAAAATCCTTATTACATTTAAAACTGAAAGAACAAACCAAAAACTCAATGGCTCCCACTAGTTTCGTAGATTCAAAATCAATTTAAAACTCAATTATAGTTAAGTGCTTCCTGAAAACTCATATAGCCCTAAATTAATGCGAACATGCAAGTACTTTAGATTAACTTAATTAGACAATTATTTTTGAAAACTCATCAATCACAAAACTGAAAGTTCTTATTTTGAAAAATCACTTACATTGGGGGACAACCCACGATGAGAGGATCATTTTTACCTCTTCAGTCGAGGTCCAATTCCAGAAGACTTGGCTGGAAATTGGCCAAAAAATCCGCGGTAAGAACCGTTTCTTAAATCTGAAATTGAGGAAATTCGGCTACGAATTTGTAGAAACTAAATTGGGGGTTTGGAAGAGGATGGGAAGAGGATTCTGGAGGCATAATTTGATAGCCGTTGGTGATTGGTGGACGGCGGCGCTGTTGCGTGAAAGAGAAGAGGGAGAGAGGATGTGGGAGGGAGGAAGATGGCTGAGAACAAAGAGAGTTTAAGAGAGAGAGCAATTAAAGGAGAGGCGGAGGAATTGAGGAGGGAGGTAGAGAGAGTGAAGTAAATGTAAAGGGCACAAAACTTTACTTTCCAATTTAAATATATTAAATTAGAGGGCACGAAAGCTTTATTGTGTCATTGTAAATTAATAAAAAAAATATTTCATTTCTGACATTAAAAGGACATATGCAAGCTGAACACAAAGGTTTGTGCTTAAATTTTAGTAGGCACAAATACACTCTCCTGTTTTCCTTTTTCGATGTGTCTTCTTGTTCAGAGGGCACTTTTGAGTTAGTTTTGTGCTCAATGAAATTTAAAAAGCACAAATATATTTTTGCGTTGAATGAAAATGTAAAGAGCACAAATCAATTGTGTTCTTAGCCCTTTTTTGTTGTAGTGAAAGGACAGTTGCATTGGCCCCTCTGATACACTACATCGACAACTTATTCCATTCAAGGGAGTAAGCTCAAGAGCTGCTACGCTTGATTTGATCGATTTCCGTCTTTTCGCACGTATGCATGCGATTTTACAAATATGGTTTGATTTCCATATTTCATATGTATGGTATGATTGAATATCGGTGTGAACCTTATAAGGATTGTTATTCGATTTGGTTATAGTTATGATAATTTTCCCTTTTCCATTGCCTGCCATTCTATACTTCCTGTACTGTTGGTCAACTTTTATGAACTAGAAGGTCTGGACTAGTGCTGGGCATTTAAAAAAAATCGATTGAAGTGCCCGAACCGCAGTTTGGTTTGGCACAATTCTCACCACCGCATGATTTTAGCATAATTTCGGTGTCAATATTTTAAAATATTATGTCAAAAATATGAGGTGACGAAAAAACCATAAAAAAAATTCACTTTAAGAGTTTTCTTAGCATTTTTTTTTATCACGGACAAATTGAACATAAAAGTTTGAAAACTGAAAAGATGCCTTGCACTGATGTAGCACTTGTCATTATGTAAGGGCGGAGGCAAGAATTTTAAAAGGAGTGTGGGCTAATATTTGTTAATATATATATATATATATATATATATATATATATATATATATATGGACACACTTGTCATTATGTAAGGGCGGAGGCAAGAATTTTAAAAGGAGTGTGGGCTAATATTTGTTAAAATATATATATATATATATATATATATATATATATATATATATATATATATGGACACTGAAGAGACACCTAAATTTGAATTGTAAAACTTGAAAGATGCAAGTGGAATGGATTGAATTAGGGTAAATTACAAAAAACTACCTCAACTATTGGTGTCGTGACACTTTCATACCTCATCTTTAAAACGTGACAATGTCATACCGCATCTTACGAATTTGTGACAATGTCATACCTCCGTCAATTTTTCTGTTAGTTTTTCTGTTAAGTGCTGACGTGGCAAGAGATGGGACCCATTTTCTATTAAAAAATTATTAAAAACAAAAAAAAACATTTAATATCTTTTTTTAATATTAAAATAATAAAAAAGTATAAAAAAAAAAAAAAAACCTTCATCCCTCTTTTTTTTTTTTTCCCCCCCTCCCCCGCCCGCGCCCAGCGCCCAGCAAACCCAGTTCTGGGTTTGCATTTTTTTTTTTTTTCTTTCTTCTTCTTCCACTTCTCTCTTCTTCTTCTTCTTCTTCATCCCTCTTCTTCCCCCACCCCCCCCCCCCCCCCCGCGCCCAGCAAACCCAGCTGGGTTTGCATTTTTTTTTTCTTTCTTCTTCTTCCACTTCTCTCTTCTTCTTCTTCTTCTTCTTCTTCTTCATCATCCCTCTTCTTCCCCCCCCCGGCGCCCCGCTCGCAGCAAACCCAGTTCTGGGTTTGAATTTTTTATTTTTTTTTTCCTTTCTTCTTCTTTTTCTCTCTTCTTCTTCTTCTGGGCCTAGGTATGATTTTTTTTTTTGTTTGTTTCGGGTTGCAGGTAGAGGTGGGGGGGGGGGGAGGAACTGGGTTGAGGGGCGGGGAGGAACTGGGTTGGGGTGGGGGGTTGCACGGAAGGGGAACGGGAAAGGGGTCGGGGGGGATTTTTTTTTTTTTTTTTTTTGTTTCGGGTTGCAGGTAGAGGTGGGGGGGGGGGGAGGAACTGGGTTGAGGGGCGGGGAGGAACTGGGTTGGGGTGGGGGGTTGCACGGAAGGGGAACGGGAAAGGGGTCGGGGGGGGGGAGATGGGAATAGGTTCTGGGGTGCAGAGAAGAGAGAGGAGAGAGAGGGGGAGAGAGGGAGAGAGAGAGAGGGAGGGAGAGAGAGATTTTAATATAAAAATATTTTTTTTAATTTTTAATTATTAAAATTATATTTAATTATTTTTTAATCCAGATGTATTAGTGAGTGGTCCCCATCTCTTGCCACGTCAGCACTTAACAGAAAGACTAACAGAAAAATTGACGGAGGTATGACATTGTCACAAATTCGTAAGATGCGGTATGACATTGTCACGTTTTAAAGATGAGGTATGAAAGTGTCACGACACCAATAGTTGAGGTAGTTTTTTGTCATTTACAGAAAATATGACTTTTGTATATATTTTAAAGGTAAAGATGAATGTATATGTGGAGTATTTTTACATAAATAACAATATGCCCAATATATGAACTTTCTTTCACCTCGTGTTTTTGCGCCATATTTTATAATGTTGGTATAAAAATTAAAGTTAAACTGGGAAGTATCAAAGAGTCTATGGAGAGTCCCATTTTGAAATAGTCTTCTTAGCATTTTTGTATTATTATTCACGCTTCTCCTCCTTAGCAATGTATACTGACAAGTTTGTGTGTTTTATTTTGAACGTGTTTAAAAATAGAAAAAATAATATTTAATAAACAACTGATTGAATCATATTATTGTGCTCGTGGGAAAGACTTTTTTTTTATCATCGGCGCTACGTGCTTCTTAAGATGTTTTGAACGTGTTTAAAAGTAGAGAAAATAACATTAATAAACAATTGATTGAATTACATTATTGTTAACCCATTGTGAGGTCCTAATTATAAAAATATTATTAAAAAATATTTTTTTTGACAAAATTATCCCTACATTATTTAATGCATTCTTTTGGGCTGCTTTTGATTTTTTTATGTTTAGGGGGCATTTTTGTCCAAACCTTTTTTTGTGAAGCCCATAACCCCAGAATGGGGATTCCGGCTTTATACATAAGAAGATAGAACCAAGCCGGCATTATTGACGTTGTGACAAGTCTGTGTGTTTATTTTTTTTTAATTTTTGGAAACATCTTTGTGTTTATTTTATGCATGGAATGGTGTATGGTGGTTGAATGAAAGCCCAATTAATTCATAATATATTGGTAGTGACGTGTATTTGGTTTTTGTCAATTTATATTAATTTTTCACAAACCATAAAATTGCAAATGGATTTAAAAAAACAACAACATAACGTTAAGGGACCAAGCCGGCCTTAGTGATACTAGCCTTTCTGGCGCGTGAGAATGGCCTTTTTATTATTGGCGCTACGCGCCTCTTAAGATGTTTTGAACGTGTTTAAAAATAAAGAAAATAATATTTAATAAATAATATATTGAATCACATTATTGCGGGCGTGGGAAAGACCCTTTTTATCACCAGCACTACACGCTTCTTAAGATGTTTTGAACGTATTTAAAAATAGAGAAAATAACATTTAATAAACAACTGATTGAATTACATTATTGCTAGCCCATCGTGAGATCCTAATTATATATAAAAAAAATTATATTTTTTTTTTTTACAAAATTACTCCTACATTATTTCATGCATTCATTTGGGCTGCTTATGAATTTTTTTGTTTGGAGGATATTTCTGTCCAAAACTTTTTTGGTGATGCCATGACTCCAAAATAGGGCTTCCGGCTTTATATATAAGAAGATAGGACCAAGCCGGCTTATTGACATTGCGACAAGTCTTTGTGTTTATTTTATGCATAGAATTGTGTATGGTGGTTGGATGAAAGCGCAATTGATTCATAATATATCGGCAGTGACGTGTATTTGGTTTTCGTCAATTTATATTAATTTTTCACAGACCATAAAATTGCAAATGGGTTAAAAAAAAACAATATTACGGTCTAGTGGTATTCCTCTTCACTTGTAAGTAAGAGATCTTAGGTTCGATTCTCGTCAAAGACGAATTTGAACCACATTATTGTTAGCCTATTGTGAGGCTAAGCTTATACCCTCCCCTTTAGTGTAGATAATATCGTTTGTTAAAAAAAAAACGTTAAGAGACCAAGCCGGCATTAGTGATACTAACATTTCCACATTATTGCTAGTACATTGTGAGGTTCTAATTATAAAAAATATATAAAAACTTTTTAATTTTATTTTATAAAATTATCCCTGCATTAATTATTTCATGCATTCTTTTGGCTGTTTTTGAAATTTTTTGATCGGGACATTTCTGTCCAAAACTTTTTTGGTGAAGCCCATGACTCCAAAACTTTTCTGATGCTTAGATTCCGTTTGGTAGAGAATTAAAAATTGTTTTTGAAAGCAGAGAAGTCTATGCATAAACTTCTACAGAGAAAGTCCATCTACAGCTCTTATGAGTGAATAGCTGTGCTAACACCCCACCCCAACAGCAACATAGTCGAAGTTGAACTGGACGGCCATGGCGGCGGAGTCGAGTTGGTGAATGAAAGCTCAGATCATCAAGTTGTCAGGTATGGAGAGAAAACGCAGATGTAAAACCTGTTGGAAATTATATATTTAATGGAAAATGTGGCACAAAACCGAACGCAATAGCGTTCTAGGGTTCATACGGCCAACTCCACTTAATGAGAAAAAGCTTTGTTGTTGATGTTGTTGTTGGCAAACTGATCATGAAGTGGTATGTCAACATGAGTTCGAGAGGTGTTAGAAAATAGAAAAGAGGAAAATATTTTTGAGTGAGTGAATTAAGGATGTCATTTTATTTTCTTGACTCTCTGCAGTCTCTAGGAAATTTAAAATTACTAAGTAACTTCAAAATGATGGAATTTGAAACTATAGATTTTAATTTTTTAGATTTTGAAGCTTTCTTATTTATCTAATAATCTAAAAATATAATGAAAATTAAATAAGGAAGGTGGTAATTGGTAAACGTGACAGGACCAGTTACGGTGATAATTTGGTGGGTGGTGGAGGCGGTTTGATAATGGGTAGTGGTGGTGGTGGTGGTGATGGTAATAGAAGCCATAGCTGGGTAGTGGAGGCGGTTTTATTTTTAGTTCTATCGGCCGCTAGTCACAATAACTCTCAGAAACTAGACATCATGGTATTATTTTAAGGATAAATTCAATATAATTCTAATTTTGTGAGTTATTATACTTTTTAAAAATAGGTCCAATAATTGTTCTCCCTCTGTTTAGCTTGCGATAAAACTGAAAATTTTAAGGAATTGTAATATCCTAAAATAAGAATTAAATTCCATAAACCATGGTGCATTTAGCCATTTTACTTATTTAATATACCTATATCTTAGATTTTTTGTCGACAATCTACCTATATCACAAATAAGTCTTTTTAGTTACTATATTATAGATATTTTTTGCTTTTAATCTACCTCTTCAAAATTAGTTGTATTCAACTCTATCTCAAACATATTTCGTTTCAAAAATTTTGTAGTCTTCTTATGATATAAGTATGTTACAATTGGACTCAATTAAAAAAAAACAACTTGGATTTTTGGAGCTGGATCTAAATTTTGTAGTCTTCCAGTTGAAGTTTAGCTAAAATTTAATTTAACTTCAAAATAGAAATCATGATTGGAGATGCACCAAAATGTATCGAGTCTAATCCCAGTCCTACTCAACTACAAACCAATAAAATATTAGTTGGATTCTTTTCTCTGCTGATCCTTCGTCTACCTTTTCTGTTATCAGACATCAGAAGAACCAAGCCTAACCATCCTCTCATAGTCATTGACATTCGTCCAACGCACAAAAACGTTCTCAAAGTCTGTACCAGTTGAAGCTAAGGAAGATCAAGGTTAGTCATCTAGTTATCAAATCCCTACATAGTTTTTCTCCCTTTTTGGTGGTACCTATTTTATTGTTTGAACTTTGAATCTTACAACTTCTTTCTCTGTTAATTTTAAAAAAAAAGGGACAGGTATGGAAATTGTTAAGTTCGTACTACAAGTTGGTGAGTTGTTATGGAATCCAGCGAAGCGTCGTGTGGGTTACTTGGTGCATTACAAAAGACACATAAAGTCTCTTGAAGTTCTGGTAGAAAACCTTGAGGCCATGCAGAATGATTACCAGCCAGACGTGGATGCGGCCCTAATGAATGGAGATAAGGTTAAGTCCGAGGTTCAAAAATGGCTCAAGGATGCTGACAAGGCCATAATCGATGCGACAAGACTGAATAATGAAGCCGGAGAAAACAAAACATGCCTTGGCGGCTGCTGTCCGAATTTGAAATGGCGGTACATTTTAAGCAAGAGAGCAGTTAAGGAGGCAAAAGAAATGAACAAGCTTCTAAAAGAGAAAAGGTTTGAAACAGTTTCGCTTCAAGTTCACCGACCCGTTGAGTTTGAGTCCACCATGTCAACAGGAGATTTCGAAGCATTTGAAGCAACAAGGCAAGCCATGGATGGGGTCATGAAGGCACTGAAAGACGATAACGTCACTGTCATTGCGGTCCATGGAATGGGAGGCATAGGCAAGACGACCATGGTGAAACAAGTCGGTGTGCAAGCGCGTAAAGGCAAGCTCTTTAATCATGTGATTATGGCTGTCGTTTCCCAAAACCCGAACCTGGTAAAGATTCAACAACAGCTTGCAGAAATGCTGGCCTTGAATTTGAATGAGCAGACAGAAATAGCCAGAGCAGCTAGATTGAAGGAGAGAATAATGAGAGGAAAAAATATCCTTATAATTTTCGACGACATTTGGAAGACAATAGATTTGTCTCTCATAGGGATCCCTGATCACTACGAGCTCCAAAACTGCAAATCCAAAGTTCTACTCACCACAAGGATATGGAATGTATGTCATGCCATGAAGAGCCAAGAAAAGATTCATCTCGATATCCTATCAGAAGTAGATTCTTGGGCCTTGTTTATGAAAAAGGCAAACAGGTCTTTTGAATCAACCAATTTCTATGACATAGCAAGGAAGGTAGCTGGAGAATGTGGTGGTCTCCCAATTGCTTTGATTGCAGTTGCAAGAGCACTCGGAGACAAGGACTTGGAAGGATGGAGAGAAGCGGCTCGACGACTAGAGATGTCCCAAACTACCAACCTTGATGACGAGGGGGATGTGTTCAGATGTATAAAGCTGAGCTACGATTACTTGAATGGCAAGGACGCCAAGTCATTTTTCTTACTTTGCTGCTTATTCCCGGAGGACTCTGATATCCAAATTGAAGACTTGCTGAAGTATGGTATTGGGAAAGGATTGTTTCGAGATGCCAATTCAATGCAAGAAGCCAGAAGCACAGCATATTTGGTGGCCGAGTACCTTAAAGCTTGTAGCTTGGTTTTGGATGGTGAACAAGACGGATGTGTAAGAATGCATGATGTGATTCGGGACATGGCAATACTAATTGCATCATCAGGGGATGGCCAAGGATTCTTCGTAATAGCTGGCTGCAACTTAAATTATTGGCCAAAGAATTCACTCGAAGACTACTCCACAATCTCCCTAATGGGGAATGAAATCTGCAATCTTCCGGACGAGTTGGTATGTCCAAAACTCCAGATTTTATTACTACAATCAAATTTTGAAGTAGAGGAGATCCCAGATGATTTTTTCCAAAGCCCAAATGCATTAAGGGTATTCGACATAAGTAGTACCCAAATTTCTTCATTACCCTCATCATTTAATCTCTTAACCAAACTCCAAACGCTGCATCTAGATAGTTGTCAGTCAATAACAGATGTATCAATTCTCGGAGAATTGAAAAAACTGGAGGTTCTTAGTATGAGAGAATCTGTTATTGAAGAATTGCCAGAAGAAATTGGACATTTGACCAATTTAAGGATGTTGGATCTCACTATGAGTACCTACATTGCAACAATTCCATCCAATGTGATATCGCGGCTGTCCAAATTAGAAGAACTATACATGCAACAGAGTTTCGCTGACTGGGGCAAGAAAGTTGAAGGAGAAGATGACAAAACTAATGCTAGTTTTGATGAGCTAATTAGCTTGTGTTACTTAAACATTTTGAAGGTTGACATTTCTGATGCAGAATGCCTTCCGAAAAATGTAGGGTTCCTTCAAAATTGGGTAAATTTTGATATATGTATCAGCAGAGACCCATTTTATCGTGGCATGAATGTGCACTTATCAAAGAATAGTATTACTGCATATTCAAGAGCCTTGTTTCTGGACACAACAATCAATATGCTGCCAGATTGGTTTAACAGCACAGTGACGGAGAAAGTGGAGAAAATAATCTACGTGGAGCCTAGAAGTTTAACTGACATTCTTGTGGAGTTCGATCATGTGAAGTTACGTGGACTCAAGATTTTGCATCTCCAAGAGTGCCGTGAGATGGTAACTTTGATGAACACAGTAACTAGGGTTCCAACTAAGCCTGTGCTCGAGAGCTTGGAAGAGTTGCATGTCTTCTACTGGGACTGCTTGCAACAGTTATGTGTTGGTGAATTACTGCAGGGGTCGCTTGGAAATCTCAAGATCTTGGAGGTGGAGCAGTGTGAAGGTGTGGCGGATGCACTAGTTCCATCTAATCTGTTGCAGAGACTACAAAATCTTGAAGTAATTATTGTATGTGCAGCTGGTATGGTTTATATATTCAGATCTGAAGGGCTTGAACAAGGAGAAACGGTCTTGACAAAATTGAGAGAAATGAAACTGGAGAATCTACCGGAACTGAAAAACATATGGAACGGTCCTGTTCAGCATGTAATGTTTCATAATCTTAAAACTCTGACAATTTCCAAGTGCAAGAAACTGAAAACTCTCTTCACATTCGACATAGCTCAACGTCTGCTGCAATTGGAAGAGCTTTGGGTGGAGGAATGCCATAGCTTGGACAAACTTTTCGGCCTAAGCGAGGGATTAATAGTGCAGGATTCCGAGATCATTTTTCCACAACTGAAGAACTTAGCATTGCAAAGTCTTCCAACCCTGACAAGCGTCTTCGCTGTAAGGGCTAGACTTTTGTGCCCTTCATTGGAATACTTGCACGTGCTGGACTGCCCCCAGTTTTTAACCTCTACTTCTGACTTCCACAGCGAGATGCAAGTCCAACTAAACAATGAGCAACATTTCCTCCTCCTAAGGAAAAGGTACATCTCTCTCATGCATAAATTTCATCTGTCTTTTCCTTTTCATTCTATTTTCTCTATATCCTTCTTTTAAAGCTTAACATTACAGAAACAGTTGTAAATATGTTTGGAGTGCAAAAACCAAAGCAAATTGCTGACTTATACTTCTCCTTTATTTTGAATTGACCAAAAGGTTGTGGGAGCAGAGGTAATTAATTTTCCTAGAAGAAGGAAGCTGATGAACAAAGAAGCACGAGAGGAGATTTTCAAGGTCCACAAGAAGAATAATGTTCCTCATGTTGTGGCCTATATTTTTTAGAGAGGTGCGGCAAAGAGAAGAGATAGATATTGGAGAATAGACTCGAGGAATTGTGTTGTTATGTTGTTATATTCCCCAGTCCTTGTGCCTTTATTTATAGTAATTAGGAGGAGAGAAACTTGCTCTCCAAGTAATACAAAGTCTATTAGGAAAGATCTTCTAGATCCCAAAGGATTCCTACTCTATCTTTACTTAGGATTTACACAATCACATATTGATAAGAACATATGTCACAACACTCCCCCTTGAGTGTGTAAATACTCAAGTAGATGGCGCATCAGATCTTCAGGCAAATGTAGAAGCAGTTGATGAAGTCGTCTCATCTATTCGGCACAAGTAGCGAATGCGAGTCTCAAAACGAATGGAAGAATGCATAGATAGTAAAACTCACAAAACCTCGCTATGGTAAAACCCAAGGTGGGAGAAAACTCATAGGCTAAGGAGAAAAGTGAGAAGTTGCATTAAGTCAAAACTATACGTCTTCTGGACACAAGTAGAAAAGCTCACAAGGGTATGATCAGCCCAGGATGGGTGCCTCGTTAAAACCTAGTTAGGTAGCAAAAACCCAGTGGGAAAAATGCTCCTAATCGTAGGGAAAAAGAGTACATTAAGATCAAGTGAGTATACTCCTGGATACTCCCCCTGAGTTTGACAAAACTTCCGAATAAAACTACAAGCATTGCAGATGAGAAAGTTACGCATACCAATTCATCGGACAAGCTTCTGGAATGGTAGACTTCGGCAGTGACTCTGTGTAGATGTCGGCAAGGTTGTTTGGGATTGGATTGCTTGACTTCAATCTTCTAATGCTCATGCTGATATAGACATAATATGCTTGGTGTTGACTTGTTGGATGTATCATGATCTGGTCGATACATACGGCGTTATCTTCATGGATCGTTGTTGAGACTCAACGATGGATGAAAATCGCAGGGATTTTGAATATGCTCAACAAGAGTTTTTGACTACATCTCTCACGTGATGAGACATAATGAGTCTTGGAACGATTCAAAGGTTTCGCAACAAAAGGTCTATCTGGTTGACCTCCAAGATATTGCGGTGTTCCTTAATGGTAAAGACATAACCATGTGGGAACGTACCTTGTGCGGTCAGACAAACAGTCTGATTCAGCGAATCCCATAAGGTAGGCATCATTCCGAAGATTAAGGGGGTGTGATCTATTTTGAGATGGATAGGGATAGATAAGCCCAAATCCGTAGTAACAGAAAAACGTCTTTATCACCAAATTTGGTGGTAGCGTGTTAGGCGCAGTGCTACTTTATGCCAAAAGATTATCAGCATATAAGATGTCTGACCTAGTGCATTTGAGCTAAGTACAACAAACGCCAATGGTACTTAGATATGGCTGCCTCACGTTCCAATATGGAACCTTATGCTCCATACCCTCCGTAAAGGTCTCATTTGCATCTACCATACAGACGATCAGGGTATACTAAGACATAACACCTTCAGGGTCTAGTTTGAGTGGTGGACCAGAATACCATCAAAACTAGCTCGAAACATCAGGTCGAGGAAATGTCAAGTTCTCCCAAGATCATTCATCTTATAGTCTGACATGCGAGTTAATTTGACCAACTCTAGAAATTTCGGATTTTGTACACGCAAGGGCATATATCCCTAACTGATCAAATATTCACTTAGACGGGTATACCACATCCGCCCGGATAGTTCTGCATCCGTAAAGTGAAGACCTCTTGAGAAACGAGAGGGTGTTCTTGTGGTCTAGAACTATTTATATCAGTACATGTAAGTCCTTTGCAAACTCTATGTAGGTTCATATCACGATCCCAAAGATACTACAACCACATTTGTAATGCTGCAATCAATCACATGGCGTATGAAAGAAACCTTGCGCCAAGGCGTCATATTGCACTATTCCATTCATCTCATTCGTCATAGATTGATTCTTTTAGTTGACCAATCAATTCTATGTCGACATTAATCAACGGAATGCGGTTCGTTATCGTCGCTTTTCATTTATGTCGGTACCATATAAATGAAACATCATCTATGATAATCTCATTCCAATTCCATATCTCATCCAAACTAGTATATAGGACTAAGAACTTCAGGTCTCGGGAGTAATCTGGATTTAATCTCGTGGGATGAAAAGGTTTGAGACAGCGATTGATGGGCGAATTCGTTCGTGCCACGTTCCTCCACTTTTGGGGAGGTGAATCCTCGAACCTTGTGATCTACCATGCTTTTGGCATAAGATAGATTGATTGGCTAGCCACCAATGTATGAGGGTCGGCCACAATTGTGGCGTTCCTACTTTCAGGACAAAGGTCCGAAGTACATTTGGTACACATCTTTGCAGGCACATTTGCAGCTGGTACATGTGATCTCGTCACTTTTACTAGATCAGAGGAAGTGTCTGGTTAAACTATGACGATCTAGATTGGGATCTATATGAGACATAGGGGGACGTCCACGATAATTCGCGTCGTTCTTTACGAACAGTGACATTCATATCTCCCCCTAACGACGGGAAGACTGTCTCATAAAAGTGACAATCCACAAAGTGAGCGATAAAGAGATCGCCTGGCAAAGGTTATGAGTAACAAATATTAGAAAGAGAATCATAACCGACATAGATTTCCATCCTTCCCTGAGGACCCATTTGTTCTTGTGTACGTAAGGGCGGCGCAAATGGCACATAAACCGCACAACCAAAGACGCGCAGGTGCGATATGTCGGGTTCGTATCTGGTAACCAACTAACACGCGCTTTATAAGGTTAGGTTGGGACGGGCCTTAGGTGGACCAACATGGTTGCTTGCAATATTGTATGGCCCCAAGCAGAGGTCGGGAACTTTGGTACGTATGACCAGTCGACCACGCAATCATTTGAAGGCGTTTAATGAATGCTTCTGCTGGGTCGTTCTGGGTATGAACATGGGACTGGATGTTCAACTTCAAAAACCCAACCGACATGCAATATCCATCGAGAGTGTTTGATGTAAATTTCGATGTAAATTCTCCAACTTATCCAATCAAATAAATTTGATCAGATAATCAAGGTGGTGAACCCTGAGCTTGTTAATCTGAGCTACCAGTGTGGAGAACGTAACCTGTGGACAACAGCCACACGTGTGACCAACGTGTTGAAGCATCAACCAATATTATAAAGTATATAAAGATGGAAGTGCAAAATGGTGATATGCCAAGGAATTTTACTCCATCTTTCTACATTGGTTTCAATATGGTAATAATACTCTCGAATATCCTTAAAACTCAAAAATGCGTTCTTCTGGAACAAAGTGAGTATAAGGCTTCCCTTTATGGTAAAATTAGTACCATTGGACAATATAGGGCAGTGCCATGCCCCACAATCAGGTTGGATAAGCCTGAAAGGTTGTTGATTAAGTATGAAGTTAGCATAGACCAGACAACTAACTTCCCCACAAAACATACCTAAGCATGAGTTAATTGTAGTCACATGTGGTAATTTTCGTTAATTAACTCTTTTATTCGAGAATAATAGTGACATCCAAACACCAATCTTAAATCCGAGAATAAAATAAATTATTCACAAAGTAAACCAAAAATGTCCCTTTTGAATCCTTTGTAAAAAGATGGAGGGTGCTAATGTATAATACGTGTCCAGGTATGATTTCTTTACTTCTAGTAAAAGGATGCCCTAAACGGCGCATCACAAATCATCCTAGATATCCCAAACGTACTGTTGGGAAAAATTTGGAGTACACAACTCTATCAAAAGTGTTGGAGAGACAAAACAAGTAAACAAATTACTTGTATTACACTCACAAAATATTACAACACTCAAAACTCTCAAGGACACACTTTAGAAGCAATGACACTCACTCACTTCCTAGAGACAAACTCTAGAGCACTCACACTCCTCACAAGACTACTCTTACTTCTCACTCTCACTTGGTTGCCTACTACTTCTTTGATTACTTGCTTGTTGCTTCTTGGTTGTTGATTACATGCTTACACACACACCTATTTATAGGTGTGGTTGCCAACATAAATAATGCTAGATTTTTCTAGCATATACTTACACACATAATTGGAGTTAAGTTCTCCTAGCTTCTAGCACACTCCTTAGCTTAGATATTTAGGTATTGCTGGAATTTTCCCAAGATTGCTAGATCTTTCTAGCATTTGCATGCATTGGTTTTGGATTGGATCACTTATCTTGGGCCACACCAATTGGGCTGGTGTTGATTTTCAACACTCCCCCTCAACACCAGCTCATTCTTTCCTCCATGCCGAGTTGACGACGAAACTTTTCAAACTTGCCGGTACTCAATCCTTTAGTGAACAAGTCCGCAACTTGTTCATCTGTATTGATTTGTCTCATCTCAATCTCTTCTTGCAAGACCTTCTCTCTAATGAAATGATAGTGTACCTCCACATGTTTAGTTCTTGCATGAAAAACTGGATTTTCCGCTAAGCGAATTGCCGATTGGTTATCACAGTACAACGGTACTGGATAATCTACTGGTTGATGTAGATCACTCATCAACTGTACCAGCCATGCATTCTCTTGAGCTGCCATTGCTGCTGCTCTATAC